>JAWMAG010000004.1:33932500-34117500 GCA_037013455.1 Ceratitis rosa
TGGAAAAGTTCATGGGAATGTACATGCACGTATGTATGTACAAACTTTTGTGCACATATGTACATATGTATGTATATAGACTATATAATAACTGGTGCTATTAGCGCAACATTCTCAAAGCCATTACCAAGCATTAGTAGAATAAGTAGACATTTTTTTATAACGAACATTTTATTGCTGTTACTGTTGTTGTTTTTATAACTTTGGCATTTATCAGTTAATAAGCTAACCGTATACACGCAAAAGCGTAGATAATGAGAAATTTTACGGTGTTGTTGTTATAGATATTTTTTAAAAATTCATATCTCGATATACATATTTCTATGTCAATACATGCGAGTGTGTGTGTTTGTATGCTGTATATCATAAAGTTATAGATTAGTGTCACATCATCATACGTTTTAATACTTGAAGTTATAGGCATTAAATGAATTGTGTAAAAGCAAATGAGTAGCCGCGTGTGTTATTGTTATTTAAAGCAAGGTGTTGTGCAAAGCGATTTTTTTTGTAAAAGTGTTTTTTTTTGTTATATTGCAGTAGCTAATAAGCGTTGAAAGCATTAATGGGTGTTTTTCAGCTTTTTTTTTTTGATTTCCAAATAAGTTTAAGTTTTTATTATTATTCCATTATTTTTTTTTGTGAATTTTGATAAATTTATACAAAGTTAAAATGTTAATTTCATTGTCATTGATTAATATGTATGCAAATAATTTTTAAACAGTGGCAATTGCTTAACTGGCAACAGAAGGTGAAAATAATTTATATCAGAAACACAATGAAGCGTAACTTTATGGCGGAGTGGAGTGTGTGCTCAATGGAAAAAAATTATAGATGACTCTATTAATGATAAACTTTTTAGGAATGTCTACAGATAAATATTAAGCAAACAAGTGCAGACAGACATAAAACCAGAAAGTCTACGAGGATTAGTTTAATTTCAGTTGCTATGACATTCTTTTATGGAAAAATTTTTATTATGTGTTTGACAAGCTTTTTTTATGGTTTTACTGCAAAAAAAAATTAAAGAAGTTTTGAAAAAAATCAAATTTCGCACATTTTTTATTTCTTCTTTCCCATTATCTTGCACGCCATTTGCTTTGAGTATAAAATATAAATTAAAGAACTTAAATTTAAATTAAAATGGTTAAAGTACACAAAAAAAATTTAATAAATAATATAATTAATTAAAAATAAAATATTAAAATGAAATAGGTTAAAATAAAAAAAAAAATAAATTAAAATAAAATAAATCGAATAGAAACATAATGAAAAAACTATGAAAAGAGGTTTAAATAAAACTAATCAATATAAAACATAATAAAAAACGCAAAATTAAATAAAATAAATTAAAATTACTATATAAATTGAAATGTAAAATAAAATTAAGTTATATTGAATAAAATTAAACAGAATAAACTAGAATAATATCAAACCAAATAAATTAAAAGTAAATAAAATCGAATTAATCGAATCGAATTAATTTAAAAAAATTGAAAGTTATATAAAATAAAATTAACTAAAATTAAAAATGAAATATATTGAAAAAAATAATTTAAAAAAATTAAAAACAAAGAACGATATATAACACAAAATAAAATAAATTAAAAAACATTATAGCAAAACAAAATTAATAAAAATAAAAAAAAAGATTATCGAGTTAATAAATTAAAATAAATAAAACAAAACAAAAAAACGGAATTAAATAAAATAAATGAAATTAAGTTAAATTAAATTAATTAAAATTAATTGAAAAAATATATTAATATACAAAGTAAAAATAATAAAAAATAACAAAAAAAAATAAATAAGGAGAAAAACATAAAAAAATATATAAAGCATACGTGTAAGTATTAAAAAAAATATATATAAAAAACCGATTTAAAAAAAAAAAATAAAATAAAATAAAATAATGCGAAATGAAATAAATAATAAAACAAAGTAATATAATAAATATTACATAAAATACAAAAGATAAAATTAATTCAATAAAAATTAAATAAAGGGATATAAAATAAAATTTATATAAATAAAATTAAAGATCAAATTAAATAAATTAGTTTGAAATAAAAAAATGAAATTAAAATTAAAATTAAAATAATAAAAATAATATAAAGCATAAAAAAATAAATTAAATTAAATTAAAATGAAATAAAATAATTTAATAAAAACAATATAAAAAACAAAAAATAAGCAAAAGAAAAGAAAATTAACTTAAGTTAAATAATTTAAATAAAAAGCGAGTAAGATAAAGGAAAAATTATGTTTTAATAAAATGAAATAAAAGATCAAATTAAATAAAATTGGTTTAAAATAAAAAATGAAAAAATAATAATAATATAAAATAAAATCGAGACAAATAAAAGAAAATAGATTTTAAGAATAAAATAAAATGAAAATATTAAATTAAATAAAATACATAAAATGATTAGAATTAAATTAAGTTAAGTAATTCAAATAAAAAAAGTAAATTTTATTAAAACGAAATTAAAGATCCAATTAAATAAACAGGTTTAATATAAGAAAATAAAATGAAAAAAATTAATATAAAATGAAATCAAGACCATACAATAAAATAGATTTCAAGAACAAAATGAAAATATTTAATAAAATAAAATGAAAAGATTAAATTAAATAAAATAACATAAAATAAAAAAATTAAAATTAAATAATATACAAAAAATAATTAAAATTATTTTAAGTTAAATAATTCCAATTTAAATAGAGTAAAATAAAGGAAAAAATAATTTTTAATAAAACGAAGATCTAATTAAATCAAAAAGGTTAGAAATAAGAAACAAAAATAAAAAAAACTGCAAAAAAAAATTTTTAATATAAAATGAATTAAAATAAAATAAAGTAAAATAGATTTGAATTCATGTAAAATTAAATTAAAAATTTCAAAAGTTAAAATATTACCTTATAAATACATATACATTGGTCAAAAATATAAACCCTGAAAAAAATAATAATTATGTAAAATCAACTAGGGTAAAATAAAATTAATTATTGTAGATTTGAAATAAATACCATAAAACGTAATAATAAAAGAATATGAAAAATATCTTAGTTAATAAATTAGAGTAAAATAAAATAAATTCATTGAAGTTAAATTACATAAAAAAGTATAATAAAATAGAGTAAAACTAAATAAAACGAGATACAATAAACATAATAAAGTAGAATATATTACAATAAAGTAAATCAAACTATAACAAAATGTTTTGTTTTCATTTTATTATAGTTTGATTTACTTTATTTGAATATATTCTACTCTATTATATTTATTTTATCATATTTTATTTAGTTTTATTCTTCTTCATAAAAACAAATAAAGTTAAATTTAATTCAAACTCAAATAATTAAAAAAATATATAAAAAATAAAATATCTAAAATTTGTTTAAAAGAGCCTTTCCCTGAACTACTAATTTAAACTTACTTTGCTCTCGAGCAAAACAACCTGAACCTCAGCTAAAACAAACTGCTTCTTCTCGAAGTTTATTTCGAGCACACGCCACAAATTAGGAAACATTTTCATAAATATTTCTACATATTTTGCGTTAGTCCTGTTCGGTGAGGTAATGGGCAATAATAATTGCTTCTAATTTTTACTCAACCGCGTGAGGTGACCCAAAAAAAGCATTAAAATTTGCATAGAGTGGCGCAATTTTGACATTTCGTTATAAGCTAATTCGTACTGACATTTCTCGCCGGAAAGAGCTATGTACACGTATGTCTTTCAAGCCATCACCAACATTTACCTAAGTCTTATTGCCCAAATGTTCTAAAGCTACACATGATTTTATGTAAACATATTTACTGAATATACATATACATATATAGACATGTTTGTACATTTAAATCATTTTATTTATTTATTTTTTTCTATACAAACTCATGTCTTTCTAAAGTGGCTTTTTGTCGACGTTGTCACATTTAAGCTTCCATCTGATAAGCCAACACCGCCACACAAGCATTCTTATTTATTTAAATTTTTTCTTTTTTTTAATTTTTTTTTCAACACATTATTTTGACTTAACTTTGAGGAGAGTAGGAAGAAGAAGAAGATGGAAAAAATTAAATATTATCTACCATCAAACCAAAGCATACGGCGAGCGCAAACGTTTATTTTCTTAGCGAGTTTAAGAAAGTATACAGACTCCAACAAATACATACATATGTGTGCATGTTTGTACATACATACATGCATATGTGTTTTTGTATTTATTTAAGCCACAAAAAGTACATAAAAAAAACGTCGTCATCATCAATGGTATTTTTTGTTTTATTTGTTTAATTTTTTAAATTTTTTTTTGGCTACTCAAAGGGGTTTTATTTAACTTTTTCAACTTGTTTTTTCTTTAACATTTTTTATTTTTTTTTTTTAATTTTTTTTTTTTTACTATTTCTCTGCCCTAAAGGTATTTTGTCTTATGTGGTATGCGCATACTCGTCTACACATATATTTATACGATTTTTTTTTCGTCCATCATCAACACACTTTTTTCGTCTTTTTCTTCTACCGTTCGCTTTTTGTCTTAGCCGCTTAGTTGCAACCTTCAGTTGCGGCACTTACGGCACTTACCCACCGATTTGTTGTACTCGTACATATGTATGTGTAAAGAAAAAAAAAAACAAAAAAAAAAACAGAAAAAATGTGAAAACATACGCACAAAAATTCCAATATCCACTAGCCGCTAGCATTTGTGTTCAAAAATAAATGTAAAAAAAAAATAAAACAAAAGAAAAAAATCAAAATAAATAAAATAAAGGTCCAATATCTCTGTGATCGCTGGCTTAGGTTGCGGCAGTGTTGGCGGCCATTAGCCAACAACCAGCAGCCAACGGCCATCATTTGGACAGCCGCTGATGGGCGCTGCTTGAGTTGAAAGAAGGAGGAGGTTAATAATTCACCTGGAATAATTAGTAAATTTGCCTAAAAGTATTTTATTAATCATAACAAAAAAAAATAATAATAATACATAAATTAAATAATGTCTTAAAGCGTCAATCCAACCAGCATATATCTACCTTAGTTCGAGCATAATAAGTTCAATATTAGATTCTGTCACTTGTCATGTGTCACTAGTCATGCACTATGATATATGTATATTGTATGTAAAATTTGTACCTAATTTTTGGTTGTTGTGAAAGCTTTTGGTATTTCCCTTCTAAAAGTATTTGTAACTATCAGCTGAGACTGCAAATAAATAATGCTTTTCTTATAGCTAGTTTCCTGAACCCAAAGTCTTCGTATTGACAATTGCACGATAAATTCTGGTATAAAACATAATTAGAGTTTAAAGGCATTGGAACTTCAACAGCTACGAATAATTTACTTCGTGACGCTTCATCCGTCACTTGTCATGATTAAAATTTAAAAGTAGATATTCATTCCTGTTCTTTTTCACAAATTCATTAGCTGTCAGTTTGTATTATTGATTTTCGAAATTTCTAGAGTGCTTAATATTAGGTGTAGTAAAAATAAATCTAGTAAATATAATCTAATACCTGATTATACTAATTAGTATCTAAAAGCTTATATTCTTCTACTACAGCTCATGTCAAAGACTTCAAGTGGAAGGTTTACCAATCACACATCTAATTTTCAATGCCCATATATATCAAGAAAAAACTTCAGTTACTTTTTTCTCCATCAGAGGGTTCTTAGAGTTGTTTACTTCGAAGTTTTTTTTGCATACGTTACGATTTTTGCGTGAGAGTTTCAAACTCTTCATTCCGCATTTACGCAGTGTGTTAATGTTTTGTCTCGCTGTCTGACTGTTTGTCTTTTTGTCGGTCTCTCTTTGCTTATTTAGTAGGCTTAGCGACTGACGACTAGCTAAGCTGTTTATTTATTTATTTGCTTGAGTTTGTTTTTGTTTGTTGGTTGCATTTTCGTTGCAAATATGAACAGAGTTGGAATATCTAGTGAGAAAAGTTTGAATATAGGACTGCTAAGTGTAATCCAGAGACAAAAAGAGCAATAAAAATCAGCTTTAGACAGTGCCTCTCAGCTTTTTCTGGTTGACAGTCGCGCTGTAACTCTGAATAAGATTAAGAAAACGCACAGAATCATAGAAAGTGATCTTCAAACTAACTAATTAAATTTGCTAAAATATGATGGGAACGTATAAAATTTCTATTTGGTCGCCACCATCGGTAAGAGCCTTTTCAAGTCACTCAAAAAGCTCTGACAAAGTGCCTTCTCAACGTGGTACTATTTTAATAACCTAAGAATAGTAAGCTCTCTTCGAATTGACTCTGAATACAGGCTATATCGACTAGATTGCTTCTAAGAGTTGGATCGATCCCTTCTTAAAGCAGCAATCACATGGGTTCCAATATTTCCCAACTGCAGACAATGCTATTTGAGAAAGTGAGAAATAAAGGCTTAAATATTTGAACCTCACTGACTAGCGTCAGGGACTAGGGAGCCGCAGATTATGAAGTCAAACTTACCAGACTTCAGAGAGTACTGTACTTTCCGGATCTCATCCAGCACACATACACCGAACGCTAAGTACAACATATGGACCGGTGCTAAAAACCATTCACTGAGAGTTCGTTAAGACTTTTCACATGTTAACTTTGAAATCTTTTTAATTTTGGCACAGCTGTAGTCTCTTTACCGTAGTAAGGTAGTAAGTTAAGCTACAGACTACTCAACTATAAGCAGTACTTCCTCCCCCAGGCTTTTGACGTTTTTCCAATTGGCCAGTTTTTTACATGACGTGTTTTAAATCTAGCGAAAAAACCTCAATCCACGAAGATCACTAGTTGGTATAAATTTATGTAGCGACTCGCTTACCTTAAGATCGACGTTTACTAGTAGACGCACCTCGGGTTATCAGACGCTGCAATTAAACTTCGATAAACTCGTAAATAGAGCTTTTTGTAGTTGCTCCACTGAAACTTACTCTCTTTTAACCATATACCAAGACTTCCAAGTGAACGCAGGAGAAGTCTCGGATCTCCACACCTTTGGATAGGTCAGGCTAGAATGGCCCAGTTTAAATTGATGTTCCCACATAAGCAGTTAAGGAATAAAAATATGAAGGAACTCTCATCACATAGAGAATGCCGGCGTTCTCATTAGCCAAGAGGTTAGCAGGGCGTACTACCAAGCGGAGATTCAAGTTATTGAACCTTGGCCAGACCAATGTTGGTAAAATATCAGGACACACAGCACAAATCGGTCGAAAATCGCTTTAAGACTAGGAAATTCCAATATGTAAAATGTACATGAAGAATACCTCTAGTTTTGACTTCTATGATCTTGGAAACAAATTCATTTTAGTCAACCACCCAACTTGTTTCCAGAAACCTTTGAAAAGTCCTCTTATCGTCACCAGCTGGAACTTACCCTCATAAAACAGTATCTGAGCGGCATTGAAATGTACAAATGATTTCTTTCTCTCTTTCAACATGAGGTGAAGGTGATTCTAATTTAAATAAGAGATTAATGTTGCGGGAAATTTGTCGGTAGTCTTTCGGATTCGAGGTTTCCTGTGAGGTACAAGATTTAAGTCAGACGTATAAGTCAAGGTGGAGGGTCTAAGAAAGCAATTTAAGTATTTTTTTTTGCTTATTTTCTCTTCTTGTGTTCCACTGTCAACGTATTCTCCAATCAATTTTTATCTTTTTTTGCTCTCGGAAAAGGAATTTTTCACAGATAACGTCGGTCATAGATGGTATGCGAAATTCATACTTTCGGAACCACGCTCCCTAACACCGACTGCAGTTTACCGATTCTATTTTTTCTCAAGATCAAGCTCAGTGGATTTGGCTCTTCATGTAAAACTTTCTGTCCACTCAACGTTTACTCTTCTTAATTCCTGGAGAGCAATTGCGTAGCGCATTTCCACGGCAGTTTAGAATGTACCACGTGGTGCACAATGATTTGGAACGTCACAAGTTCTCTCATAAGTGTCTCTAACTGACTACTCTCTCTATTTTGTATTTGTGACCATATTTGTGGAGATATTCTTAGAAACAGTCGTGCTCCGCTTGAATCATTGAGTTTTCTCTCCAACCCTGATTTGTACTTTTCCAAGCAACTTATACGTCCATCTCTCTTTGTCGCCACGTCTGTTGTGAGTCGTCTTATAATGCCCTTGAGTTTGTCGAAAATTCTTTTGAGTTCAAGATACCTCATGTGATACCATACGGCATGTCTGGATAAACCTTATTGCACTAAACCGAATTACAGATCTCCCCGATTTTTCACTTATTTGCAAGATGTGTGTCTTGCAGTTGAGCCACGTATCTACTATTTTAAAGCCTTGTGTCTAACATCCGTCTAGTCTCTTCTATAGCCTTGTTTTCGACTTTGGTAACTTTGTTGATGATATCTATGGTTGAGCTGGGTTTATGAGTCCGGAGAGTCCTGGAATTATTGTTGTCGTACTTGTTGCCGTGGACAGATTAGTCAAGCAACAAGCAATTGGTTGTCAAACGTTTCTAGAATGCCGAGGAGACAGTACAAACTCGCCATGAAATAGACAGCAGTTTTCTTGTGCCCTGTAGGGTCTCCACTGAAGATCTTTGAGTGTCTTTGGAAATATAAACCACGTGAAAAAATCATAACCTCAAAAATCTAAATCAGTTTTAAAAATTTTCAATACTTTAGGAAATTTAAAATTTTTTTTTTTAAATCTCTTTGCTTCGGAATCCCATTTCCTGCCAGGTATTCTTATACTCAATTGCACGCAACTATGAATGTCAGTATGTGAAACTCTGTTGGTGGTAATATGGCAACACCAACGGCACTTACTGACTAGCGAGAGCATTGAATTGGAAAAGAATTAGCTGCATTAACGGTCGCGAACGGTGTGTGAGAGTCAATGACAGTAAATTTGAACTCAAAAAATCCTTACTTGGGTACTTTTTTCCAGACAAGCAAGGCAATATGTAGTTGATTATTGAGTCAACACAACAACCCGCGCCCAACTGCTGCCGGTGCCGCCACTCCAGCTGCTGTGCGGCAACAATCTGCGTCTGATTAACTGTTTTGCTGAAAGTGTGTTATGAGGAATGTGATTGAGGCCAGCGATGCTGATGGGGAGATAGATAGATGGATTGGATGATAAATAAAAGTGGAGCTTAAAAGAAATGAAGTGAATGTGCGCGCATGTGATTTTTGTGTTTACAATTCAGTATTCAATCAAAAGAAAAACAAAACAAAAAATTAAAAATAAAACAAAAAAGAAATGAAAATTATCAGCAACATATAATAAAAAACTGAAATTCAAATTTCGCCAAGTCAGCTCAATATAAAATCCAAAAGCTCTGCGCTGTCAGCGTCGTCACGCTCGCTGGTATTTCCACTGCATGTAGCCGCGCGCTCAACGCGTAAGCGCAGTTAGTCGTCTGCGCTGCCTTTAAATAGTTCAAACAAGCATCTGACACTTGTGTTAGCAACGTTGTCAAACTTCAGTTGACTACTGCATGGAGTCTAGGTGTTTAGTGTGTTTATCACAGTCATAAACTCGCGCTTATCGCTGCTGTGGAAAAAGCGTATATTTTTCTAAAAATGTATTCATTTTTTTTTTTTTTTGTTTTCTTGGGTGGCAAATAAAAACAGCAATCAACAGTTTATTGCACCATTATTTAGATAAAATATTAGTGAGCAATCTATTTCACCAGCGCGCGGGCAATATGCGCGCTTGAGTGTACGTTGTGGTGTTGCGGAAAGCCCCAGAATAAACACGCCGCTTATCAGCTGCTGTGAACGCCTACTGCTACTTGCACTGCACCATTAAATGCATAATTCTTTTTTTTTTTAGTTTTTCCAAAAGCAATATATTTATTCCCACATTTTTCTTTTTCTTCTCTTTACAGTAAACACTTCGACATGTCAATAAACCGCCACTGAGCTCCGCGCACAAGTTGACAAACACATACGCGCGCTCTCAAACGGTTTACTTAGTCTACCGAAAATGCCTACCGAGAATGCAATGGATGAACGCGCCGGTGGTGGTGGGCCAATCTCTATGGTACGTCCTACGCGCCTGGAACAATTTCTACAAGCGCCCGGCACTGGTGACGCGCGCGAGCAACGTAGCGCATCTAGCGGTCGTGTGCCAGGTGGCGCTGCTGCAGCTGCTGCTGCTGCTGCTGCATATGAAACACAACTCGCATATCAACATCATTTAGTCGCCGCAGGTCTAATGGGTCCTGGCGCTGGTGGCGCTACAAATGCACAGACCGCGCACTCCGCCTTTGTGCCTGTGCTGCCTTCGCGCAATGCCATGCGCGCGCCGGGTGCGGCAGCAGCATTATATGGCGGCATGCTGGACGCTGAGGTGGCCAAGGAGGCGAGTAAACGTCATGGTAGTAATACGAATTTCGAAATCATCTCTATGATGGCGGATAAACGTAAGGAGTTGGCTTTGCGCGAGGCCGCAGCAGCGGCGATGCTAATGCAACGACCACCTGGTCAAGGGCCGCCGGGCGTGCCGACAGCGGTTATGTATCCACCACCGCCGCCATATCTGGGCGGTCCGGGTCCATCACCCACAGGCGCTGGCACATTCGCCTTTCCCTCGGCAGCGGCGACAGCAGCGCTCTTTCCCGCTGGTTTGCCGCCAACTATGCACGCCGGCTTGGATCGTCGATTGTTGCGTGCGCCGGGACGCGCATCACGTCCGAAGAAACAATTCATTTGCAAATTCTGTAATCGTCAATTTACAAAGTCCTACAATTTGTTGATACACGAGCGCACACACACCGATGAGCGACCGTACTCGTGCGACATTTGCGGTAAGGCGTTTCGTCGGCAGGATCATTTGCGCGATCACAGGTGAGTTTGCAGTTATTTGTCATTGCTTTTTGCTCAATTTACATGCTATTCGGGTTTTCATGCTGTCGCGTATCAATCATAAACTGTCAACCGCGCTTAACAAAAAAAAAACAAAAAAAAAAAACGAAACAAAAAAAGTTGCGCGCTTGGTACGTGTTTGTCGTGAAAACGAACGCATCTACAAAGACGCAATCAAATTACACTTTTGTATACATAAAACACTGCATGAATCGAAAAAATGAAAATGTCTAAAAGCTCATTAAGCGCAATGCGTCTTGAAGGCGTGCAACGACCAGAGCAGACCGCAAAACCCTGCGCAACCGCAAAGCAGCCTTTGCGCGCACACCCAACGCAAGGCAAATAAATCAAATAAAAAAATAAAAAAAAACAAACAAAAAAAGATTGAAAAATCACCAGCCCAACAGCGGCATTTATTATCTTACGCTCAGACCGCAACCAGCAATCAACGAGCCGAGCGCTACGCTGGCATATGGTTGAGAATTTTTTCAAGCCGCGCGCAAAACCTGTTTCCAACGCAGCTCATATGCGGTTTAATATTTTTTTCTACAATTTCTTCAATCTTCAAGTTGTTGTTGCTGTTGTTTTTTTTTTGGCGTTTTGTTTGCCTTGCCATTAGACTCTGTCGTCGCACGTTTGAGACGTTTGAGACGTTTTCTCCGCGCCTGCTTCTTCTTCTTGGTCTATTTGGCAAGCAATCACGGCGACAGGTCAGCCATTTTAAGGTGGCTGATGTGTGGTGGCCATCCACGGCACTGTCGTAATATTGATTTAAGCCATCCCATAATGGTGGCTGTTGCAAGCCGACACTCTTCCTATGAATCTATTATGGCGTGTTGAAAAAAAAGGGGAAAAATTGCTGGTTTTTGTGCTGCCGTCGCACGTCATTCCCTTGGATAGCATTAATCATTTTTGTTTTTTGTTTTTTCAGAGACGCCTTTTTTATTTTGCTCTGATTATATTCTTCTGAGAAACGCTTAATATGTAATTATCAATATTTATTTATTTTTTTTTTAATTCTAAACTTGAGGCAACGTGCAATATTTAAAAAAAATTCTTCTGAAGTGTTAATACCCTTTTAGTGAAGGGTGTTTTTTTTAGACATGTGGTTTTCAAGAAGAAATAAAACACATATAATTTAAGACCAAGAATTTAGCTTTTTTTATAAAATTAAAGATTTGATATTATGTTATTGTTGGAACCACATCAAACTCCTCCAATTCAGGCACCAAAAAAGTCATTTGTCATTAATCATGACTCTATTGCTTTCCCCATGGACTGTAACATTACCAGTTGTGTTTGTTGAAGTTTGCCGGTTTTTTCGATAAAGAAAACACTTAATTTTCAGAGGAATCTCAAAATTTTATTATTCAAAGAATTGACCATTGGTTTCTACACATGTCGCCCATCTCTCAGGCAAATTATGGATACCATTCCAAAAAAACTTTTTCTCTTTCGAGGCAAACCATTCGACGAGCCATTTTTCGACTACTTCAAAATTAGCGAAGCACTGCTCTGCAAGGGAGTGTCCCATCGATGCGAAAAGACGACAGTCGGACGGGGCGAGGTCTGGAGAGTACGGCGGGTGCGATAATATTTCCCAATTAAGTGTTTTTAATGTGTCTTTCACCAGTTTAGCGGTTTGAGACGGCGCGTTGTCATGTTGTAAGATAACTTTGCATGTCTTCGGGCCCATTCCGACCGATTTTCGATCAACGCATGATTCAAATTGATCATTTGTTATCGGTAGTGATCCGTGTTCACCGTTTCACCAGGTTTTAACAACTCGTAGTACACCACACCACACTGGTCCCACCAAACACAGAGCATTGTCTTACGACCAAAGCGATTTGGCCTTGCAGTCGATGGGCTAGCTTCACCAGGGGAAAGCCATGATTTTTTCGCTTCGGGTTCTCAAAATAAATCCATTTTTCATCCCTCGTGACAATTCGGTGCAGAAAAGATTTCCTTTCGAATCGTTGAAACAGCATTTCACAAACGGTTTTTCGATTTTCCATTTGTCTATCGTTCAGCTGGTGTGGCACCCATTTTCCATACTTCTGGATCTTTCCCAAGGCTTTTAAACGTTGGCAAATTGCTCCTCGAGTCACATGTAGTGTTTCTGCCAATTTTTGTTGCGATTGGGTTGGATCAACATGCAATTCCTCGTCTTCGATCTTTTTCGCTGCACCAGGATGTTCATTGTCTGTCAAATCGAAATCTCCACTTTTAAATTGACGAAACCATGTCTCACACGTTCTAATCACTGGAGCATGTTCACCATAAGTTTCTACCAGCAACCGGAGAGCTTCAGCTGCTTTTTTCTTTTGATGAAAGAAAAGCAACGAATGCCGCAAATGCGATTTACTTGGAACGAAACTCGACATATTCACTGATATAAACAAATATGACGCTATTATTTTGGCGGAATGTGACTTGCGTATTTTTGTAGGTTAAAGTCAATAGAAAAAAATTACTTACATGTCAAATCATAGAAATTTATACATATTGCTAGCGACATCTACTAGTAAAACCGGCACACTTCAACAAACACACCTGGTATTTAGAATACAGACAAAAGAATTATCGGGTTACCCATTTCGTAATTTCGAAAGTACAAGACTGTATTTTGCCATATGTTCAACAAACATGACCACGTTTCATACTTATGGTGCATAAACGTACAAATCCTCAAGCGATTGGTAAAATTTTCTTGAAATATTAATAGACTAGATCTAAAAATAAATACTGTATCCCCTTGTTTTAACATCGTTTTGCTCGTTTCAACTCAAATATCGCTACTGTAAGCGAAAGTGTATCCGAAGACCCGAATGTATATATTTCACGACGTTCTGAAGAGCTGGGTCTTATGTACAATACCTCATGGAGTATTTTGCACTTAAACTTACACCTAAATCCATATAAAGACCAGCTCTCATGACTACTGAAGCCTGCTGATCATTCACAACGCCCTATATAGGTCGATGGGGTGCTTAAAGAACAATCAGTGGACGGTGATTTTTCGAACAAAACATTCTTTATACGTAAATAAGCATACTTTTCATATATTGCGCTTTGAGAATCCTTACGTAATTGAAGAGAGGTGATACCGCTAAGAAAAAACATACTATGCGGAGGTGTGATTTGACCAACTTAAGCACTAACTTAAAGCCCAATGAGTCAGCTAGTTCAACCAACATTCGGCATTTTTTTAAGGTAATGATAATTGGCTTGAGAATACCAATACCATTATCCGCTAGTCAGCTTTGAGTTACTTATTTCAGATAGTAGGTTTGTTAGAAGGGAATCTCGATTTGATAAGGTGTTACATTTTCTTACACTCATTCCGGGAGGACGGTCTCAAACAGCTGATCTTCTCAAATGCAGGGCTCCAGGGTTAACCTTACCTAATCCATGCCAGTTAAAGTCTTCTTTTTTCGGACCGATGAGAGCAAAACATTATCCATAATCAATTTCTGAAGAGCTTGGGTTAAGGCTCTAATGACAAACTACTAGAGCCACTACTGCTTTTCAGTTGACGCTTAGTTCTAGGCCTAATGGTTCACTGGCTTGGTGAGTTGAGCTCGTTGTCCATTCGTAGACTCGTTAATAATAATTATAAAATCCTCTGTTGTTTGCGCCGCCGCCAAGCTTACGTACGCTTACTTAATGTAGAGCATTAACGAAGAGCAAAAAGCAAAGTTCTTCTTATTTCTTTTTACATATTTTTCTATAATTTCAACTTTTTTCTTTTCTTCTATTTATCTATATTAATCATCTTCCCTTGAGGCAAACTCATAAACATCTTTATTTTCTCTTTCGCCACCACAGGTATATTCACTCCAAGGAGAAACCATTTAAATGCACCGAATGCGGCAAAGGTTTCTGCCAATCACGTACCCTCGCCGTCCACAAGATCCTCCATATGGAGGAATCGCCACACAAGTGTCCCGTCTGTAGTCGCAGCTTCAATCAGCGCTCCAATTTGAAAACGCACCTGCTCACACACACCGACCACAAGCCGTACGAGTGTTCTTCCTGCGGCAAAGTCTTCCGACGCAATTGCGATCTGCGACGTCATGCGCTCACGCACGCAGTCGGCGATGTGCCCTCCGAGTATGTCGATGTGGGCGAAGAGGATGAGGGCCGACATTTGAGTGGTGATGAAGAGGATACACTGTTGGAAGTGGACTCACCGCGTCAATCGCCCGTACATCGTTTGCATGCTGGTACACCAACACAAGAACTTGGTGGCGGCGGTGCAGATACAGATGTAGAGAATACAGGTAGCGATGCACGTGCAGCTGCGCGTATGCGGTTGAAACGCAAGGCGTGCTATGATGCAGCAGAAATCTCGGATGAGTCAGAAGAGGAGTTTGATGAGGATGATGATTTGGATGAGGCCGATCTGGAAGAAGCCGAACTGGCTGAGGATGAAGATGAAATGGAAACTGTGAAGAGTATGCCGCGTGAAGGACTATTAGAACCGCGACCCACCGGTCAAGGTGTGACGCATTGCCATCATGAAGGCGGTGAAACGTATACTATGCGTCCAACGCATGAAATACGTGGTGATGTGCAAGAACCGTTACATACTAGCAGCTCACCGCATACTTTTGGTGGACCACCAACCGCCGGCTCGGCATTTATGCCTTCCTCGCCAAGCGCACGCTACAATCCAATGCGCGCACTACCCGGCGCCGGCGAGTCCATACACTCGCCTTCCACATCTAATGGTCCAGAGCCGTACATACCAATGTTACATGTACGACGAGATCTTCATCCGAAAGGACTACTCCTAACATCGGCCGACATACCGCCGGGCGTTATGATTGCTGCACCACCATCTGTGGGTGCACCAACACAAGCAGCGCCACCACCGACTGCGCCTACAATCACGCTACCGCCGGCCTTGCTGGCGAACTCCAGCACACAGGCAAGTGGCGCGTCACCCTCAGCGCCACAACCGCCACCACCACCTTTACCACCGCTCATTGAACCACCCGGCAAGTGCTTACAACCACCACTACACTCGCCACTCGAATCTATGCCCAGCTTTCTGGGTTCCATACCCATACGCAAACGTATTGTGGGTCTCGAGCAAATGGCGGATGCGCAACGCGCTTATAATGCCGCAGCCGCCCATCATGCTACTAACTCCGGTCTCATAGCGTTGAACATGACACGCACGCACGGCGTAATGAAAGTCCATCCACCACCATTGCTCACCGGCAAGCCGTATTTAACAACAGTAAGTCAAGCGTCGCTCTTGTGTGAGTCTAAGTCCTTGATTGGGGTGCCATCTAGCAGTGGACCGCCTCCTGGTAGCAGCTCGCATGCAGAGACTTCATCAACGCTTATGAGCAGAGACTCGGTAGTGTCCGGTATAACGGTTGGGTCAACTGCGCAACTATCGAATGGAAGCAATGAGCGACATTTCTTGCTCCGTCCCCCCACCAACACAATCAATATGAATACTCAGGAGGCGTTAACTGGTGGCGGTGATCGCACGCGTTCAGCAATTTCACCAGCGTCAACAACGATGACTTTGCAGCAACAGCAACAACACCAACAACATCAACAGCAACAGCCACCGCATCCACCAGCAGCTCCTACACGACGTACTGGCTTTAGCATAGAGGATATAATGCGTCGCTGAGTCAGTCCGTGTGTAGGCGTGTGTGTGTGTGTGTGTGCGGCCTTCATTGCCACATTTTTCCTAAATTTAATATTAATTTTTAAGCTTTCATTTTCTGATGGATTGAAAAAACGTAAATATGTATGCTCTTTGCTTACGGTAATTTTTAGTTAAAAAAAAATATTTTCTTTTTATTGTAGAAATTGATTTTAAAGTATTTGTATTCTAGTGCTTTAAAGCCATTCTATGGAAACTAAATTAAGTTATTATCAATATGTATCTATGTATCTATGATTTAGATTATTTTCCGTGCTAGATGCTCATAACGGTATTTTAATACGCTAAGAATGATTTTTTTTTATTTTAAATTTTAAATGTAATTGTATTGGTACTTAAGTTATATTTATAAATAATTTCAAAGGTATGATTGTTTGTATGTAAGAAAATATGCAGATTTACATAAATATATACATACATACGTTTTTAGCAATATAAGATTTTTTTGAATGCATTTTCTAATTCTACTTGCCGAGCACATAGTGTTCCAAACTGAGTCGAATAAGCACTTACATACAAGTATATATGCTTATAATTATATGTGTAATGTTAAAACACTGTAATAAGTTAAAAATGTTTAATATGTATCAAACAAATACACCAATCATAAATAAAATTTCAGTGGTTCTCATAAAAATAGAATAAAATTAAAACAGAAATCGAAAAAAAAATTAAATAAAAGAAATTAAAAATTTGAACTAAATGAATGTAAATTAAAAAAAAAATAAAAGAAAAATAGTTTATTTAAAAAAAAAAATTAAAAATGAAATAAACCAAAACAAATACAATAATTAAAATAATTTTTTAAATTAAAGAACAAGTGAAAGTGAAATTTAAAAATAAATAAATATGAGGAAATAAATAGGAAAAACCTAAATTAAATAAAACAAAATAAATTGAAATTAAATTAAAAGAAAATTAATTACTTATAAATAAATAAACTAACTAACTTTAATTATAAAATGAATTTAAATTAAAATAAAATCAATTAAAATAAAATTAATAAAACATAAAATAACTAAAACTAACTAAAAAATTAATTAATTTAAATACAATAAATTTAAATAAAATAAATAAATAAATAAAAATTTTAACTTAAATTTTAATATACAGTAACAAGTAAATTAACTCATATAAAATTAAAACAAAATATTAAAATTAAATAAAGAAGAACAAATATAAATTAATATAAATTAATTAAAAAAAAATAAATTACCTATAAATAAATAAATTAACTAACTTTAATTATAAAATGAATTTAAATTGAAGTAAAGTAAAATAAAATTACTATGGTAAAACTACACCAAAAAACTAAATTAATTTAAATACAATATATTAAAATTTAAAATAAAATAAAAAAAGGAAATTCAATCAAAATTAAATATTAAAATTAAATAAAACAAAACAAATATAAATTAATAAAAAACTGTATTAGTTATAAATAAATAAATTAAATAACTTTAATTATAAAATGTATTTAAATTAAATTAAAATATATAAATTGAAAAATAAAATAACTAAAACTAACTTAAAATTAAATAAATTAAAATAAAAAAAAAACAAAACAAATATGAATTTAAATAAATTAATTTGAACCAATAAAAAAATAAAAAATTAATTGAATTAAAAAAATTAAATAAATTTACTTGAAAAAAATAAGAATAAAATATAATAATAAAAAAATTGAATTGTTATGTAATAAAATAAATTAAAAATTATAAAATATAAAATATAAAAAAAAACAAATTTTAATACAGAAAATTTGAAAGAAAAATGTATATTAAATTAAAGCAAAGTTAATTAATCTAAAATTAAATAAAACAAATAAAATAAAGTAAATTTGAATTTAAATTAAAGCAAAATTAAATTAAATTAAACCAAAGTAATAATACGAAATAACTTAAATTAATTTTAAAAATAAATTCAAAATATAAAAATTAATTAAAAAATGAATATAAAATTAAAGTAAAATGAAATAAATCACAATAAATTTAATAAAAAAATTAACTTAAATGAAATTATTGATTAATTATTACTTTTATTAAAGCAAAGCAAATTAAAATAAAATGAAATTAAAAAAAATTAAAATTCTAATTGTCGTATAACAATATAAATTAAAAAAGCGAAATATAATAAACTAAATAAGTTTTTATACAATAAATTTAAAATAAAGTACATTAAGTTAAATTATTTAAAATAAAATAATATAATATATATTTTAATTAAAATAAAAAACTAAAAAAAGTAAAAAAAAAAATATTAAATAATTATGAAAAAAATATTTATATTAAACTAAGTTAAATAGAAAACAATGCAAATTAAAAGAATAAAATAATAACGAAATAAAGAATTAAAATATTTTAAAAATAATTAATAATATATTAGAATATAAAAAATAAAGTGAAAAATAAAATAAATCGGAGTACTCGTTAATTAGTTGAGGTTAAGATTATTTTTTCCAAAATTATAAATTATAAATATGAGGTCCACACAATGCACAAAATAAGAAATATTTTAAGATTAAACAAGCTAAATATTTATAGAAAGGTAGCAAATAAATATTATAAACTTAATATTTTTATAAAAAAAAAATCCTGATTAAGTATACGCTACTAGAATATAATAAAATCAAAATGTCGATTAGACACCTTGAAAATTAAGAATAAAATTCAATGTGTGCAAAACTATTTTACATACCAATGTTTTAAAAAATAATAACAACCAAGATGCTGTTCCAAAATTGTATACAAATACCAGTGTATGTATGTATGTACTTAAATAATAAATTTTAAATGCATTTATAAGTATAAAAAAATTCTCTTTTACTTCTTAAGCTAAGCATTCCATGTGTCTTCCTCTACACTAAGTTATGTTTATTTCTTTGAATGTATTAAATAAATTACAAGAAATTGATTAAGATATAAATAAAATGGAATTTTTATTTTAAGGGATATTAGAAAACGGTAAGGAATGTGCCATAAAAATAGCTTAAAATAAATAAAAAAATATAAGGTAATTTAAAGGTTAAATTATCATTCTATGAAAAAAACAAAAAATACAAATAAACAAAAATTAGATAAAAAGAAGTAAAAATAATTTAAATTACATAATAATAACTCACAATGAACTTAAACTAAAAGTAAACTGAAATAAAATAAATAAATTCAATTGAATTAAAGTAAATAATAAAACTAAAATTAAAAGTCAAATAAACTTAAAAAAATAAGTCAAATAAAATAGAATAAAATGAAACCAAATGAAATAAAATAAAATATAATATATTAAAATGAAATAAAATAATTAAAAAATAATTAAAAAAAACTAATATAAATTAAAATTAACCAAAATAAAATCAAATAATATTATACAAAATAAATAAATTTTAAAAATAAATCAAATTAAATAGAATAAAATGTAATGAAATGACACGAGACAAGGCAAAATTAAAGTAAATAAAATTTGATAGTATAAAATTAAACAAAATAAAATAAAAGAAAATATTAAAATTAAAGAAAATAAGAAGAAATAATTAAAACAAAATAAAATGAAAAAACAACAAATTAAAAAATAAAACAATTGAAAAAACTAATAAAAATTTAAAAAATAAAAATAAAATAATACAAAATAAATAAAATCAAAGTAAAAACGAAATAAGAAAATGAAATTAAATTAAACAAAATAAAGTTAAACTAAAAATTAAAAAAACAGACTGAAATAAATTTAAAAACACAAACTTTAATTAAATTAATTAACGTAAAGTATAATACAAATAATAAATAAATTAAAACAAAAAAAAATAAAATAAAATTTAATAACATAAATTAAAATTAAATTGAATAAAAATTAATAAAATAAATTAAAGTAAAAAATAAAATTAAAAATAAAAAAATTAAAAAAAAAATAAATTAAATAAAGTAAAATATTATAAAATAAATAAAATTAAAGAGAAAAAAAATAAATTAAATTAAATATAATGTAATAAAAGAAATAACATATAAAAAAAGAATTGAAAAAAAAATAAAATAAAATAAAAAAAACAAATAATTTGAAATAAAATAAAACAAAACGAAGGTAAAATATAAAAAAAAATAAAAACTCAAAATTAAAATAAATAAAATAAAATAAAATATAATAAAAAAATAAAATAAAATAAAATAAAATGAATTAAAGTATCGGTGTACAACTTTGCCTCCGCCGTTTTTTTCCAAAATTAAAAGCTTTATTGCGAAAAAGTGCTTACAGATATATTATTCAAAGTATTGTCCTTCGCTAGCGACAACTTTCTCCCATCTTTCCGGCAATTTTCGGATCCCGGCTCGAAAAAAGGAGCCCTCTTTTGACGCTATCCATGAAGCAATCCATTTTTTCAATTCTTTGAAGGATTGAAAATGTTGATCTGCCAGTCCGTGTGCCATCGAACGGAATAGGTGGAAGTCAGAAGGAGCGACATCTGGGGAATACGGCGGGTGGGGCAAGACTTCCCATTTCTGCGTTTCCAGGTACTTTTTGACCACTTTTGCGACGTGAGGCCGAGCATTGTCGTGTTGGAGGATGACTTTGTCATGTCGCTCTTGATATTGTGGCCGCTTTTCTTTTAACGCGCGATTAAGGCGCATCAATTGCGTTCGGTAGCGATCTCCTGTGATGGTTTCACCCGGTTTTAAGAGCTCGTAGTAAATCACACCGAGCTGATCCCACCAAATACAAATCATAACCTTGGCGCCATGAATATTCGGTTTTGCCTTCGACGAAGAAGCATGCCCGGGCTTTCCCCATGATTTTCTGCGTTTAGGATTATCGTATCGAACTCACTTTTCATCACCGGTTACGATTCGATGTAAAAACCCCTTACGATTTTGTCTTTGAAGCAGTTGCTCACTTTCAACTCGTAAGGCACCCAGTTTCCTTCTTTTTGAATCATGCCCAGGGCCTTGAGACGTTTTAAAATGGCTCGCTGACTCACTCCCAACGATTCGGCAAGCTGTTCTTGGGTTTGGCACGAATCTTCATCAAGCAATGCCATGTTTGTCTTCGACATCGAAATCACCATTTTTAAAACGTTGAAATCACTCCCAACACGTTCTTTCACTCAGAGCAGCATCACCGTAAGTTTCTGAGAGCATTCGATGCTCTTCAGCTGCATCTTTTTTTTAATTGTAACAGAAAAGTAAAACTTCCCGCAATTGGCGAGAATTGGGCACATAAACGGACATTTTCGAGCGTGAATAATAGGAAAACAAGAACAACTGTCACTGAAACGGCGATGACAATTCGTTAGGCACTGTCCACACTCACTTTGAAGGCATTATCATCTATGTATTTCAACCAGCCTCAGCCGGTACAGCCACCTATCGGAAAACGGCGGAAGCAAAGTTGTACACCTGATAAAATAGCATAAAAAATTTAAATTGATAAATAAGTTTAATTAAATTAATTTAAAAAAAAAATAAGTTAATGAAAATAAAAATGAAAGAATTAACTAATTAAAATCAAATAAAATAAATTTTACTAAATTAATTCCAAGAAAATTGAAAAGATCGATGACTTATATGTTTGAGATATGCTTCATTTTAGAAATGTACATAATCTTCACTTTTATAAAATATCAGCCATTTAAAACCCACTTAATCACGCACAATTTTTCCACTGTTGTGTTGTTTTTTTTTTTCTTTGGAACCTCGCTTAACTATAGCACGTACAAATGTCATCACTACAACAATTAAAGTGAATTTAATAAAATAAGAAATTCATAATGTCTTGATAAAACCAATGCAAAAAAAAAAAATACACCTACAAAGGCCAACATTTAGTCAAGTAGACTTTTCAACAGTCCGCCAGACAATCATTTAGTCACTTTGACACTTAGTCATTTAGTCATTTAGGCGCTGAGTATCACATTTTTGTTTTTATTCAAACTACTTTTATTAAAAGTCAAAAGTATTATATACATATAATACATAAAAGCTTTGTTAAAGGTTTCTCCTGCCCATGATAGCATCTGCCACATGCGACACACTCCATTGACAATATAATAATCATCATCGACGA
This sequence comes from Ceratitis rosa, assembly GCA_037013455.1. NCBI lineage: Eukaryota > Metazoa > Arthropoda > Insecta > Diptera > Tephritidae > Ceratitis > Ceratitis rosa. The sequence continues at coordinate 33,955,064 of JAWMAG010000004.1, forward strand.
GGAGACAATAGCAATGGCAGCAGCATTAAATTGTAGAGGAGACGTGTCATGAATACAATTAATTGTACGAGTATAGTGGTACTTAGCACTTACTACATGTCGTATACGTATATTTATATATAATATGTATGTATGTTATGTAGTATATGTGTGTGTTGTCTAGGCTTTCTTGAAACTCCAATGATGAATAATCCAAGTAGTCGGCAAAGGCATCCGCCTCATTCTCTATACTCCAACACTCAACCCACAAAAGTTTTATTGATAATAAGCGGTTGTTTTGTATGTATGTATGTATGCGTAGATATATATTTTAAATTAAATTCATAAAGAAATGTGAATAAAGAAAAAGCGTATTGCATATAAAGTGCTCAATAATGAAATAAACGAGTACTTTCAAGTTTCAATGCAATAAAATGAAGTTTGATGTGCAGTAGGGATGTGTACATACATACATACATACATACATACAGACAAACTCAAAGAAATTCAAGTGAAATATATATGAAATAATTTTTTATTAATACCTCAACGTGTAGCGGATTTTCAGCAAACTACAAGCCACACGCACGTTCCAGTACTTTACCAGTGCAAGTACGTTTTGCGGTTACTCCTTTCCTAGATTTTGACAAAAACATGCAATTACAAATAAATACCTATATAAAATTTCGCAAATTTATGCATGACTCGTTACAATCCAAAAACAATTGAGGTTGTCCGCCAAACGCATTTTAAATTTTATTATGTGTCATACGAAATTTACAATAATTAAAAGAAATCTTTGAATAATTTCGGTATTTCCGATTGAAAGTCTTTCCAACGGAGTGTCAGTCTTCCTCTTTCTCTGCATCCAGAGCTGGACACCTACTTCCTCTTCTTCTTCTTTATTGGCGTGGGCACCATTTACACAATTGAAGCCGAATCAACCACGGCGTGATATTCAACCCTTCATTTCATTGCTTGGCGCCAGTTGGAAATACCAAGTGAAACCAGGTCGCTCCCCATCTGATCTTTCCAACGAAGTGGAGGTCTTCCCCTACCTCTGTTTTCACCGGTAGGTACTGCATCGAATACTTTCAAAGCTGAACTGCTTTCATCCATTCAGATATCATAACCTAGCCAGCTTAGGCGCTGTACCTTGACTCGCGGAACTATGTCATCGTTTCGTCTATGCGGTTTTCGCCGTTCCCAACTCGTAGAGGATCATAAAGCTTAGACAAAACCTTTCGCTCGAAGACTTCTAACGCCGACTCATCAGATGTCGACATAATCCATGCTACTGCACCATATAGTAGGACGGTTCACCATCTCCTAGTATTCCAGTTTCAGTGCCATTCAGCAGGCTGGAGAAGTTTTTTCTCCATAAATTCAGCATACTCTGTGCATCAGTTATTGGACTCCTCTCTGGGTTCTACAAAAGTTTGCTGCGGTCTTGAAATCTTCCGTAAGAGGCCGTAACTTTTCGGAAAATTTTCGAAACATTTTCTCAAGATCTTCATACTCACACATTTCGGCCTCTTTCTTTTTTTGTCTGCAAATACGTCGTTCGTTCCTCTTCAGCTGTAGGTATCTATCCCACCTCGCACGTGTTGTGGTCGATCACAAGGTTGTGGGGCAGGCACTCTGTTTCCTCTCCACTGTAGTTTGATATCCCCCATCGTACCAGCTCTTTTTCTGGCACTGTTGAAACCGAGTGGGAGTTTGAAATGTCGTTCGACAGTTCCCTTATATGGAGTTGCTGAAGAGTGCTTTCAAAAAGCAGAAGTGAAAGTCGAATAGAAGACCATCTAGGCTTCATTCAGTGCCAGACGCTTTTGCTTCGCTTCTCGTCCAAACTGGAGAAATAAGAACTATAGCGAGATTGTTGAGACCAATGATATCGATCCCAAGGGGGCGACAGTTCAAGAAGGAAGCGAGACACATTTGAAGACTGAAAACGAGCGGTCGAAATACGTGGGTACTGACGAGATATCCAATAGGTGAAGTTCAAAACAATTTTATGGACAAGCCTACTCAAATAGGAATATAGGAAATGATATTGATCCGAAGGCCACAGCATATAAAGTTTATATGCGGAACACTTATCCAGCCTGCCGAATTCCACTTACTGCTAGACTCTACAATTTGCCCCAATTATCGTCTCCTCAACAGTTCTAATTAGAGTATTGTGTGAAAGATTTCTCAACGAACTTGTTCAGACCTTATCAGTGTGGCTGTAGAAGGTGGGAACATTCAGTGAGATGATATTAGAAGCTTTTGACAGGTAGAATTTATAAGCGGCAGCGAGTATCGCAGATAATGGAATGATGATGAATCATGAAAGATGATTCCCGAATTTGAAAGAATAAGTATTTGGATGATTTCCATTGAGTTGATGCCGTTGCTGAGCAAGGCAACCAGCTAGAACCGTAGGCCCATTGTGATACCGCTGCGGCGTACTTCTCACCATCTCAGATGTACGAACCATTTTGTATGACTTATGAACTTTTGTAGCCACTGCTTTATCAGCCAGCCAGTCATAGAAATGAAGACCTGGGTATTTATGTCATATAATGCTTAGGACAGTGACAGAAGTAGTGCTCGACAGGGTCTTCCTCTTCGTTCGAAAAGTATCACATTCACATCACAGAATTAGATTCCTTGATATTTTAGCGTCCAATACAGACTAAGACATCTGTGGTTAGCTGTTTTGGCGGAAGATAGCTTCAAGTTGAGTTTTGCCGTAGACGAGGATATGCCGCGTTGTGCATAGAGTGGTATCTCCCATGTTCAAGTACGCAAGTAAGGGCTGTGTTGCATCCAATTGAGTGCTTTTGCATTTGAACGCCAGTTTTGATGTGGTGTCATTATATTGAAGAGATCTGTTGGCAGCTTGGCTATCCGAGTATATACTGATTGATTGGCTTGTAACCAGAGATCCCAGATACCATTCTGAGCCTTCCGTGCAATAGTCTGGTAGCCTCAAATTAAAATAGATTGATTGGTGAGTGAATTCTACAGCCTACCCTTACGTCGGACTTGGAATCATCCGTGAAGATATTTTTGTCACTCTGATCCGGAGCATTTGACAATATTTCCCCCATTCATTTCTGTCCGGGATTCTTGTGCAGAATAGATTGGCAAAACAAATAATAGTCTAACTCGCTGGAAACTGCGTGGGCGTGGGTGAACCGGGCCTGCGCTGTGACGCAATATCTCCAAGACTGTGCCGCGTCCAGTCTAATAGCATTGCAGCTCGCTTAAAATTCGTCGTACAAATCCAAGGGAAGAAAATTTAAAAGAGTTTCCATAGCTTTTGATGGACTCGACGATAGAGCTGCCGACAGCTGAACTTAATCCCGTTTTCTCCTCAAGGTGGTTCTTCCAAGTGGCGGCCACCAGACAGTGGTTTCTAATGAAAAATAAACGGTTTTAGGTAATGATGAGGCCAATGCCGATGGCTTTCCTTAAATACGGCGGGTATTTCGGCTGCAGTTGAGCTTGCTATCTAAGATAATCCCGAGATATTTGACTTAGGCAGAGAGAGTGTTTTCATGCCTTTTGGTGTGGTTTAAAGGGAAGTGATTTAATATTAAGATGTGAGATCTACTAGGTTCATCTCTCAGTTCCACAGAACTGTAGAATGGTTAATGCATGCCCGACGATTGGAATTAATGTGTACTCTGCCCAATCCATTAAAAAGAGGACCCCACAGTCTGCGCCAATTGCCATGGATAAGCAATACTAAAAGCTCCGTCCCGATCAGGAAGGACCTCTCCGAGTCATTCCATACCAAATGAGATTTCAGGCAGGGCGATTCCTGGAGAAAATTATAAGAGCTGCAGAGCTGAATAGAGAAGGCACAATCTTCTATAAGTTTGTACAATGCTGGCGTACGTCGATGATATTGACATTATTGACTTCAAACCCGTCGTGAGTTCTGTTTTCTTCAGACTGGGTGAGGAAGCGAAGGAATGGGTCTGGTAGTGAACGAGGACAAGACGAAATATCTCCTGTCATCAAACAAACAGTCAAAGCGCATTCGCGACCCGGCTCCCAAGTCACTGTTGACAGTCACAACTGTGAACTCGTAGATAACCTCGTCTATCGTGGAACCAGTATTAACACAACAACAATGTCATCCTGGAAATCCAACGCAGAATCACTCTTGCCGACAGATGCTACTTCGGACTGAGTAGGCTATTCAAAAATAAAAACCTCTTTCGACTAGCAGAAACCAAACTCATGTCGCTTATCGTCCCCGTCCTGCTATATGGTGAGGAGGCATGGACGATGATAACATCTGATGAGTCGGCGTTAGGAGTTTTCGAGAGAAAGGTTTTACGTAAGATTCATGGTCATCTACGAGTTGGGAACGGTATTCGCCGTTCGGCAGCCGATGGAATGAAGAGCTGTATGAGATATACAGCGACATTGACATATGTAGCTCAGCTAAGTCATGTGGTCCGGATGGTTAAGAATATTCCAGCTTTGAAAGTTTTCAATGCAGTACCCGATGCTTCCACCGGAGGATGAGGAAGGCCTCCACTTCGTTGGGAAGTAAGTAGAATGGTTAATATCCAAGATGGCTTAGTAACTTCTTGTTTCGGCAGTTTTATACGATTACCATTGCCGCCAGTTTCTGAGCTGTTTTTAATCCCTGACTTAAATTTTCTTTAAGCTTTTTTCTTCTACCACCACTCATGGCTCCAAACCTCATCATCCTGAAGAGAGAATACCGCCCCATCGCAATAGCACTTATCTACCTCATTGAGTAGAAGCATTTGGCTGCAGCCATTCTTATGGTTCCTTTTTACCATTTCCATCGCAAAGAAATTAGAAGCTTTGGCCAAAGTTGAGGTTAAGTGAAATGATTGCTGGACATCAGCAGACTTAAATCACCGAGGCTTTTTATGGTACCGCCGGGAATCCCATAAACCCCAACCGTTTCCTAATGTGAAAAAGTTTTAAGGGTGACCATTAAGGGCACGAAGCCCATTGTTGGGTAACCAACCAAAACTAACATGGCTCATTCAAAAGCTTATTAAAGCTTGCACAACTGAAGATCATGTGAAGAACTTGGCAACGAACCCAAAAACAAAAGCTAATTGCGAACAAATTAAACATAGCTGCTCGAAAGCTTAAAGTCTACGCAGAAGACAAGCACTGCCAACAGCAAAGTAGTTAAAAGACAAGTTAAGGCGAAGCAAAAGTAAACAAAGTAGACCCCTATATGGTTGTTACCAACACAAGCGCAACATGTGTTTGAAGCTAAGAAAGCCGTTAACACTTCGAGAGAGAGGCACACACAACTGAACACACAAGCGGTGGGTGAGCGAGAAAACTTTAGCTGAGCGCGCGCACACACAATAAAGCTCCGTTAAGTTCGCCTACAGTGATGGCCCTCAAGTGGGGACACTACCAGTGCGACTGGCTACTTTGGCTATCAAGCCGTATCGTCTTACCAGGTGTATGCGCGCGACACTCTCACAGCGCCAATCAGTTTGATTCTTGGTGCTGAGCGCGTTGGTAGTGAGCTGGTGGAACGACGGTCGGTTGTGCGTTTAAACTCTGCTCATACAATTCAGTGGTCATTTGATGGGGACCGCGCCTATTTTGGGCAAATAAAATACACAAAAGCGTGCGAATGCGCCACTCGAGGCGCGTTAAAAGTGCGAACCCGCTTGAAGGAAAGTGAAAAGTGTGTGAAAATTAATAAAAATTTTATGGAAAAATGAGATTTTTAACAAAGAAATGTGTGGAGAAATATTGGCATTATTTTTTTCTGCTTCCCAGCATTAGTGAAAAATGCGAATGTGTGTGTGTGAAAAGCACTGGTGTGTGCAAATGTATTGGTGAGTTGGTTAAAACGACTTCACAGCCAACTGACGTTTCTTATAACCAATACTAAGTAAGCTTTCGCATAGGTAGGAGAAGAAGAAGAAGCGTGCTTATGGCGAAGTCCTATAAAGTATGGGAAGACAGTTGGTTAAAAGACGTTAATAACAGCAACAAACACAACAAGAACAAGCACAACAAACTTGAGAAAACCAAGGGAAACAACAAATGAGGGATAAATATTGAAGTTTAGCGAATATACCATAAATGTGATGAAAAAAAAGTTAGTGAAGTTGGTTGTGAAGTTGAAGAAGGAGAGTATAAAGAAACAAGAAAAAAATAAGAAAAAAATGAAGAAGCTGAAATTAACATAATAGGTCAAAAGCGTACCCAAAAATGTCAACCGAGAGCGGCTTCAAAAAGCGGTTCAGAAAAAAAAAAATGACAACAAATAACCTGAATAAATGAGCAACACCCGCATACGAGGAGAACAACTAGTACATACATACATATGCGTAAATGTAAAGCAAAAACAATGGGCACTGATTTAATGCAGCGCGAATAAAACACTGATTCATCTGTTGAGATTTGCGATAAAGCAAAAAAAAAACTGAGAAAAATATAAACATAAAAATGTGCTAATAAATAACCAAAACGAGTTTTAATGGAATTGAAGTACATAAAAGACATAGTAAAGAGATGTAATAAAAACAAAATTAATTGAGTATGTAAAGACATTAAATTTGAGTATAAAAAATACTAATTAAAACGAAATAAAACAATTAAATTATATAAAATAAAATAAGATAGAAAAATTAAATGATATAAAAATCAAAAATAGAAAAAACAAAAGTAATAAAATGAAATAAACAGAAAAAAATAAAACAAACTAAATTAAAAAATTTAAATAAATAAATAGTATATATAAAAAATAATAATAAAAATTTAGAAACAAACAAACATAGTTCAACAGGAAAAGAAATTAAAGTATAAATAAAATAATAAATTAATAAACTTAAAACAATCGAAGAAAATACAAAAATTGTATTAATATGAAATTTGAAAAAAATAAACAATTTCGACTTTTTGTTTATTATTTTTCCCCCTTTTAATATTACATCAATTTTTTTCTAAATTTAACTTGAAGTAAAAGGTCAAAAAAATAGAATAAATTAGATTAAATAGAAATCATATATATTAAAATAAAAAATAAAATAAAAAATTAAAATAGACTAAAAAAGTTTTCATTAAATCAGCAAATAATATCAGCAAAGTTTAAAAAATAATAAATTAAATGAAAGAAGAATAAATTATTTGGAAAATAAGAAAATAATAAAACAAAAAAAGAAAGATAAATATAAATATATAAAATAAATTAAAAGGAAATCAGATCAAATTAAATGAAAAACATAAAATAAAATAAAATAAAATAAAATAAAATAAAATAAAATAAAATAAAATAAAATAAAATAAAATAAAATAAAATAAAAAAAAATAAAATAAAATAATATAAAATAAAATAAAATAAAATAAAATAAAATAAAATAAAATAAAATAAAATAAAATAAAATACAATAAAATAAAATAAAATAAAATAAAATAAAATAAAATAAAATAAAATAAAATAAAATAAAATAAAATAAAATAAAATAAAATAAAATAAAATAAAATAAAATAAAATAAAATAAAATAAAATAAAATAAAATAAAATAAAATAAAATAAAATAAAATCCAATAACATAAAATAAAAAAAATTAAATAAAATAAAATAAAATAAAATAAAATACAATAGAATAAAATAAAATAAAATAAAATAAAATAAAATAAAATAAAATAAAATAAAATAAAATAAAATAAAATAAAATAAAATAAAGTAAAATAAAAAAAAAAATAAAATAAAATAAGATAAAATAAAATAAAGTAAAATAAAGTAAAATAAAATAAAATAAAATCAAATAAAATAAAATAAAATAAAATAAATGAAAATGTTATATAATATAATGTAATATAACATAATATAAAAAATATAATATAATAAAATAAAATGAAACAGAAAAATAAAAATAAACTAAACTAATAACAAATAAAAAAATTAAATAAAATAAGCAAAATAAAATAAAATAAAATAAAATAAAATAAAATTAAAAATTAAAAATTAAAATAAAATAAAAACATGAAAATAAAATAACATAAAATAAAATAAAATAAATTAAAACCAAATAAAATTAAATTAATTTCAAATAAACGGAATTAATAAAAAAATATAAAATAAATACAAAACAAAGTCGAATAAAATGAAAAAAAGCATACAAGAGGAAAGAGAATTAAATTAAATTAAATAATGTGAAATAAAATATAAAAATTAATAAAATGAATTTAGATTAAATTAGCTTAACTAAAATAAAAAATAACATAAATTAAAATGGAAATCAAAAATAATAATAATAAAATAATATTAAGTCAAGTCCATTATTTTTGGATTAAATTGAAGGCTTTATTTGTCATAGCTAGAAATGTACGATTAATGTCAAATATGCACCGTTTTGCTCGATAACTTTCTGCCATTTTGTAAGCAGTGTCATTATGCCTCTCTCAAAACAACACTTGTCCCTATTGGAAACAACTTAGTAAATACAATCGATTTTTACAGGCTTTTCTTGAGGCCAAATCATACGCCATAACCAGGATGTCCGGGCTATAATGTAGATGCATAAGAACCCCAGCTATCCGTCGAGCTTCTTTACGTATCCAACCTTTGTCAAGTGGTTCTAAACAATTCTTTGTGCAATGTTTAGCTCCTAAGCAATCGATGACGGTCATACTAGAAGATTTCCATTATTTTATCGATATTTTCGACAATTGGCCTTGCACACCGGGGCGTAATACCATTCGGAAATCCAGGGATAGGGTCCTCGTCCGACGGAACATCCAAAATTATAGAAAATTAATTTTTCTATTTGTACTCGCTCCTCGGCAGGAAATGTTATGCCCTCCGAGTGTATTTCTGACAGGAAATAAAAAAGCTTCTTATAAGAAACCATCGGAGGTGGCTTAGAATTAACTGTAGGTCACTTTATTTGTTGGAAAAGCATCAAGCATATATAGGTTATGTAAAAGTGGCTGATGCGCAGAGAATGCCAAGCCGATGCCAGAAAGAATAGCATTGAAAAAGTTATTCTTACCGAGTTTTAGTATTGTTAACCCAGGACACTTCATAAAAAAATGCAAAGCAGATTCCATCTCTTATTCCAAACAACTACAGCAATGGGGATCCGAAAAAACAACCCAATACTATACCCGGTTAGAACTCTCATAGTTTCGATATTCGCATAGAAAGGAGTTTTCCTGACCTGAAAGATGTCGCAACTTGGTATTTTTGAATGCTAATCCAGCGCTCGATGAGTTGGTTAAAGATCCAGTTGCTCTAAAGCAGATCGCTTGTTCACAAAGGAGTGTCTTTGTCTGACATTAACGAAGCGGAGACCCCCGTACGTGCAATATCTGAATAAATGTAAGAATTTGACTTCTGCAGGGAGAAGTTAAGTGCACCTTTCTTCCAGTAGTTCTATAACCTCTAGTCTTTTCATAAATAAATTATTGGGGAGAAACAAACCCATCGTAGATACAGTAATCCACATAGCTACTAGAGGCGTTCAAGAACAGCTAAATGCCATTCCCTGAAGTTTGCATCGATAGATCTAACTTAAGTATTGGCAGACACTATACCTCAAGATTCTAGTAGTTCGTAATGCACCATAGATGCAGATGAATATTGATGAGAGCTGCGCGTTGAACGATCGTAAAACAAAATTGAGTATAGTAAAATAGATCCAGTACTCTCTTTATGAGATAGGCCTCATCGGTTATCCATTATGGCTTCGCAGGAGTAAACTACCGATACTTTCTTCTTTTTCTCTTTGAATTTTGACTTCCAGGACAATTTCCTGTTTAGAATTATTCCGAATAATTTTACTCTTCTTCTATCTTTCTACCCATTTTCTGTTAAACCTCCACAGTAAACCCCTTCAGCATCACTGTGATCTTACCAGCTCATCCAAGACTTCTTTCAATGCGCTATAATGATATCACCCTTTTTTCTTCGAAGTTCGCAGTTGACATCTTCCTTTTCTTAGTAAATGTGAAAATTGTGGTTACTTAAACACAAAAGCTGAACTCTTTACAGATTTTTATTGTGGAAAAAAATCTGATTGCAATCACGTTCCGCTTTTCTTCCCGAGTCAATGTCTCGATCAAAAGATGCGATCGCGTCAGGCGCTCTCCAGCCAAAAGCAACGTTGCGCGAAATATGCCGCAGGCATTCACTTCACCCAAACAAATTACTTAGCTCATAAATTTACCTTCACTGTTGCAGCTCTTCTTTTTACGCTTATGATTCAATGAATTTTCTGAAAAACACCACGAAACATACGACTTCATTGCGCGCCTTCTTTGCGCCGCTTTGCCGCTCAGGCAATGAAATGAAAAATGCACACGATGCGCGGAATGGCGACGACGACGACGTCAGCGACAACAAATGACTGCACATGCGCTCGTGCGCAACTGCAACTTTGTACGCGCGCTAACGGTAAAGCACATCCAGTACCCAGCGCGCAGAGTTTCGTCCGTGGCGGCACTGATGATGGTGAAGGTGGTGAGCGTGGTTGCGTGGTTGGTGACAAAGACTTGTCGGTCGCGTAACAGGTGTTTTGCGCGATTTAATTGCGCGCAACTAACTGTAACCAATAAGCAGTCGATGAGGGCGAGCAAATAAAACGATCATCAACAAATTTGTTGTTGCAATGCTATAATTTATAAAGCGAAATGGAGGAGAAGCGGAGACGAAGGGAATTTGTTTTCATCATCATTTAAAATCTCTTTGACGATCGTGGCAAGTCTCAGTAAGCTTGTCACAGCCCACATTCTAATTTAAGTGAGGGACTTATTCTTAAAAACTGGAAAATTTAAGTTCTGAATTCCTTCCATATTAGGAAACTGCGTCGGTAATAGCTTTTGGACTTTCTTGTACTTTGACAGTGGTCTAGGCTTTCTCATCCACACTCTTATAAACGTCTGGTGTCTATACCACTAGACGTTTCATACCTTCCCAAGAAATCAACCTATCAGCCCTACTACCGCCTTGAACTCTCGCCACAATGGAGCCTGCTAGCCCATGATTTCGCTAGTTGCTGTTGTTTCTATCCTTTCAATCTTCAAGAGCGCAGTTCATCTATCCCACGACCTGAACCGAATTAGACGCGTCCGCCTCATATGTATGTGCATCCAGCCGCGCTGAGTCTTTTCTTGGCTCAGTGAAGACTGCACACGTGCTACTCAGCGATATAGTGGCCTTATGGCCATCAAACTGCATTTTCCATACCGATATGGCTTGCCGTTTAAGTGGAGCTGTTGCTCTTCTTTAGAAGACTCTGAAAAAATCCCTTTTTGGTATTGACAATAACGCAATTCATCAAGCCATCAGAGGAAGATTGTGATTTCGCTAGTCAAATTTTAAATTTCCAAAGACTTGTATCAATACCTGTGGCTCCAATGTTCCCAGTGGAAGGAGAACTCGGTTTCCTTGAAGCCACGGCAGCAGTTGGCCAGTGTCAGTGTCATCGGTTGTAATTTTTGCATGCATTTTGTTTAAAGGTCCATTCTAAAAAGGTCACCCCTAAGAGCCTCTATCCGATGTAAACAGTCTCACCGAGATAATCTCGGTAAGGGTTCTAGACGAGGGTTAACACAGGCTCATATGGTTTGACGCATTTGGTCCCGACAGCATAAAGAGGAAGCTGCACTTTCGTCTCTTTTTCAGCGCTGTAGTGATGCTCGGCCGATCTCCCCCTCTAATTTGTGGTATGAGTCTTGATTTTTTTTCCAACAAATAGAGGGACCTACAGTTTATTCTAAGCCACCTCCGATCAGAAATACACTCGGAGGGCTTGACATTGCCTGCAGAGGGGCAAACGAAAAGAGAAAATTCTTCTTCTTCTTTACTGGCGTGGACACCGCCGAATTTACAACATTACGCCATTCATTCTTTCTTTTCGAAGCTTGGAGCAAATTGAAGTTACCAAGCAAAGTCAGGTTCTTCTCTATCTGTTCTTTCCAACGGAGAGGATGTTTGTCTTCCCCTTCCTCTTCTTCCACCGTTGGTTACTGCATCGAAAACTTTCAAAGCTGGAGTATTTTTATCCATACGGACCACATGACCGAGAGAAATTCTCCATAATTTTGCATGTTGGTCGAACCAGGACTTGAACTCTGGTCTTCAGAATGACGGAACGCAATGCTAACCACTCGGCTATTGCGACCACTTTTTAATTTACACCTCTTTAATAATCTACTACAACAACAACTCCATGGTGGGGAAGGTGGAGCGTACTTTGAGACATGTCAGGGTTCCAATGGGACGGGGGCGATCCCTACATTAAAGCACATAAAGGCCATGGGTCTTATTATGGTTACCCAGTGCGAACCATGAGAAGGGCACCCAACCTATTCTATAAAATATATGAGAAAAAATTTATAAAAAATTATAAAAATATTTTTAATGTAAATATAAAATATGGATAAACACAGAATAACGTTCTATACAATAGTTGATGATAACAAATTTTAAAAGATAGTAGAAAAAAATTGCAAAAGATTTGCGACTTTGCTTCTACCTCGGTATGAGGTATACTAGCGCCTGCCTAGTGCATTGACTTATCCGCTATACGAGTATATGCATTTGTGCATACGTATGTATATACATATATACATATTTTTATGTGTACATGCAGATATGCACCTTATTAGCTAGTCAGTCATGCACCAAAAAGCATTATTACTTATATATGTACATATGTATATATGTATGTATCTTATTTATGAAGCTCAGTCTATGATTACTGCAGAGAAGTGCAAATAATATTTATCCATACATACATACATACATAATAGTATTGCGTAGCTTAATTTAATACAAAGAGAAATATTTATTAAAGAGTGAAGGAAAATTTAAATAACATATATATATATTTAGAAATGTACATTAATACATATACTATAAAGACTTACAGAGTTGCCCATATATGTATGTATGTATGCATAACCATTATTATGAAATTATTTTTACCTATGAGGAGAAAAAAAATTAAAAAGCAAATAGGCAAGAAAATATGAAGCAAAAGAGAAATGCATATACATATACTTACATATAAATATATCAATATACAGGAAATTATGAAATAAAATATATGTGCATGAAGTCGTTTAAAGCACCCTGTAACAAGTGCAGTAATACTCATAGAATAAACCTGTGAGTATAAAAAACACTCTTACATACACACGTACATACAGACTACATGATTGTTCTCACTATCAATGCCATTTCGATTAATCATATCGCAAATAAAATTAAAAAACACACACACTCACTCACACACACTTAGTCAATCTAATTACTCACACACGCCAATAAATAAAATAATAAAAAAAAATTAAATACAAGTAAAGGTGACGTAAAGCATCACCATGGCAACGCCAACGGATGTTTGAAAATCACTCTCTCACACGCACGTGATCTCGCGGCGCGCAAACGGGATGAGCAGCGGAAGTGCAAATTGACGCCGCAACAACATCCAGCGGAAGTACGCTACAAACCTTTGGCTGTTGTTGTTGTTAAGTGACAGCGCAGTGAGGAAATAGTGGAAGAGAAACTTCATTAAAGGCTCATTTAGAAAAAAAAGACACTTTCTTCACCGCAGAAAAAAATTTAAATTGTACAAAATTATGTACAAAAATTATTAAAATATATACCTACACGTATATTATAATTAATAAAATATAATTTAAAAATAAAAAAAGAAACACTAAAAAATAAAAAAAATTAAAAAAACATCAAAAGTAAATAAAAAATCCCAGAAAAAATAGAAAGTTTAAATAACACATTACTAAAAATGCAAAAAATTTCTCTGAAAAGAAAGAAAAAAACTTCAAAAAATTATTATCAGAACATAAAAAATTACATAAAAATTAAATTAAAATAATAAAAATTTAATAACAAATTAAATATTAAAACTTTCTCTGAAAGGTACTAAAAAAATATCAAAAAAATAATTATTAGAACATAAAAAATTATATAAAAGTTATTATAAATAATAAAAATTTACTAAAAATATAAAATATTGTATAAGAATTACAAAACAAAGGTAACATAAGTATTGTATAAGAAAAATATAAAAACTTTTAATAAATATTGGGTGTATGCATTAATTCGTACAAAAAAAAATTACTAAAACGTAATATAAGAATTATATAAAATTCACAAAAAACTTCTAAATAATATAAAAAAATTTATGGAAAGCATTAAAAATATTAAAGATTAAAAAAATAAAAAAATATAAATTTAAAACAAATGTAGAAAATAATTTTTTTTTTATAAATTATTAAAGTAATTTAAAATTTCTTATATAACAAATGAAATATATATAAAAATTGCTAAAAAAAAACTACTAAAATAATATATAAAATGCACACAAATTTCTAAAACCATAAAATTATATAAACAAAAAATAAAAATTCACTCAAAACTAATATAAATAGTACTAAAAATTATATACAAAATTTACTTAAAATAATATAAAAGTTATATAAATAATTCATAAAAAATTATTCAAAACTAAAATAAACAGTTAATATAAATAATGTGAAAAATATTTATAAATAGTACTAAAAAATTTAACAAATGGAAAACAATTATTAAAATTATACTCAAAATTAAAAATAAAAAAAAAATAAAAAATTTAAAAAAATAAACTATGGTATTAAAAATTACTTAAAGTTATTTGCAAAATTTTACAAAACAGCTAAAAAATAATACAATAAATACAAAAAAAAAATTTAAAATTCAATTCATCCAAAAAATTAAATAATTCTAACTGCAATAAAAGATTATAAAATTAAATAAAAAATTAATAAAATAAATTAATATTAATATAAGAATTATATGAATTATATTACTCCCAAATAGTATAAAAAATATGTAAAAAACTAATAAAACTAATAATATTAAAATTAAATAAAATACGTATGAGTGATTACTCGTTTAAATTTACTAAAAATTTCATACAAAATATATGGTAAAAAAATAAAAACTTCTAAAAATTTTATAAAATGTACTTAAAGAATAAAATTATATATTTAATTAAAAAAATAGTTACTAAAACAAAAAAACGTAAAAAAAAATTAATAAACAACACTATGTAACACTAAATTTCCGATAAGACTTTCGTGATCAGAAGTTGAAGGTAGACTCCAAATCATGAATTTTTGCATCATTCGTTTTGCATCCTTAGCTCATATACATAAGAATCTGAAAGCATTACCTCATTTTTTGCTCAAAGTGGATTTTTAGCATTTTCTTATTATTTTGATAAGGCCATATCTGAAATTAAGATGCAAAACAAATTTATCGAAAACAAAATTTATTTTTGGTCTCAAAAACATTTTTCACCATATCTATCCAAATATCGTAGCTATAAGTTATTAATTTTTTTTTATAAAATTTTATTAAGTACAATAGAATGGATGAAATTTATAGATTTTAATAAAAAATGTTTCAAGAATTGATTTATTAAATATACTGTTACAAATTTTGATAAAAGGCAACTGAAATGTCATAGAAAATTGCTAAAAAAAAAGTAGAAAAAATTTAAAGAATTGCTCAAAAATAATATAAAGAGTTCTAAAAAAAAATTTTTTTAAATATAAAAAAAAAAGAATGTAAAAATATTTTCTCGTCTAATCACAACATTTTTTCCACATTTTTCATTTTAATGCATTTTCCGAACTTAAAAAAAAACTATAAATTAGTCTCCAAATTCCAAAGCGTACACCTACACACCCATTCCACGGTCATTCACACAAATAAGCAATGAATTATTGTAAAATATACTTATGTACATATGTATGTATGGATATGAAATACTATCAAAAGGCATATTAATTTTCACAAAACAAAAATGAAGAGACACATTTAAAAGACGTCACCTTAAATACAAAAGTCGCCTTGTGCTGTTGTTGTTTTTGTTGCATCGCTTAGTCATACCTTTTTCCCACTAATAGCAAGTAAAATATTCTCAACGATGCTTTGGGTGCTTTAGAACTTACATACATATGTTCATACGGCTTGAATTATGAATATTTGTATGTATAAATGTACAAATATGCTTCTCAAGTGATTACCTCACATTTGTGGTTTATACACTCGTATGTATGTATGCACGTGCGTGCACTCTCTCTTACATTCTCCATAAATGGATTTTTATTTTTTTTTTTTTTTCATTCAAATACTTCTACTTAGTTTAGTATCGTTCTTGTTGGTGTTGTTTTATGTAGTTATCACTACATATGTATAACGGTATTGTCTATTGACCGTAG
Organism: Ceratitis rosa; assembly: GCA_037013455.1. Lineage (NCBI taxonomy): Eukaryota > Metazoa > Arthropoda > Insecta > Diptera > Tephritidae > Ceratitis > Ceratitis rosa. The sequence goes on from JAWMAG010000004.1 coordinate 33,971,303, forward strand.
CTACACATTCACCTTTGCGCTAATGACTTCAGCAAGCGCAGTGAGTGACCAGCATACACATACACATCTACATTCGTATAGGCGAGAATTAGGTATAACAATCCCGAAGCAATCAGTCTGTTGTTATTAAGTTTAAAGTACCGGAACTGGTGTTGAAGTTTCTTTTGGATATTTGGTAATAAAAATGGAAAAATTATGGTTCGGCGGCTTAAAAATATTTAGCGGTTAAAAGAAAGCTCGTTAGTTAATAACAAAGCTAAATGAAATAAAGAAGCAAATGTTTTGAGAAATATTAGTTAATACAATAGAAAGTGTCAAATATTGGCATACACGTACACTCATATATTTATGCCATTAATTTAAAACAGAAAAATAGAAATTTTCTACATAAAATTTCAATTAAAAGTGCCTTCAACTAATTTTTATTTTTTTTCTTCCCATTTTTATGAAATTTTCAGCAAAATTTGCTTCAAAATCAGATTCGAACATGCCAATGTAATATTTTCGGCAGACGCTTTTCCTATTTGACTTTATTTTTATTAGGAGTTTTCTTTTTGCTTAAAATCATTGCACAATTATTATTTATGCCGTTTAATTTTTTTCGCCATCCATAATAAATCAGCAATATTTTGTAATATTTTTTTTTTTTTTTTTGTTTGATAAAAAAAATAATCGTTAATTTATTAATAGTTTCGTTCAGATTGGATCGGTATTTTGAAATTATTTATTATCAATTCGATCATAATACATGCTGAAATTTGGTATTTTATTATAAAGCAAGCCGATTTCTTTGATATGAAAACTAACATATTATATAATCCTAAAAGGCAAAAAAAATATAATTTGACACGTTCATTAAAGATATAAAGAGTTGGGCTTGGCCGAGAACGTCCCTTCTTTCTGGTTTTTTGTTTAAACTTAGGTAGGTAGGTAGAGTGGCTGTCTTGCGACTCACCAATAAATTTAGAATGCCCATTCTGATACCACTGGTATTTAAGTTGCTTCATACTACCATGCCCTTTATGCACTAACCTGTAGTCTTAATAAAGTTAGATACGTGTATGTAGTTTAATATGAACAACTTCTGAGACAAGAAAGGTCAAGGACCCCATTACCGATATTTTCGGACCATTCCTACAATGCTTTACAACCGCATAAGCAATGTTCTACCGTCTTTTCTTCTTCGCCTTTCCGGCAACTTCTGTCTGCCAATAAGACCGTGCCAATAAGATCGTGACCCATTAGCACTCCTATTCGAATACTTAGGTCAGTGATTTTTTCCAGCGGTATTCAGCTATTTCCTTGATATGTACAGTTACTTTATAGTTACTGCGCCTATCCGTCAGAACCTCTTTGGCCCTCTTTAATTGCACCAATCTCTGTCTGAGAAACACTGCAGTAATCTGGTAAGCGAAGGGCGATTCGGGTGCCTAATTTTGTCGAAAAGACACCGCCTTCTAACCGATTTTCTAATTTGAAGCCATCCGTATGGATGGTAATCTCTGTAACTTTGTCTACTTCGCCTTTATCCAATTTTTCTCTGTAAACGAAAGTAACATTGCAAGTTGAATTTAATTTTTTTTCGAAAGGACTGTGAAAGTCCGTAATATTGGATTGGAAGAAAAGGGAATTTGCTAAATTCGCTATAATGACCTTTATTTCAGGCTGCTTATAAGAAAGAATTTCATCAGTTTGAGTGCTGACTTCGCAGCCAGTTGCTTTCAATATAAGTGCATGGGTCGGCCTTGCTCTAAGAGCGCCACCATTACATATGCTAGCCGCTATTTGTATGTTTTCCTTACGCTTTACTCCGGATATCTTTTCTATATCGTAAGACATAATTAGCCTTACAACTGCCGTATATGGTAAAGCCAATATGTTATTCGAGGTGTTAAACCTCATATGGGTCCCACCATCCTTTTACATGCGTAAAGTGCTAGGGCAAGCTTCTTTATTCTGTCTTCTAAATTAGGTTCCGATGGGAGCTTCACGCCCAGTGTTAATCCCAGATCGCACGCTTTTCCCATAATGGTATTATGTATAGTGGGAGAAACATGGTATTTTGTGTTTCCTAGGGACTCATCGCAAGTTCTAATTCAAGCTTCAGCCACATGATTTCGGCCTGGTATGTATATATGTACATAAAATTGGTGAGGTTATCCGAGGGAATTTCCCTCCCATAACGTCTGCATAAGCCACAACATGAACACATTTCCTTTCTAGGTATAATATATTCATTGTTAGGAGCGAGAGAAATGGGAATTCCTCAGCATTCTGAGGAAAACAGACAAGAATTTAAATGTATAGGCGATTTGAACCATAGAACTTATTGAAAGAAATTTTGAAAAAATTAATTAATTACAAAATTTTACCAAAAACCTCTTGCGAAAAAAATCAATCCCGAAATTTGTATACCAACATAATAATTTCGGGATTGACATTGACCGCTAAATTAATCATCGCTAACAATTGCACATACAGACACACATACTCATGCAAGCCAGACACCATTCTCTCAATACTTTCAATAAGTTTGTAGATAAAAAAAAATTAACAACGTTTGGTTATTGAATTTTATTTATTATTTAGTTGTGTAATGGGCGGTATCCGCTGCGGGTCAAATGGGTGTGTACTGGACAAATATATGGATGGAGAATGCTACAGTGTGACTGCTTGAAAAGTTTTGAATATAAATTTTAATCTTTTAAAAGAGAAATGACCAGTGTGGCTAGAACTACTCCAACCCAGACTCTGCTATTGAGCTTTGGGTACCTCTCTACTGGTTGTTGATCAACGAATTCGTCATTAACTATACTGAACTCTATATTTTTCATCATAGCAGGCTGACTAAGACCAAGTTCTTTTTTCAATGGATTAAAAGCAGGAGGGTGCCTCTATTGGCATTTGTAATAGAAAACATTAGGCGACCAGTACCGATAAATTTCTAAAGGGTTTCCCAATAAGAGGTGTCAATAAATAAAATCATTCAGAGAGTTCATTCATACTTAGGAGCAGTTACTAACTTCAGCTCAAGTCGCTGAGGTCATCTCACCACGAAGGTTTCGAAACAAAGAGAATGTGTGATCATTTTTTAGGTCTCACCAGTGAAACCGCTGACACCCTTGAGCATGTCGGGGTCAAGTCAGTACAATAGGAGTAAAGTCTACTATAATATCCGCACCTTAGAAGCACCATTACTACTCGAGTTTACGGGATAGCCGGAGCTCTAGGTCTGATAATAGTTGGATGACGTCATACATTGAAAATAATTGAAAATTTTACCCTCTGTTAATTAAGTTCAAAATCCATCGGGAGCACATCCAGTCCTGCGGCTCTGTTATATAGTGCTAAATAGAGTGCATATACATTGTCTGGTACTTCATTCCATATAGGTCTGATGGGCCTTTCTGCTTCGAGTAAATATCTGCAAGAGTGATTTCTGTAGTAGTATCTGGACAGATACTGCTTGCGCTGTTTAAGCTTATGCTCCTTACCCGGGAAAGTATATGTCTTCCTATATAAATATTGTACTCAACGTGACCAGGCAAATAACGCCAGTGTTGGACGCAAAACTATCATTTTAATTCATCTCTATAGACTGGTTCTCCATCAATATAATGACAGGTATAATGAGACTGTTTAATGGCACTTCACGGGAAAATAATGGCTTACTACTCTAATATTTTTTGTCAAAGCTGAAGAAGTTAAGAAGAGTAAGATTCTCTTGAACACTACCTCTGTCCCTGTCCAACCATAGTAACAACGCGACCCAAATTCTACAAGAATTACTTTATTGAATGTATCGCTAAGCAACACATTTGGGAAGGCTGGCTATAGGAACCTCACAGCGGCATCATAATGAGCCAATGAGCCAATAGGTCCAAGTGCGTTGATCGCTGACTGACAACCGCATCAACTCAACGTAGTTTGTAGATGTTGTACATGCGACATTTCGAGGTTTCCTGTGCAGATAGATCATCGAGGCGGTTTTTGACTGGGTAGCAGCTTCTTCGTCTACGCCTCGCACTGGACAACGCGTTGGAGAAGATCTTCTCCTTCGCAGGAATTGTCTTGGCAAGGTTCTACTCCTCTTGTGAGGGATTGTTCATAAGCCACATGGTCACATTTTCGGCATTTCAAGTCCACTCACTTCCTTAATGTAACATAACGTGGCGTTTTATTCTTTGACTGCTCCATCCCCTCTCCGTTGGAACGTGAATTTGTTTCAAGCTTAATTTATATTTATTGAAAAATATTAACTTACAATAAATATCTGTTCCATTTGAAGAAAACTACGTAACTTTGATCTCAGCTCTTTCCCCTTTTTTCCACAGTTGGGTAAGCTAAGCTACGTGATTTATGAACGCTCACTAAGAAGGTTGCGGAGAAATGCGACTCACGAGCCTCTATGAAACTGCGGCCTAACATGGAGCTATTTTCTGGGAAGTACGCGAAGCGTCGAGCATAGCCCTACGAAAACACCTGGAGTTCATGTTGTTGTTGTTGTTGTAACCGCAAAAATATTCCTCAAAGTAATTTTTGGAGAATGTTGCGGGAGTGAAAGTCCTTGGCCGGATAAAAAATCTGGGTCGTTCCAGTATAAAGACCCGGCTGTCGCGGGAACTATTGGATTTTAGTCGCCTCTTACGACAGGCATGCCTTACCGCGGGTAAATCCTTGAATCCCTAACCCGCATGGGGTTCAGGGGGAGTTCATCGTAGTGTGGAGCTCCTCCTAAATAACATTAGGTCAAGTAAGAAGTTCGTTCGGTTTTTTATTGATTTTTCAAAATATGATAACTTTGTGTACATTTGTCCGATTTAAGTCAAATATGCGCCGTTTTGTTCGTAAACTTGTTGCCAACTAGATGCCAACTTCTTTATACCCCTCTCGTAGAAGGCTCCGTCCCTATTGGAGCCAATTTTCACAGGCCTCTTTTGAGGCCAACTTCTCACTATTAAGCGCGTTCGCCATGGACAGGAAAAGATGATAATCACTTGGTTCCAGATCCGGACTATAAGGTGGGTGTATTAGGAACTCCCATCCGAGCTCCTGGAGCTTCTGGCACGTCACCAAAGGCGTGTGTGGCCTGGCGTTGTCCTGATGGAACACAATTCGGCCTCTGTTGATCAAAGACGGTCTCTTCTGGATGAGTGCTGCCTTCAAGCGGTCCAGTTGTTGGCAGTAGAGGGCCGAATGGAGTGTTTGACCATAGGGGAGCAGCTCGTAGTAAATGATTCCTTGCCAATTCCACCAAACACACAGCAAAACCTTCCATCTTTGACGAGCGCTCACAACGTCAACTGAGTCGATCAATCGAAAAACTGTGAAAGACAAACTTTTAGCGCGAATAAACACGTTTTCAGCGCCGTATAGTATGACATGATGCGACACGTAACACTATCTCTTAGATAAAAACCGAACGAACTTTTTACTCTATCTAATATATATTAAAAGTTATCAATATTCATTGCATTTTCGGGTCTCTAAACATCCAAAAGTTGCTTTACCACTTTTTTGCTCTAACCAACCCACTGTAGTTTACAAATGAAAATAAAAAAAATAAAAAATTATTTTTATGAGTAACAAAAGTTTATGATCTGTCCCCATAAGCATTTGCATACAAATAAATACAAATACACACATATGTACACAATGACACGTCTTTGTTGTTGGCGTGCAACGTGCAACATAGTACCAAAAACAACAAGAACAACCGGTTATACACTCAAACGGTCAGCCAACACAGTCCACCGGTCACATACATAAGTCACCAACAAGCCAACGACAGTCAGACTGCATTGCCTTTCCTCTCTCTCCACTTCCCGACTCTGTCGCTCATATTGCAGCACACAAACACACAGACAGTGCTACGTAAAGCAAAAAAAATCTGAGCTTTCAGAATGTCCATTCGAATCGATCGGCCAACTGATCTGAACGGTTGTATGCGAGAAGACGCGGCTTTTTAGGCGACCCACAACTTTACAGTTATTTAAATTTTTCAAACACAACAACAACAACAAAAACAACAACAGTGTAGTGTTAAAAACCAGTTGTCAAAGCAAGCACAACAACATAAATATGTTAGGAAAAGACCAAAACAGAAGTAGGAAAACTACAATATTTATTGTACGCACGCTGTGCGCAGCAAGAAGTTAGAAACTAGGTGAAAAGGTAAAAGCAAAAAAAAAAAAAAATAAAAAAATAAGAACATGAACAAAAGAACTTGCGTGGAAAGTAAAATGAAAAGCTTGGAAAATGAAATTATATTATGCATTTACTTTGAATTCCCTTGCACTGAATATTTATTGTATGTTTATGGGCGATACATACCCTTATACATATATACAAACATATGTATGTATGTGTGTAAGTATATACAAATTGACCTTTTTTCGGTTACGCTGTTAATAGCTTTTACTGTTATTGAGTCTAAAACCGGAGCGGTTTCTGCGTTTGTTGCATCAGTTGTTGAAACAGTTATTTTTCATTGCTTGTTTGCAGCTGAGCAGCGTTGAGAGATGTTCGCAGCTAGAATGGTACAGTGGGTTCGAACGCTCTAAACTGCAACAGAGTAGATATAATATTAATTATAATAAAATTATATTAATATTTTATATGTTTCACTCAATTCAGGGAACATTTTATTTTTAATATTAAAAATAAAAAAAAGTGTTGCCTACATTTGGGTGCATAAATACAATTTTAGCAAAGATATATACCCATTTGGAGAAAACTTTTAAATAATTAAACAAATAAACTATTTCTAGTGGTTAGTGCAGCCCAAAGTCAACTGTACCAAAGATCTTATTTCTTAGTTTTTTTTTAAGTTGTGACTGAGAATATTTTACCTTTTATTTCTTTGCAAAGTCAAAGTGTTGCAGCTCAAGTTCGAGCATAGCCCAGCAGCTGCCAAAAAAAAAACACTAAAGAAAAAATTAATATATATAATTTATAAGATTTTTATTTTAAATTTTGCTAATAAAATGAATAATTTTTATTTTCATTTGTATTTCAGTTGTGTGTCCCGTGAACATTTCTTGATCAGATTCTGCAGTCTTTCGTTTTCTAATCGCGTCTAGCCAAAAAGTCAGAGCACAAAATTGTCCTCTGAGTTGCTCTATTTCTGAAATTTAGTACTAGATCTTTAAAAAAAAAATTATTTTTATTACTGACAATACCCAAAAAAAGTAAAATCTTCTTCTTCATTAAAGAATAATAATAATGAGGAATTCGTAGAGAGAACTTTACTTTTCAATTGCCAACTAAGTTCACCTATTGGCAAGAGTGACTTCAAGGCTGACACAGTTGTGGATGTTAAAGCTGGTCCCCATATAGACGGAATTATTGACAACTTCGAAATTATAAATATCTGGGAGTCAAGATACGAATGCTCCGCCTGTTTTTTTGAAGAAAGGAGATATTTCGTCTTGTTCAGACCCACTCGATTTGCTTCTTTGTCAAGCCTAAAGCAAAACTAACGGAATCGTTAAAATAAATCACAGTGAAAAAAAAATGTTGCCTACATTTGGGAAGAAAGGAAATTTTAAGCCAAGCCACACACCAAGTTGTAGAGAAATTATATTAAATAGTTTAGAAGTCGAATTTAACATTCATATTTCATTTTTTTATCAGACTCCTCTTGCTGATTTTTCATATCTAAGAAAGAGTTGTAATTTTATTAATTATTTACTTTTCATATGATTTTCAATTTCGCTTTTAGAGTTCCCTCCGCAGCCATTAAATTGAGAAATTGCTCTTTATATTTTTAAGTCATTGTTCTTTTTCATAGAACTTTTAAGCTTTAGACTTCTTCTTATAACTATCAGATTTTTGTTCAAAATTGTTCCATTTCCAGAAGCTCCCTAAATTCAAGTGATTCAAACATTTTTTCGCTTAATTTTCGGTTTTTTTTTTTTTTGTTAGGCATTCTTTGAGTATATTCAGTTACAAATCAGGACGACAAAATCCTAGTTGGCGACTCCAGTGTTCATTTTTCTGCAGTCCTGTTGACTTTAAGATCAACCAAGCGGTTGAAAAGAGCTAGAAAGATTTTCAGCTGCAGTGTTATAATTTTGTAAATTATTTTTAATATGTACTACCCTATTTCCACTATTTTCTTTATTCTATGGCATACAAATATTTTTTTCCCAATTATTATTTCTCATTATTGTAATTTCGCTATTATCGCCATTTACTTATTGCTTTATTACCCTATCCATTACTTATTACTTACTAAATTTCTCTACATAATCGCTGTTGTTATTGTTATTTATATCATCCCTGTGATAATGTGTCATAGTGGACCCTTTAAGTACTAGTTTGATACTAGTATTTTTTGTCTGAAATCGTACTAGTCGTAAAATGCCAAACCAAAGACAAGATTATAATTATAATAGTTTTTACCCAATTTTTATTATGACTCAAATGAAAATAAAAATTAATTTATTCAAAATAACTTTTTTTTAAGAAAATCATTTTTGTATTGATGTTGGTATTTATTTAATGAATGTGTTTGATTAGAACTTTGGTTATTTCGAAATTGAAAAAATTTGTATATATTTTAAAAATAGAGTTCAGAAAACAAAAAAAACTTCCTTTAATCAATTGCATATTTTTAGAGAATGCAACTAAATTTTCTAGGTATTTTAAATATTTTTTTTTTAATTTAGCAAACTGTTAATTTGGGCTCAGTACGTTAATAGCATCGCTTTGATCCATTTGGTACTAGTATGAAATCTGTCAATTTATGGTCAAAATGTTGCAGTCGGAATCTCGCAAAACCTCTCCAGTTGTTTATTTGGAAAAAAACATTCTAAAATGTACCATTTGGCAGACTAGTTGGAATCCCTCACACATATTTGTAAATTGTATTGTATTGTTATTATTGTATTTTGGCCATTTTTTAATTTAATCAATAAAAAAAAGAGAAATGAGACACCAATTTAGCTTCAAAAATTAACTATTGACTTTTTTGGCCGATTTTTTACTAGTATAAAACTACTTAATTTGTGACGGAAATTTGAAAATTGACATTTAGCAAAACATCTCCATGCTAAAATCATAGGTTGTTTTAGTACAAAAAATTTCTCAGTGAAAGATACTAGTTGGATAACTAGAGACTGTACTAGTTAATCAGTAATACTTAACTAGTTCATTTTATATACCTGCAGAAAGTAATAACATGCTCGTAGTTGCATACTTATACATATGTATGTATATGTATGAATTAACATTATTAAGTTTGTGCTCTATTTGATGGTCTGATTCTTCTTCTTCTTCTTCCGCTTCTTCTACTTTATATTGTCAGCAAAACTTCTTAATGTACTGTTGTTTTTTTTTATTATTATATTTCACAAATAAGTACATATGTTTGGGTGTTTTTTTGTATTGTAATTGTTCTTCTTCTTCTTATTTTTCTACTTTTGGGGCCAAACTGCTTACTACTTACCACTATTAACCGTTAACAATGAAAGTAAATGGGAGTATGTACGATTCCCGCGCGCTCAAATTACGAGAATTTTACTCTCTCTCGGAGCCCATAACAAAGCAGTTAAAAGCCCTAAGTGCCACACACATAATATTATACATACATATATAGGTACATATGTAGTTAACATTAACAACAACAGCAACAAGCAAACAATGGCCCACCGCCGCCCGTTGAGGCGAGTTAAATGCTCCTATTTATTGACTGCTCTTGCTGTTGTTTGTTGTTGCTGTTACTGTCGTTGTGGACGCGACTTGTGTTATGCTGGCGCTGTGTTTTGAGCATTTTCGTTAAGTTTAGTTGCTCGTAACGGTTCTTTGCGTATAGACGTGTTTTCTGATTTTTGGACGAAAAAAGGTGGTTAAAATATTCTGTTTCCTTTTTTTTGTAATTTTTCGTGTTGACTCAGTGGCGGTTAGCGGCGTTGTAACGGCGCATGAATGAATGAGCGCTTCCGTTGTTTGTTGGGGGAGATTGGGAGAGGTGGTTTTCAAGTGTGGTAAAGTTAGTAAAGCAAGTGGTGTAGAACATAGACACATATATACGAGTTTACGGCGCTTTTTAGCCAACTTCGGCATTTTAATGTTTATTTAACGATGACTAAATGTAAAACAGCTGATAAGAGTTTATCATTTATATAAATAAAAAATGTTATATTAAATAAAATATTCGGCTGATTATGACGAAATATACGTCAAGGTTAAAATGACGTGATTTGGAGTGGAGAATGTAATAGCTAAATAAATGAGTTAAAATTATAAATTGGTGCTTGCAATAGTTATGAATTTGATGAAGTTCACGTAATTAAAGTAATTTATAATAACAATTAATTTTTTTTGGCATAAAATAATTTAAAAAAATATTAATAGTGTTAAAAAAAATTATAATAAAAATTGCAAACGGCGTGTGTGTGTAATTAAGCTAATAAATAACAAATGAATACTTATTTGAGTGAAAAAAATAAATAAATAAAATGACCTTAACTAAATTTACTACACAACATGGCACAATATTTTTTAAAATATTTTTTTATATAAATAAGAGGAAAATATATTTGTATTGTTCAATTAAAGAAATTTTAATAGCTCAATAAATAAGTAAAAAATAACAATAAATTATGAAAAATATATACGAAACAAAAAATAATTAATTTGTTTTAATAATGCAGTTTACTAAATAATTTTTTTAGAAAAAAAATATTAAATTGTAAATAAATATCTTTGGGGACTAAAAGAAATAAATCAATTTAAATTGCATATAAAACTTTTACCCAAAGAAGTAACAACTAATCCAAATTATACGATCTTTTTTTCTGTAAACATAATGAATAATAAAAATACATCTGTACATACATATGTATATATTTTTTCACATAACTTAAAAATCAAGAAATTAAATTATGAATAAAAATTTTTTCGAAAACTAGAAAGAGAAATTAAATAACAAATAAAAGAAATTTTAAAAGAAAAGGTAGACAAATAAAAGTATCAAAAAAAAAAAATAAATTAAAGTTAAATATATTTTTTTCAATAAATGAAAATAACTACAATTATAATAACTTATAAATTTCCTTCTTTACGAAAAATAAAAATGACAATTAAAGTTCTAATATTTCTTTTTTTTTTCAAAAAAAAAAAAGTTGTATGGACAAATATATTTTCACAAAATTAAAAAATAATAAAATAAAACAGGGTCTATGAAATTACAAAAAGTAATGTTTTTAAACAAATAAAATGACCACAAACTCCAAAAAATTTACTAAATTCCAAATAACTTTATTTCATTTTTTTCTTAAATCAATTAAATTAATTCTTTTTTTCGAAAAATAATATCACGAATAAATGTTCAAAAACCTAGTTTTTTCAAAAAAAAAAATTAGATTATTCATAAAAATATTTTCGAAAATTAAACAACTAAATTAGTTTAAACAGATTTTTTTAAGAAATACTAAGCCAAATATAATTACAAATAAAAGTTGTCTAAAAATTAAAAAATAATGTTGTATTGCTCAAAATAGAGAAGATTAAAGAATGCACATTTCTTCGCAAAAGAAAAACATAGAAATTAGATTATAAGAAAAATATATTTTATTTTTATAAAAATAAATGGTCTACTCTCATTAGATTATATTTTATTTTTTTCAAATAAATGAAGGATAAAAAAAAAACTACTAAAGATTTGTTTGAAATAATGAAATTAAATTAATTAACTTACACAATTAAATACCAATTGAAAAAACAAAAATAAATAAAAATTGAAAAATAATTCCAAAAAAATTTGACCAAAAAAATAAATAATTAAATAAAATAACTTTTTTTCGTGTAAGAAACGAACTAATTAAAGTAATGTTATATATTTATTTTTTTAGGTAACAGAGCAATAAAAATATAAACCAAATATTTTCGGAAAACAAAATAAAGGAATTATAACAAAAAAAAAATAATAAAAGACAAACTTAATTATAAAATAATTTAAATTACTAATACACGTTTTGAGAAAAATAAATAATAGAAATAAAAATATTTTATTTTATATTTTTTTATAATAAAAAGAAAAAAATAATGGAAAAAATTAATTTAACAATAAAAATTCTATAATATAAAAATAAATTTAGTTGAAGAAAAAAATATTAAAAAAAAACAATAAAAGAATCTTTAACAAAAAAATATTTTGGAAAATATAAAATTATATATAAATTTTTTCAGAAACAATAAAAAAATTACAAATAAAAAAGTTCATAAATCAAAAGTTATTTATATTGCAAATTAACATTTTACAAAAAGAAAAAAAAAATTATAGGAACTACAAATGAAAAATATTTCTCCAAGAAAACAAACAAATCTCAATAAAATATTTTTTTTTTCTTTTTTTTAATAAAAAGTCGAAAGAAAGTGTACATACATATATGTGTTTGCTTTTTCACTAAAAAGTCAATATTAAATTTATATAAAAATATTTTTTGGGCACCTAAAAGAAATATAGAATTTCAAAATAAATGTTTTTTGTGTAATAAAATATTTTAATTTAATAAATTTATTTAAATTTCCGATATTAGAGATTATATGTGAATTAGAAACCGTCGAAAGTGCAACACACTGTGAAAGCTAATAAGAATTTTTATATGAAAAAGAAAAATTTAAAAAAATAAAACTCAAATGAAAATAAAAAATAAAAATTTAATAAGTAATATGTGCTGCCAAGTGTATCATAAAACCCTAAAGAAAGCAACTATTACAGAAATGAGGCAGCAAATATAAGTTGCAAATACATAAAAATCCCAATAAAGCGAAGGAAGCGTCAAAAAATCCTGCTCGATGTCATAAATAAATAAATCAACATACCGAAGTGCATTAAAAACAACAAAAAAAAAATTCATAAAATTATAACAAACAAAAAAATCAGAGGAAAAGTAAATAAAAAAATAAAGAAAAACTCCAAAAATGTCTGCTGCCCAGCGCAGCAAACCCAAAGCGGCGCATAAGCCACTACAAAGCGCCACAACGCAACACAATGCGCGTCCACCTGGAGAAACAGGAGCAAACATCAACTTAAAAACAACACTGCCTTTTGCACTACAACGCCAACATGTCACCCTCCTCATCACATTCCTTTCCATCATACTCTTAAGTGGAATGCCAGCGCCTAGCTCGGCACAATTGGCGCAAGGCAACACACTTGTTGGCAGTCGCGCTGTTGGTGCTAATATTGGTGTTAGTGGCGTTAGTGGTGTTGGTGGCGAGAGCAGCGAAATTGAATTCGCCAGTCTTGATGGCGCCGGCACACAATTACTCACACCCATTCAGTTAGCGCCGAGCACTTTGGCGCCGCCACCAGCACAAACGTTAGAGGTCGTCGAAGTTGTGGAACCTGCACCAGCGCAACCAGTGATGTCATCGTCAAGTTATACCGAACTGCCGGGTGGTGAAATCACAGGCGAACGCACACTGCGTTACAGTGAGAGTCCCTTTGTGGCGCGTCAACACATTGAAGTAGCCAAAGGTGCACGTTTGATTATAGAACCAGGTGTACGTGTGGAATTCGCACCGACTGTGGGCATAACAGTGCGGGGTATACTACATGCAGTGGTGAGTAGAATTACAGATATTTAGAATTCTTATTTTTTTAAGAATATTTCAGCTTATTTTCATTTTAAAGACATTTTATCAAATGAACCATCTCGGGTAGCTCCACATAATTGTAGTAAAATGGTGAATAGAAGCCTTGTTTCCACAAGTATTACCAAAGAATTGCACAGAATGTGGTCCGACGCCTCATTCTAATCAAAAAATATCAATGGATTAATCATGCGAGTAGTTAAGTAAAGACCAACTTTGGAGGTACCCCACAAAGAAACTACCAATAACAAGCTTAGACACCTTTCTGTATCTAAGACAGAACTAATAACGATTCGGATTTAGAAAAACATAAATGAAAAAGCTCCTTTCACGACGAAATCATGGTCAACAATATGGAGTCTCATTACCTACCAAACCTGAACTGTGTGATTAGCAATATTCGAAACTTGTTTACGAAAAATAAAAGACTCACGAATATTACTTATGTGGGAACTTGTGAAATCCTACAATCATAGCTGACCCGGTCAGATCTGACTCGTTTCGATCCGATACGCCACTCTTTAGTAAGATCCTATATGATAACTGAGAGAATCTACAATTTTGCCTCTGTTCCGTTGAAGTCTCGTTGACTACTCTTTTAAAGTAAGAGCGAACTTCCGCTCTTTCAAAAGAACAGAAGCAGAGAAATCGTACAATTCAAAGACCTGTCCCAGTTGTCAAATTGAGTTGAGAATTCTTTAGCAATACCGATTCGATCAGATCCGATCTTATCCTTCTTATCAATCGTGTGGTCTTGCTTGGTATAGAAAACTACTTTTATTTCGAGACCATTTTTTTGTATTTGTACTAAGAGGAAGCTTCCGATCTCACAAGCAACCTAATTTATGTCTAAGTCAATACTAGTCAGCAGTAGAGCTACTAAACCCAGCCAAGATCTAACCGCTCTTTAAGAGGTCTTGTCATAAACAGACACTTATGCCACTGTTGAGAGCCATAACTTTGAGATCGTAGATAATTTCGTCTATCTAGAGACACCAATTATAATCTCAGCCTTGAAATCCTACATAGAATCACTCTTGCCTACAGGTGCTACTTTGGACAGAGTAGATAATTGAAAAGTAAAGTCCTCTCTCGACGAACAAAAACCAAACTCTACAAGTCCCTCATCTTCCATCTCCAGTTATATGGTGCAGAAGCGTGGAGGATATCAACATCTAGGGAGTCTTGGAGAGAAAAGTTTTTCGAATAATTGAAAGGACCATCAATTGTTGGCGTTGGCAACGGCGAATACCGAAGACGATGGAACGATAAGCTGTTCGAGTTATACGCTGATATTGATATAGTTCAGCGAATGAAGACAGCGGCTACGCTGGCTAGTTCAAGTCATCCGAATGGATGAAAGCATTCCAGCTGTGAAATTATTCTATTCGGTATCCGCTGATGGAAATAGAGGATGAGGAAGTTCTCCACTCCGCTGGAAGGATCAGGTTTAGAGTGTCCTGGTTTACTTGGCATTTCTAACTAGCACAAACAGCGAAGAGAAAACCGAATAGCACGCTATTGTTAAAGTCGACTATAAGCTGTGCCTACACCAATAAGGAAGGAGGAAAAGAAGATCCAAAATCCCTCGAAAGCCTTCGTTACGGCCACATCTCGAAATTTTTGTATAAAAATAAAATTTCCACCATTTCACCTGTTGCCATACCAAATTTTTTTCATATAAACTAACCTGTTCAACTATAAATCCGATTATTCATACAAATAAGTAATCCCTCCGACAGCAATGATATTGATTCATACAAATTAAACAAACACATAAACAGGTTAAAATACAAATAAAGTGTAAAGTGCAACCCCACACAATACAAATGCAGACATGTGTTTTCAAAATCAAAAAAAAAAAAAAAACACTGCCAATAACTGGCAAATAATTGATTGAATAATCACAAAAGCGAGCAGACACTATCGCGGCAAGCTTATCAGGGCGAGCGATAAGATATTAAATATATCGCAATGGGGGAAGTATGTGCACATTACTTAGGGTTGTGGCATAATTTATCAACTGAGGTGAGGTATGATTACTTAGATATTATTATTATTAGATATTGGGGGTTTCAGGTTGCGTCTCGGTGCACTATAAAAGTTTTGATGGAACGTTGAGATCTTAGAGCTTGTAAGCATCAATTCGATTTCGAGAAGTCGGAAATTCCTAGTGAGTTACCACCTACTACTGGGTCTCCAATATAGTATATTTGAAACCAACACAAATAACCCCTAAACCTCCTTCACAGCATTTATTTTTATGTAACATATTATGCTCCAAAGAATCCTTGAAAGTTCAAATTTCTCATGTTTAAAGAATATTTTTTTAAGTTAAGAACTAAATGCCTACAAAAAGGGTCGTATCAGGACTGTAAAGGTGAGGATTATACAATACAAACCTTCACCGCTTACCAACTTCATTTTAATCTAGTTCATGCCGACCGATAATATTTGCCTATAAATCTCATTGCTCTAAATGGGATCACACCTCGGTAGGGAACGTCAGCCCCTCTTTTTGTATATCTGCGGCAGAATAGAAAGCTTCTCATAAAAATCTAACAGGCGTTTGGAACCGAAATAGCATGAACTGTACGTCCATCCTCTTGTAGAAATAACATCAAGATGCAAAAATCGGAAGAAAAGCTCAAACGAAAATAGCTACGCGGTTAAAAAGCCCTAGTCTCATAGTACCTTACTTCAATAACCCTCAGGAGGCTTAGTACGTAGGCTGCTGTATATATTTCTGGCCTAATAATGAAAATACGAATATTTATCAACGAAAATGTTTTTTTTTTTTTTTGGATTTGGCTCGTCTTGGAAGACCCACACGATTGCTGTTTTTGGACGACCTTCCCGGAATTTGTCTTTGAGCGAGCGTCGGCCACGATTGAATTCGTTGTACTAGTTTTTCACAGTGCTATAGGATGGTGGTTCATAGCCATACAAAGATTTAAGTTCATCTATGCACTCTTGTCGTGATAATCCACGTCGAAAGTTGTGTAAAATGATCGCACGAAAATGTTCACGAGTTAATTCCATTTTTTGGCCGAGATGATTTTTTTAATTCCGTGTAAATAAAACAATTAACGATTAAATGACAAACCGTTCTGAGTGATGTTATGCTAAAAAATGTCAAACTTTCCAATGGAAATTCCAGATTGCACCTAGCAACACTTAGAGTTGCCTAGGCAAGACCTATATATAGCAGCCTACGTATGAGTTGAAGTGCTTACGAACCCTTAATTTCTTCTGTTAATACTTAAAAATTCCATTAAAAGTAAAAAATTTACAAAATATTGAAACAGTATTAAACTTATCATGAAATAGTCTTGATCTAACTTCAAAATGGTATCAAATTGCTTCGGTACAAATAATAAAATGATCACACTACTCCCAAACTCTCGACATCAGTGATAAAGTCAGTAATGTAATCATGAACGGACATTTAACTGTTTTCGAAAATTCTCGGTAAATATAGGGTTCTGAAAATCTGTAGTATTATTTATGGAATGATCGTGAAATGGTCCTAAACTTTTCGAAAACAACTTCAAATTATTCGAAACCACAAGTGATCGTACAAACCACAAGCCATTGTTACGAAACAAAAAGTCAATGTTTAGTGTGCTCTAGCGGCATGGGTACTCGATGGACCATATTCATTCGAAAATGAGGTCGGTCATGATGTTACTGACAATGGGGAACGCGATAGAGATATTGGGTTTATGGATTAATTCGTGCGGTTTTCTAAGAGATGGCTCTACTAGTGTTCATTTGTGGCTATATTCATTTCAAAGGGTACTGTCATTTCGCGTCGTTTTCAGTAGATGTCATTTGTTTTAGCGTGAACAACAATTTGTTTCATTCATTTCAAAATGTCGAAATTTGTACCAGATAAAGTGTTTTTGCGAGGAGTTCTTCTTCATTACTTTGACATGAAGAAAAGTGCTACCGAAAGCCGTCGTATTTTACTGGACGTTTATGGTGACCATGCTTTAGCCGAACGAACGTGCCAAAAGTGGTTGGCACGGTTTAAAAGTGGCAATTTCGACTTAGACGACGGAGAACGACCCGGACAGCCAAAAAAATTTCAAGACGAAGAATTGGAGACATTGCTCGACGCACATGCATGCCAGACGCAAGAAGATCTTGCAAAAGTATAAGAAGTTGATCAAACAACCGTTTCCAGACGATTAAAATCATTAGGATTCATTAAGAAGCTTGGAAATTGGATGCCTTATGAATTAAAGCCAAGAGACGTCGAACGTCGATTCCGCATATCGGAAATGTTGCTTCAACGTCACCAAGAAGAAGTAATTTTTGCATCGGATTGTCACTGGCGCTGAAAAATGGATTCATTATGATAACCCAAAGCGCAAGAGATCGTATGTGAAACCCGGCCAATCATCAACATCCACGGCAAAGCCGAATATCCATGATGCCAAGGTTATGCTATGTATTTGATGGGACCACAAGGGTGTGCTCTGTTATGAGCTTTTGAAATCGGGTCAAACGATCAATGGGGAACTCTACCGAAAACAATTGATTCGTGTGAAAAAGGCCATCGCGAAAAAACGACCAGAATATGCGACCAGACCAGACAATGAATATGAGTAGCATCCAAGATTGTTTGATTTAACACCGTTGAACTAGTTTTAGTGGAGTTATATGAAGTCGCTTGTCTACGACGAGAGGATTGAAGTTTTGGAAAAGAATATTCGGCGAGAATACTGCTTATTGCTGACATACACCTACTATTTTTGGCTAAAAGTTGTCGAAACTTGGACATCCACAAAGGAATATATTCGACCCAGTCGTGGCGGTCATTCGTCTGAAATAATTCTTAAAACATAATGGCAAGCCCTTATCTTCATTATAAATCGCTCTCTTCCTGAAACATAGAAAAGCTGAACGGTTAGAATACAGGACCTTTAAATGAAACGGTGTACGAAGATAAGCTCTTTTCTTACTTACAGTTCTAGGCCAAGAGTTTTGAGATAATCTGATCCTCTCTAGCTTTTTCTCCTTTGCTGGACGCTGAAAATGAGGAAAAAGAAACTCAACAAATATACTCAATCTCCTGACTGCCTGGTCGCATAATTCTCAACCAGTTTGTTCCAAAGAAAAATTGCGAAAATTTCAAAAACTCATACACACTCGAAACCCACGAACAGAGCTTTCAATTTCCCTCATGCCAGTGCCGCTTATCTCTTTAGATAACGCACCAAATATGGGGTAAATGATAATTTTTTTTTTTTCAAAGAAACGCAAGGTGCCAGCAAAGATAACGAAATGGGAATGCAAACAAAACAGGTGCAAGCGATAAAAAGTCAAATACATACATATATATATATATATATATACATATATATAGAGAGATAAATAAATAAACATAAAAATTATTTGCACGTATGATATGATGAAAAAAAGGTAAACAAAGCAACGGAACAAGTGCCCAAATTACAATGCAAAGCGTGTATGTACATATATATATACATACATACACTTAGACGCATAAACACAGCTGTGGCGGCCTGTGCACTTGCGCGCGCGTCACGTCGCCGATGTCAAAAGACCAATTTTTTGGGTGGGGTAGGGCAAAAATCATAATAACAACAATAATATGAAGAGCAAATAAAGACCGAAAATAGCTAAGCTAAGCGCGCAAAGCAAGTACGTTGAGATAATTGTTTGTATATACATATGTATGTATGTATGACTGTGTGCGTGCCTTAGGTTAGGGTCAATGGCTATTTGACGCAAGCGCAATTTCTTCTTCCTCTGCTTCTTCTTCAATTAAAAAAGTCGCAAATGTCGACTTTGGCTTTGAGTCACGGCGCTTATTAAATCAGACATACATACATACATACAGACATAACAACATATTTGCGTTTATTGCTCGCTTTATGCCCATCTAACCAGCCACAGGCGTCCAGCGCACGAACGGAAGTTGTTTTGATTATTGTCTGTTCTTGTTGTTGCTATTGCGGCGACTGTGACTTTTTGACACGCCTGCATACTCGTAAATACTTACATACCATACATACATGGGCATATTTTTATTGCCCATTTCGTGGCCTATTAGTGAGCAGATCTTCCAATGCTTCAGCGTTAATGCGCTACAGTGTTTTTGTTGTTGTACTTCATTTGATGGTTTTTTCATTACTATTATTTATAATTTATTTTATTTTTTTTTATTTTTTATTTTTGTTGTCAGCGAATGTCTTGTCAGACGGCCACTGGGTCGCGTTGGGTTAATTAGATTAGTTGGTTGGTTGGTGAATTTTTCTGTTGTTGCTTTTATTTGTTGTTGTTGTTAGCTTAGGTATTCATAATGAAATATTGTAGGAGTTGGTTTGTCAAAGTGTTTGGCGCTTCATCATTTGATCAGTGTACATATGAATGTATGTGTGATGATTGTATACTTGTGGATGTATGTATGTATTTGTATGTATGTATATGTACATAGGTATGTGTTTGTGAACTTGCATCAATGAGTTAATGACAAATTAACATCACTTGTTAATGTTATTATTTATTATTATTAGTTGTTTTGTTTTTTTTCTTGACTTAGTGTATGGAAATTTTATTTAAATTAGCAAAAAAAAAATTAACATATTTACATATAAATGTGAATTAAAATTTTTACAAAAGATTAAAAAAATAAGATTCACACAATATTAGTAAATTGGTGAGGAAAATTTGAGTAATTTTCGTAAATAAAAGTGAAATCGTGAGAAAATGTTAAGGAAAAAATTATAAAAATTATGAATTATATAAATATAATAAAAAATATGTCACTTTTAATATATTTAAATTTTTCTAAATTTATTTACTTAAGGGGTTATATACAGCTAATTGGCCAAAAAAAGCGAATTTTTAAGAATATTTTTTGAGAGGTCTTTAGAATTTATTGATTCAAAAAGTTTACATACTTATTATGATATTATTCAATAACATTTTAATCCTTATAACTAGTAAAAATATTTCTCTGGAGAAGAGCTACAGCTGATCTCCAGGAGGTCCTCTGAAAAAAGACGTCTTGCGGTGACCACTCTATCTCTGAACTGGATCATCTGAAATTAAAAAACCAAACAGATTTCATTAAAGTAATGTTAAATCTAGTGATTAATCACAAATGAATTAACAAAAAATTTTTTTTTGTCAAAATGGCGCATTCTCAAAGAAAAACGTCGATTTTTCAGCGAAATTTCGATTTTAAATTGTTTATAAAAAAAATTATTTATCGGAAAAATAAAACCTTAGATTAATCACTGAAAAATATATTCAAAAAGCTTGTGTTAAAATTTTAGACAAATCGGTTCAGTCGTTTTCTGAGAAAATCGTGTTTAAAGTTATACTTATACTTCCAAACGCTCCAAAACGTCTTTACAAATGTGCGTGTAACTTCGAAAATATTTGCCGGATCGAAATTTCTTGTGTGTATTCTTAAATATAAAAAATCGATTTTTTGAAAATCATAACTGTATATAACCCCTTAATGAAAACAAGTGCAAACACATAACTTTTACATTAAGCCCAAAAACGTGTCCTACTGTTAAGCTAAACAATGTATCAATAACGCAAGCTGACGAAATTACATACCTCGGAATCCACTTGGAACCTGGAGACGATACATTGCAGCTAAAAACCTGCAGCGTAAACTCAAATCTACCAGTTTACATTGGCTTTTAAACAAGAAGTCTAGTCTAAGCCTTAGCAACAAAGTCCTCTTATATTAATAATGCAACCAAAAAACCGATATGGATGTATGGAATGCAGTTATGGGGCACAGCTTGCACGACGAATATAGATATAATTCAAAGATTCCAATCGAAAACGTTAAGAGTAATAACGGGCGCACCATGGGGCATGCGTAATGAAAATATTCATAGAGTTCTAAATATACCTACCATCAAGGAAGAAATTGAAATCGCAGTAAAAAAAATACTTAACAAAACTGCGTAACCGTCCGAAACCTTTGGCTAACACCTTGGCCCATGCAACCAGTCAAACCCGTCTGCGGAGAAGAGACAACTCAGCCTCCTGAAGAGCACCGTCAAGACAGCAAACCATTCCTACTAAGATGGTGCCCCATGCCATACAACACGAGCTCATGTGGCTTTATTGCTAGAGAAATTTCTCTGCCGAGTAATCTCTCGTCTTGCCGATGTCAATTGGTCACCGAGATCAGACCTTTTTTTTATGGAGCTACTCGAAAGACCGTGTTTATGGGGAGAAACTTTTATCTCTTGAGCACTGGGAAACCAACGTTCGTCGTGATATGGCTGAGATGTGCTAAAAAGTGTCGAAAATTACTCAAAAGTGGATCGAAGTTTGCAAAAATCTGTGAGACAGTCATTTGATTTCACCGCAAACTTTATAATGAAAAGAAAATTCATGAATAAATTGTTGAAAAATGGACCGGTAGGAAAGCATCGAGGAGAGAAGGAAGAAAGACCGTATTCGGAGATTTCGTATGCTAGAAGTAGCTAGAAAGTGTAGCTTTAGTTAAGCAGCTGGAAATCATTCAACGATCCGACTCTCATTAGCATTTGCATTACAGGTTTTGGGCTTAACGTCATGTCTAGTATAATGTCTGTGGACACTGCAGGTTGGTCTATCACTGCAAAATTCTTTATAAGTCACAGGGAGTCTAAATCATTGGTCACCGATCACTGAGCTAACACCTCAACATGCGTAGTTGCGAGATCCTTCTGACCCAAGGGTTTTTTTCATAATGAAAGCTCTAACCGGGTATGGTCCGGTGGGAACTCTCTTGCAATAAGACTTAAGATTTTAACAAATCCCCACTCGTAGTTGTTTGGAAGAAGAGATAGTCTATGCACTTCCTAATTAATTGCCCTAGGTTGAGGATACTGAGACTGAAAATACTCTGATCGCATACGTTTACCAACCCGAAGTAGCAGACAATAATACGAAAAGTGGTCCAGCGTTCAGGTTACTTTTAATCTTCATTTCACTTCTAATTTAACCTAAGCCTTCCATGTATAAAAAGTGGAGATCCGCACTTGACACAAACTCGAATTCCTTTAAACTAAGTATGCTTCCTATTCTCATTAGGGGCAAGAAAATTTTGTAATTGTGGACGAGTTGAAATCCAGGGGAACCCAATGCTATAGTGGTCCGATCTGTCCGGATCTGACAAACGATCATTTGAGTTCGCCAGTGCATCTGTGTGCCAAGTTTGGTTGAAATATCTCATAAGCTGACTGACAAAGTCGAAAGAGTTCATGGAGGGTGGACTTTAGTCTTTCACACAATACATGGGATCTCATATGCGATATTGAGGAGGCTTTTTGCGCAAATTTTGGGGTTATCTTTTTTGTGGGCTGAACAGAGCATGCTCGGGTTCCTAGCGTGCTTTCGTCCGACCCTTTTACTTCAAAGAAACTGATGAATGCGTTTGGTTAGTACTCCTTCGTCAGACGGAAGGCATCAACTTCTGGTACTTTCTTGTTCCTTAAACGGGTAATTGCTGTTTGGACTTCATCATAGTCGGTTGATGGAAAACTTGTTCCATCGTCATCGTTTGGAACGACTTTCATTGTCATTCAGCAGGCTTCCTTCCATAAACTCGCTATATTCTGAGCATCGGTAACCAGATAATCTCGTTTCGTCTTACTTAAGTATGCTCAGGTCTTCAAAGCTTTTGTTAGTTGTCACATTTTCCCATAGAATTTTCGAGCATCGACTCTGTCAGCCAGTCTTGTCAAACATTTTGGGCCTCAATTGTCTGCGAATGCGTATCTCTCGGTATCTGTCCCACACAGCGCGCGTGATTCGATCGACCTCACCTCTGCACTGATTTTAAAGCCTACTGACTAGATTCTAGCTAATCTGAGCTTTGAATTTCCAGCTAAGACCAGAGACTCTCGCTGAATTTGCCCAACATCTCATAGCTGATTGCCTACTGCGATCCTTTAATCATTCTCACTCCCTACTTCTAAGAGTATTATCTTATGAAACTTCTTCTGTCTTCTTTCCAGGGCACGCCAACATCACGCATCACACTAACGGCTCAAGTAAAACCAGCAGCCACACAAACAGATATCGTAGACGCTGAGGTGCGTGGAGCACGTTTGGTCGATGGCCCAACGCCATTAGAAGGTCGTCTGCAGCTTTACCATAAAGGCTCTTGGCGTGATGTCTGCACAAATTCCAGAAAGTGAGTACCCTTCTATACACTGAAAGCACTGAAAATCTAATTACATTCCCTCTCACCCAATCAGTTGGACACTTACGGACTATGCGATTGCTTGCCGTCAAATGGGCTATGCGGGTGGACGCTTTTGGAATTGGGTTGAACGTACGCCGGGTTATCATCCACGTTTACTCTACGAACAGCCACGTTGCAAAGGTGTTGAGAGCTCGTTGCTGAACTGCGCATGGTCGACGCGTCAACTCGGTTCAGGCGTGTGCGACTACCACAATGATATAGGCATACAATGTCGGCCGGTGCACGATACGCAACTCGGTAATTGGCGTGGGATCTACTTTATGAATGCGCCGTCTACAAAGACACTCGGTTATGATAATATCGTGTACACAGCGGTGTCGCAGTCCACTCTGCGTTATGTGGACATAACACATGCCGGTGTGGGCCGGGAATATAGCGCCAAGTCAGCGTTGGAGGCGATTGGTCTGCCGCCCGTCATGCAGCATGTGGTGATCAGTCATTCCGCATATACGGGATTCAATGCAACATTGCCGCAGAGTGGTTTCGTCATGCAAAATGTAACCATACAGAAAAATAACGGTATAGGGGTATTCGTAAACTCCAGTCAGGGTATGGTTCAGTTGGAGGGTTGCAACATCGTACAGAACGTGGCGGATGGCGTCAAGTATGTGGGTCACGACCTGCGCGCCAACGAACGTATGGATCGTGCGACTATTTACGACTTTTGCACGCTACCCACCACCTCGGGACAGACCTATCCCATTTCGCTATCTTTCACGCAAAAATATTACGCAGGCTCGGAGAAGGTGTGCAGTAAGTACTTTTTCACACGTCCAGGCTACTTGCTGACGGTGCATTTTGAGTCGTTTGTGCTGCGTAACAATGAGACGGCCACTGTGGAGATCTTCGATGGCACATCGGACACGGATCGCATACTTTTCACCT
The DNA here is from genome assembly GCA_037013455.1 of Ceratitis rosa. Lineage (NCBI taxonomy): Eukaryota > Metazoa > Arthropoda > Insecta > Diptera > Tephritidae > Ceratitis > Ceratitis rosa. Next base: position 33,996,054 of record JAWMAG010000004.1, read on the forward strand.
GGAAGGCGCGCAACTACACGCGTCCACAAAGTGTGACCAGCAATCGTGAGAAACTTTTTCTACGCGTACGTGCCGATGCACGTGAGGAGGTGAATGGTTTCATGCGGATCACTTCCGGTGAGACGCGCGCTTACGACTTGCGTGTAGCGAACTCAGTTGTAGAGGATAACGGCGGACGCGGTATTGCGATTGACAACATACGTTCCAAACTGCATGTGCACGGCAGCTTCGTCTCGGGTAATGGACATGTGTCGGGTGTGCATGTGACGAGCGGCGCTGGAGATGTGAACATCACGAGCAGTAACATCACCTACAATCAGGGTGGTGGCGTCAATATCACCTACTATGGTGGTAATCGGAATATATCGCGTAGTACGATCCAAGCCAACAAAGGTTACGGAGTGGCCGTGTGGTTGAATGATACCAGCGCACCAGAACGTCAAGAATATATACCTTTCAACCAGACGACAACAGTGGAATACTCAAAGATCGGCGGTAATCTGGAAACGGGCATACTGCATGGCAACTACTGTCAGCCAATTTGGGTCAACATAACGGGGAATAGCTTTAACGGTAGTCTGTGCAACGATGTACACGTGGAATCTTGCTGGCGCTTCACGGCGAACAAGGAACCGAATATGCAGCTGCAAATCGGGCACAACACATTCGATTATAGTCAGAAGAACTCGATATTCCTCAGTCCGGCGCTCAACTTACACGGAAAGATCGAATTCAACCACTTCCGGCTTGGCTCGTATGGCTCGATCTACATACGTAACGACTACATCTTTCAGGAATTCAACTTTATGCCCATTCGTCTACTGATACAGAGTAATTTCTTTCGGCGTAATAGTGGCGTATATGTGGTCTCGTTGGGCCTCTCACCGTACAGTTCACGCGAGTTGCAGTCGCTACTCTTCACGCGTAATTTTGTGCGCGACAACAAGATCTCCGAGCCCTTTGGACCGCTTATTGAGGGTAGCGAAGGCAGTGATGGTTCTGGACGTCTTAATCCGCGTTGCCGTGTCGCTGCTGCGGTGGTGGTCTCCTCCAGTAATGTGGATATCTTTCGAAATATACTGCACAACTTGGACTCCGCATACGAGGTGGGCTCTCAGCTAAGTGATCAGAGTCAAATCATTAATGCCACCTACAATTGGTTGGGCCACTCGGATGAGAATAAGATCTTTGCGCGTCTCTTCCATCGCAATAATCGTTATAACTTGGCTAAAATACAGTACTTGCCATACCTGTTGCACAGCTCGAACCCCGGCTCCACGACGATGATCACCATGTCCACACTCGTGCCGCGCTTCTCGCAGGAAGGCTCCGATCTTATAGGTGGCGAGATCGACGGTCAAGAAATACTCTCGTCCGGCACTTATCGCGTCACGAATGACATCAACATAAGACCCGGCGGCAAGCTGACACTACAACCTGGCGTGACGCTTAAATTCGAACCCAGTGTCGGCATGATGGTTGCGGGCAAGTTAGAGGCACGTGGTCGGCGCCCGGATGATATATTTTTTACGCTGAAGCGTGAGACGGTTATTGCTATGGACAACTCCACCGATGTGGAGCAACTGGATGTCGATATTATCGACGTTGAGACCGAATCCATCCTCGAGAAAAACGAACCGCCGCGTGTGCCGGTGCGACTCGTTGGTGGTGCGGGCGATTACGAAGGCCGCTTGCAGGTCTACTTAGATGGTCGTTGGGGCACAGTCTGCGATTACGGCTGGACGGTGTTAAATGCGGCTTTGGTGTGTCATCATCTCGGTTACACATTGAACCCACGTGACTGGCGTTTGCATCGCTCCCAAATGCCCACTGTGGGTGTCACCGAAGACGTGATTGTTTCGAATGTACGTTGTACCGAACACGATCTCGATATAACGAAGTGTCGCGCCGAGTATCTGACACGTGGTGAGTTCGAGAACTCATGCACACACGAAAACGATGTCGGTATGCGTTGCTACGAGGGCGCTTGGGCGGGTGTACGCTTCAGCATGTTGGCGGAGCGTGCGGATTTGCAGTACCTGACAATTGAGAAGGCCGGCCTCTTTGACTATACCACAAACATCTTCAAGCCCGCCATACAAATGGACTTTGCACGTCACAATCTGGAGAATGTACGTGTGGTGGATAACTTGCAAGACGGTCTCGGTGTCATATACGCGGATCTATATGGCGGCAAGTCGGTGAACAATATAAAGAATTGCGAATTCATAGGGAATCGTGGCAATGGCATCAGCTTAAAGCAGTTGGATCTGCGCATACAGGGTTCAATTATAAAGAACAATCGCGATAGCGGCATCTCACATGACCCCGTGATCTCGGCGATCGAGCAAAATGAGCTCGGTGGTTGGTTTAAAATGGCTGTGGACTTCAATTCCTTCGAAGCAGACTACGATCCGTATTTGCTACCACGCGATGAGAGCCAAATCGACTTGGACGCATGGCAAAATAAGTATATACGCACCGAGCCGGTACGTGGTGAGTCGATCTCGCGCAAGGTAGTAGTGCGTTGTCCCGCCGGCTACGTGCTGGGCATACAACTACTCAATCCCATACAAAATCTCTCCACCGAGCACATAACCATACTTGATTCGCAAACGGAGAATAGACGTTCCTCGTTGTGGATGCTCAAGCGTGATCTCAATGTATTTCCCACGACGAGTAGCAGTTACGGCATCATTATCTACTACGAGTCCGGCACAAATGCTTTGGGCGGCACAGTGTTGCGGCTCTCAACCGTCACCGCACCAGTGCAGAATATGCGTAATAAAGTCGTGACTGGACCGGTGCCCACACTCAGCATACGCTCGACGAAGATACAGAAGAACTTCCGTGGTATTGCCGCCTACTACTACAATCGTTATGTGGGCGATAATGGCGAGTACTACTTGCGTAAGGCCAATGAATCGATTAAGATTATGAATTCGGAGATCAGTTCGAACTTCCGCGAGGCTATACTGGTGAAGTCGCCCTACTGGGATGTAACTTACAGCAACATATCGGAGGTAACCATCCACGTCAACAGCTCAATGATCACACAAAATGGCCACGGCATACGTCAGTTTTCGAAGGACTTGCGTTCCTCGAATAATCTCTTTCACTATGTGGTGCAAGACACCACGGTCGAGGATAATGCTTTCGGTGGTTTCCAGGTCGCACTGCCCTACGTCTGGCAATACAATGAGAATTTCACGCACAGCGTCTACTTCGGCAACAGCACTTGGCAGCGTAATCGTAACTTTTTCATCGACGTCAGCGGTCACTATACGGTCTTCAACATAACCTCCAATGTTTTTCTCAGTAATCAGTGTCCGCGTAGTCTCATTACACTGGACGGCATGGAGAAGCGCATCAAGTTCGATTACAACCGCATCGAGAGTAACAATGCGAAGTTCATTATGGAGCTACGCGCTGACAGTTTGAGCGAAATTTTAGGTGAAGTGCCCGCGCTCATCGCCTACAATACCATCAAGGGCAACAGCATTGACACAATGGCGGGCAATTTCCGTATGGCTCCGATGCGTCACTTTCGACCACGCAAAATACGGCCACAGAATCGTCTACCCAGTGCGGTGGTGCGGCTTGATGGCATACAAAATGTAAGACTTTATCGTAACTTAATTGCCGAAAATCAAATGGACTACAATCTCGTGGCTGGTGTACGCTCCGCACGCATAAATAACTACTTTTACGCGACGGAAAATTGGTGGGGCTCTAAGGACGCTGCGTACATCGAGTCGAAGATATTCGATTTCGACACCTGGAACGATCATGCGGATGTGATCTATCAGCCCTTCCTCATTGAGGATAGTTTCGATGCGAGCGTTTCGCTGATCGATAAGCACACTGAGGTTATAGATCTCAACAGCTGGACGGGCGGACGTGTGTATAAGGATCTAACGCTGCATAAACGACCCGAACCATACCGCGTACTCGCCGATATCACTGTCATGCCGGGCGCCACACTCAATATACAGCATGGCGTGCAGCTCGAGTTCGAACCGAATGTGGGCATACTCGTATTGGGCACACTCAGCGCCATCGGTTATCGTGAGTCGGAAATTGTGATGCGTCCATTCGTGAATGCCTCGCACGAGTCGTATGTCATGCTCACGAAACGCGCTATTGAAGATCTGAGTCAGTCGCAAGCCTACGACTCGATACGACTTTGCACGAGTGCACAAAACTGCACCACGAATCCGCAGCTCGCATTTGGCGGCATCAGTGCAGGTTTCTTAGAGTACTTCAATCATACCACACTGCAGTGGGTGCCGATCTGTGATAGTCGTTTCACAGAGCGTAATGCACAGGTGGTCTGTCGCGAGCTTGGCTTTGATCCACTCAACGTCTACTATGGCCACGATCGACGCATCGAGTATCACACGAACTCACTCACACGCATTTGGACTTGGGTGCAACCGCTCGAGTGTCGCGGCGATGAGTTGCGTATGGAAGATTGCGCCGAACGTCTCAATGGTCAGGTTTATGGACGCCGACACGAATGTCGTTGGGATGATGTTTTCGTTTTCGTGAGCTGCAATAGTGCGCCGGAGGATCTCGTCTACTGGGGTGGTATACGCTTTGCGAATGCGGACTTTGAGGAGAATCAGTATGGGCATCGTTTCCATGACAGTCTCTCACATGGACCGGTAAACGATCGACAAAGTCATTTGGAGTATGTGCGCATTGAGAATGCGGGCATATTGCATAATCAGAAATCGCCAGCAATACAAGCGATACACAAGAATCCGACCATACGTTCCGTTACGATCGCAAACTCAGCACATCACGGCGTTAATTACGTAGCGCCGAGTGGCACGTTGAACCTGAATCTTTTGAATATCAGTAACGCCTTTGGCGCAGGCATCAATATACTCTCGCTGACGGGTGAAGGGCGCGAGAGTGATGAGTCGAGCTTTACACCACTCAAAGATCTGGATATTCCGTATAAGCTCTTCTCACTCGTCGATATTTGTGATCCGCAAAAAGTGCTCACCGTCGAAGAACGTCTTTTGGTCTACTATAAGTATGACAACAATCCGGTCAACTGTGTTAAGATCTTCACGTCGCTATATCGTGCGAAACCGATCGGCTTCCGTTTGCTACAATCGAATTTGTTCAATCACTCGAAGGAATATGGACGCACCGATAGAATACGACTCTTCGATGGCGACATCTACAATGTGACTTCGCGTTTTCTGGGCAACATCGAGTGGGATAGCGATAATCAGAGGAAGTTCTTCAAGACTGAGAGCCCTACACTGAGTTTGCAGCTGATTGCGAGTGGCGCACCAGAGCACCATGGTTTTATAGCGGAAATTGTAACGGTACCCATATCGACTTTGGGACAATGTGAGTAGAGTAATGGCTACGTTGAAGATTGTGGTTTTTATGTTAAAAATAAACTTTTCAATCAAAAATTTCCCTCTTTAAGTTCGCGATGCTCTACACAACATCACCTACACACACGTTTCGGGCGCCGTGAAGGGTGCAGTTACTTACGCCTCTGCTGGCGAGGTTACGCCCACTCTCACGCTCACCTCGAATCGCATACAGGCCAACTGTCATCAGCTTTATGGCAACTTTTCTACCTGCAAGTCGGCGCTCACCGTGGATGTGCAGAATATGCATTCGCTTTACTTTATGGTAAGTCGCCTTCGTGGCTATAGTCCCTTTAATTAAAAATGTGTAACTCTATTTGTCGCCGCAGAACAATTTGATCATGGATAATCAGGGCGGTCTCAGCATACGTGCCGATTCACGTGGCTCTGCTACTTCGTTGCGCGGTTTCATACATCACAATCTCTTCTTCCGCAATCGCAATCGTCCCGCCTTGTACGTGGAGGGTCGGCAGTCATCGCCGTATCAAGAGATCGAGTTGTATCGCAATTACTTTGCGCAGAATAGAGCTGGCTTCGAGGATGTCATTAAACTGCGTCAAGTGGTGTCGAATTTCAGCTATAATTTTGTGCATAGCAATACTGGTGGGCGGATTGTGGAGATCTCCGGTTTTGAGAAGGTCCGTTTGCCCATCTATCAGACGACGTCACATAACGGGTTTTACAGGTGAGTAGTGGAAAAAATGTGGAAGTTAAATTTTTTATGATTTTTTAGACATTCATTTCGCAACGGCCCAAACTTATGTTTCGGTTTGACCCCATATCTCTCGTTCCTACATGCTTTTGTTTGCTAAATTTGCCTCTACTTACCGAACGCCGGATTGCTTGCCAAGGTACATCTGGACTTCCACTCCTTCTAGCATGTACGCGTTATCATATTTTGGACTATTTTTCTTTGGACGAAGCAAAACTCTGTTCATATCCTACTAAATTTTGTCATACTCTGAGTGAAGCAGGTCTTCTTCCTCTTTTTTGATTTGACCCTCCTTAGTTGGCTTAAAGATATAAAGGACCTTTCGAGCCCGCGTTAATATGTTCGGGTTCTGTGAATGCAGTAGTTTTAAAGCATCCATCCAATTCACTGCACACGGGATTCATTACATTAACTACATGGACTGCGGGTATCCAGGTTTTATCCACCACCACATGTTTGGCATTATTGCCCTGCCTTTGTGGGATTGAAAACGCTCCGTTAATCCACTTTATTGTCATTACTTTTAATCAGCTTAACTTCGCTAAACCAACCTGCCACCGCAAGAATCGGGCTTAATAGCTCTTTCCCCACAGATTTCTTTCTTTCGGTGGTCATCTGCCCATAAAGGTTGTTGCGATGCAGCAAAGCGGCATTCAGTTGCTGCCTAGCCACTTCTTTCAGCTTTTCTGCTTGCGCTGCAGGTCAAGAACCGGATAAATTTGCTATCCTTTATGTAGAAAACCTAACAATCTTCCCTGGCTTATTGTTGCGCGCGCAAGTTCTCTGCGTTTTCACAGCCCCTTATCTGACTCACTCGAGCGCTGGCTTTTAAACTCATCTTAGCAATGAGGTTATTTGGGGTTGGCTGCAGTGAAGCTCACAAACAGTGACTTAGTCGTCGTGGTCGTGGCTTTCGTCCATACCGGTCGCTCTCTCTTGTGGGGAAAATCTCTTGCCCCCTTATAAATCTTGTACTCGATTTCCTTTACAACTCCAACTAAAAGCTCCAATCTTTTCCCCTTTAAAGCTTACCGAGTACCCTTTACCCCGGTAAGACTACCATTACACTCTATTGTTGTTGTTGTTGTAACCGCGAAAATATTCCTCAAAGCTGAAGTAACAGTCCTTGGCCGGATAAAAAATCCGGGTCGTTCCGATATAAAGACCCGACTGTCGCGGGAACTATTGGATTTTAGTCGCCTCTTACGACAGGCATGCCTTACCGCGGGTAAATTCTTGAACCCCTAACCCGCAGGGGGGACCATTACTATCTGAGACTGCCTGGTTTTAGAGAGGCTCTATACAAATACAGGCGATAACATCCCCTGTCTGCAAATTTTCCAATGGATAAGGTGCGCGTTAACCTTTAATGAGGGCGGTTACATTTTTTAGTCTCTGTTCTCCAGCACGCCGGATAGCGCGGTTCTGGAGATAGAGCAGCTACTGAGTTAACCCCATCCAGCACTGATAAGTTTTTCGACTGCCCCCTCGCACCACAACGGTCGCGAAGCTTGAGAAATTTTCTCTCTTGCGCTGAAATGTAGGCAAGGAGTTCTCTGTTTGTTTTTTAGGGAAAAATATTCTTGTTGTGATGTATGCACACATTCAAAAAAGTTTCTAATATTAAAAAATAATAATAATAAAATTTTTAAAGTTTTAAAAAAATATTTTTAATCGAAGAAAACGCTTTTAAAATTAAAAAAAAAATTAATATATTTTAATAAATTTTCCAACCACAGCAACGTCGCCACCAACTGGATGGGTCGTGCCACAATTGTCGCTGGCACCGCGGGTCAACAGTATGTTGATAATATATTTGAGAATCCCGAAAATGATTATGAAATGATAACGGTGAATAATTCGATGTAAGTAACACGATCAAAATAATTAAAAAATTCTATTGCATTCCATACCGCCTACAAAACTCATCACCGTGAAATAGTACGCCTAAAAGCAGGCAACAATCTATGTATGCTCGCTAAACGGTAGAATATATTTTATGAGAAATGTTTTGAGTTTTGTGAGCGTCATGAGAATTGAAAGTTAATTTCACTTTTATTACTGCAAACAATATTTTTTATATAATTTCCTATGATTAAAAGAAAACAAATTTTTATAATTAAAAAATCTACAATTATCTACTTTTCAACATTAAATCATATACAATTCTCAACTTTAACCCACAAAAGTATTTATAAACCCACTATTGACTGATGCCTAACTATACTATTTTTAAACTTATTTTCTTATTACTCTCTATTACAATTGCTCGTGCCTGAACTATGTACCTATGCATGCTACGTAAAAAAACAAAAACACAAATACTCACCTGTTATTTCTCTAACTGTTGTAGTTTGAATGTTGATTATGTGATCAATAGGTAAGTAGAAATAAATTTTAAATAAAAAATATATACAAAATAAGATTTTAATAGAAATAAATTTGTTTAAATATGTTTTTATTTATTAAATTTTGTTTTTATATATCTAAAAGTATGAAAACATATAAAAAATTAAATAATAAAAGGACATCTTTTCTTCTATATTTTCTTTACTCTCTCCCATTCATAGCACCATTGAGCTGTGGCGTTCAAAGATCGACGCTAGACATAATTATTGGAGCTACAACAATACGATATCGGTACAATCACGTATACGTGATAAGTCGGGTGCGTTCTTGCTAAGAGACACGATGATTTTGTTATAAAAAATTGTAACTCTTTTTATTTACTTACAGATGATCCACTCTTACTCGAAGTGCAGGCAGTGCCATTCCAAATGAATAATCTCACCATACTCGATGGCAAGTGCCCGCCTGGGTGGTCGCTAGTTCTTGATACGTGCTACATTTATGTAGGCGCCCCGCTGACGTTCCATGAAGCACGTGCCTTCTGTCGCAGTGAGAATTCGACGATGCCTTTTATACGCACAGACAGTACGACCTTCTGGAAATATTTACAGGGACAAATGCGACATTTGAAGTGAGTGGAAAAAAACAATAAATAAAATCAAATCAAATAAAATGCAATAAAAAAGTAAAATAAAATAAGTTAAAATAAATACCAAAAAAAAATTAAAAAATAATATTAGATTAAATTAAATAAAAATATAAGCTAAAGCAAAATAACATAAACCGAAATACAGGAAAATAAAATAAAATAAAATAAATAAAAAAATTAAAAAATAAAATTAAATTCAATCAATTAAAAAAACAACTAAAAAATGAAATATAAAAAAAAATAAAGTGAAACAAAATTAAAAGAAATAACTTCATTTAAAAAAAAAAGATGATAATATTACAAAAAATTATTAAAACATAATATAATACGTGATTAAATAAACTAAAGTAAATTAACTTAAATAAAACAAATTCAAATAATAATATAATACAATATAAGTTCAATTAAAATAAAAATGAATTAAATAAATCACAATAAAAAAATTACAAATTAAAAACAAAAACAAATAAAGTTAAATGAAATAAAATAAATTAAGTGAAACAAATTAAAACTATTATTAAAATTAAATTAAAAATTAATATGAATTAAAATAAAAGAAATAGAAAAATTAAATTAATTTAACCAAAATAAAATCAGTTTAAATAAAATAAATTAAAAAAAAAGTATTTAAAATATTATGAACCAAAAACAAATTAAATTATAAAAAAAATAAAAGTGAAATAAGTAAATGAAAATTAAATGGAATAAAATAAAATTAAATTGAATTAAAAATACATTAAAATAAAATAAAAATTAAAAAAAAATAAAACTAAATTAAATTAAATAAATTCAATAAAATTAAATTAAATTATAATAAAATTAAAATAAACTAAAATAAAAAAAAAATAATATTAACTAAAATAAAATAAATAAAATAAAATAAAATAAAAAATTAACTAAAATAAAATAAACCAAAGAAATAAAATAAAAATTAAACTGAAAAAAAATAAAATTAACTAAAATAAAATAAACCAAAGAAATAAAATAAAAATAAAATTAAATAAAATAAAATTAAAATAAAAGAATATTAAATTAAAAAAATAAAATAAAACAAAAAAATAAAATTAATTAAAATAAAATAAAGTAAATAAAAATCAATAAAATAATTTGACATAAAATAAAATATAATATAAATTAGTTAAATTTAATAACATAAAAAAACTTAAAATCAGATATAATAAAGTAAATTAAAGGAAAATTGAATAAAATGAAATAAAATAAAAATAATTAAATAAATTTATTAAAATGCAATAAAATAAACCAAAATTAATTTCAAAAAAAAAAAAAACAATAAAATAAAATTAACTAATTGTAAACATGAAAAAAAATTACAAAAAACATAAAAAAAAAATTAAAATCTCAAATAAAGTAAACTAAAATAAAAAAATACTAAATTAATTGAAATTAATATAAATATTTAAACAAAATAGATAATTAAATTAAATTAAAAAATAATAAAACCAAATGTAACACAAAATTATTAAATAAATAAAATAAAATAACATAAACAAAAAATATGAAATAAATTAAAATTAAGAAAATAAAATTAACTAAAATGAGATGAAATAAAATATAATATAACAGCAATTATAATAAAATAAAATGAAATTATATTAAATAAATGAAATTAAATAAAATAAAAATAATTAAATCAATTAATTATAATGTAATAAATTAAAACAAAATAAATTAAAAGAAATAAATAAAGCAGAAAATATTAAATTAATAGTAAATGAAAGTTTACAATATTAAATAAACTAAAACAAAATAATTTAATAAACAAAAATTAACTTCATTTAATTGAAATAAATAAATAATAATGGTTTATGAAATAAACAAAGCAGAAATAATGAAAATATAAATGAAAAAAACTGAAATTAAATACAAAAAAATGCATAATTAAATTAATAAAATTTGATAATTTGAAATGAAATAAAATAATATGAAATATATTCAAAGAGATTTTAAAGTAATAATAAATAATTGGCAAAAATATTAAATGTATATAAATAAAGTGAACTAAATAAAGGAACAACTCTGCTTTCTCTACAGATATCCCGAAAAGGTGTGGATACAGGATTTCAATCACATCGATCGCTGTACGAGCTTTGCCTTCACCACCACCGAAGTGGAGGATTGTAACAGCGAAATGGGCTTCATTTGTGAGACGGATCCAAGGGTACGTGTCAGTTGCTTGCATGTCATGGAAACTTTTATGAATAAACCATTTTTTCTATTTCCTCTCAGGTCATTATCGATCCACTCTCATGGCGCGCCGACATCTTCGCGATCAGCATTATCTCCGCTTTCATTTTGGCCATCATTCTATTGATTATGGTCGCCTTTTGTTGGTATGCCAAATCGAAACATCGTCATGTGCAACGTTTGGAGCGCCGAAATAGTATACGACAGAGCTTGAGGAGCTTGAATAGCATTGATCCGCAGGGATCGTTGCGACGACGAAACTTTGTATGATCCTTATATGTTTATTAAGTTGCTTCCATATCTTATTTTTATTTATTTATTAATTTTTTATTTAATTTTATTTTATTTTATTTATATATATGTACAATTACTCGAATATATTGATTATATTTTAATAATTTTATTATATTCTTAAATTATTTATATTTCCTTTACATTTTACTTATATTTTCCTTTTCTACCATTTTTATTTCGTTTTTATTTTCATCCCCACCAATTTGTTTTGGTCCATTAGAATATGTCCACATCGACTGGTACGCTCAGCAGAGCACAAGACTACAAAATGATGGGCAATGGCTCCATTGACTCGATGGATAAGAGTGTGCTCAGCTCTGATGGCAGCTTTGAGGCGTACGAGAATCAAACTGCACATCCGCCCGGTGAATACCAGAAACCGAACTACAATGAATATGTGAGTCAACATACGCTGAAGAGCAACACTAATGGCGGCGCTAGTAAATCGAATGAACCATATAAAATTGCAACAATCGGCTCAATTTCGAAAGCGACCACGGCACGGGGTCGAAACACTCGTCCGACCGACACTTTTGAACTCTCCTATCGCAATGAGGGTTTCCGCGACAACTCCACCTATGCTAGTACCGTAAACAATTCGGTAGCCAACAGCATTGCCGAAGATACGCCCATCATACATCAGACGGATGTGGAAGATGCAAACTCCGATTATTATGGCAATGCCAGCACACTGCCACTACATAGTGGAGGCAACGAGAGTCTATCATTTCTGCATGAACTAAAGCAGAATCTACCACCGCCCGCCTACAACAAACCGAAGGGGCAAAGTCACAGTAGTTTTCTACCTGGCGGTAGTAGGAGTGGAAATGGTGGTTCTACACGTCCCACAAGTAGCTCACAACTCAGCACTGACTCACACTCCAGCACGCTGCCGTATGAGCAGAAAATCGATAATTTGAATTTTACACCCATCTCACAGAAGGCCGAGGAGATGCCACTGTATCGGCATGGTGCCGGCGCTGATGGCTTGCCCACTCCACCGCCCGATATGCGTCGCCCCGATTCATATTATACAGCAGTGCGTAGCAGTAAAGCGCAGCCACAGTTGCAGCAACGGAAGATAGGAGGGCCGCAGCAGACCACGCGTGCAATTGTCAACACAAGGCAGCCGACGACGGCAAAGCCATTGTCAGCGCAAAGCCACAATCAGAATGGCAAACGTCCAAAGACTCTTTATCAAACTGCCAGTCCCGAACCGCCGACGACGGCGTATCATCGCTCGCGATCGGAGGCGCTGTTAGAAACAGATTTTGACGATGAATCGCCCAGTATGGTGCCGCTTAGCACGAACAATCGCAGCTATAGCCAGCCTTTGGAGACGGCGATGTAAGGCGTACAGTGAGGTTATGAAGATTAACAAAGAATCAGTAGAAAAATAAGTAGATTATATAGCAATAAAAGTAATTGATCATCACAAAACACAAACGATATGACTACATACACATTGCACCTCTTTTTTACCGTTATAATAATTTACTCTAAGCAACGTATTCATATTTAATATTAAGCGTTTAAAGAAAAAACTATTTTTTATGACATAAATAAGTAAGATAAGCTTTATCGATATACGATCAACGATTTCATATGCCTTAATGCTACCGTAGCTAGCCGAATTAATGTTTAAAAATATAACTGTAAGAAAATTATGTAAAAATAGTATAGAAACAATAAGTTTATATCTACGCTTTTGCGCAAAGAGATTAATAAAAAAATAATAATTTAATTAATAAATAAATAATAATAATAAAAAATATTATTTTTTTTTAAATAATTCAAGTATTGTATTAATCGATAATTATTTCTCATCTCTTAAGTTAATTATGATCCATCCATTAGTAGTAAGTTGTCATATTATAAGTTCATAAAAAATTAAAATTTGTTTTAATTTATTTAAATTTCATGTACATACGCTAGAAACATGTTAAAAATGTATTTAGAATTTTTTTTTAATTTTAAATAATTTAATTTTATATTAAAACTACTGATAAAAATATGTTTATCATTAATTAATTAATTATTGATTAATTAAAAATTAAAATTAAAAAAAAATACATCTTAATTTCATAAAATACCCGCTTTATCTCATGGTGTATAATACAAAGGCTTGAGAGGTTATGTACTTCAGCTATTTACTTAGTTCAGTAATACAGTGGTGTTAATAAAACACTGATGGATGTAATTGTTAATACCATTAATATGCAACACCCTTATGGTATATAATTGGCGCTTTGTAACTGCTGAAGCGATTTTCGGAGGGTCGAACTAGAGCTCTAGCCCTAGCCATCAGAATGGTAGTACGCAATGCTAACCACTTGACTATTACAGCCGCCAAAAACGAATGCCCATGTGAAGCTAAAACTGAAAGAAAATACATTTTTATTGCTGACATAACCCAGGGTAAGATTTTTTTAAGTGAAAGAAGTTGACGTTCATAAAGTACATACGAGGCGATTAACAAAAGTTCGGTAAGTTGACCAGAATTGCAGTGGAATAGCAGCTACGATTTCAGATCTGGGGAAGTAAACTGACATCATTACTTATGCTGTTGATTTTTGTTTTTTTAGATTTGGGTACCATACCATAGACTTCACCAGTAGTGACTTAACTAAAGTTGCTAAACTGACCAATTTCGAATTTGTTTAGGAAAAATTACGCAAAATGTACTCGAGCCTATTGTTGGGCCTCATTTAAAATACGTGGTGCCCATCGAGCAGATTTCTTCGTGTATCCCAGATGATTACTTAATATTCACGATGCTGCCATGACATTCAAGCCGAATTCATTAGCATTCATTTCTTGTGTCAATCGTGGGTCTTCGTCAATTTTGGACTTCACCAGAACTACAGTGACGTCATCAGTGAAAGGTTTTGGTCGATCTTCTTGGGGCTCGTCCTCTACGGAAAAATGTCCGATCTGGAATCTTCGGGACCACTTAGAAATAATCTTTAAAGATGGTGCAATCGTTCCATATGCATATTGGCATTCAATGAATATTTATATTGGCTGTAAATTACGCCGAAACCCGAAGAGAATCAAATGCCGAATTTCTAGTTGCGTTTGCGTTTGCTGACCTATCGAAAGCTCTCTGGCGTTTTCTCGTATCCATTTTAAACGAAAATTCTCAAAATTGGAAAAGAAGACTAATAAATTAATTGCAAGGGATGTGGTATTTTTAGATTTAACAAATACAAATTGAAAATCATCAACTGACCGAATATTGGTTAATCCCCTCGTACATTATACAATAACAGCTGGGTACGTAGGGTGTCTTTCGATATAATATATTGCCAAATTATACTAAAATTTTCAAAGTGAAAGATTTATATCGTAAACGAGAATTGAAAAATATGAATTTTCTAAGACAACTTTTTTTAACAAAAGAAAAGCGTCACTATATATTAGCGCTGACTGTAAAACACATTGAGTGCTGGTGTAGGCTTAAGTAGTGTTTTTCTGCTGCTCTCAAACTATTTCATGCAGTTTGCCAGTTAATTTTCTACAGTTTGAATGCTGCAGAATTTCAAAAACACTAATGAGACGCTCTTTTGATAACGAATGGTTAAGAAAAAATCACTTCAAGCCGGGGTGAAATAGATTAGCGATGAGAACATTTGAAATTTTATAGAGTTTTAGAAATTTAGTAAACAGATCTGGCACACCCTTTGAGCTGAGTATTATATTTTAGCTATAGTTATCGGTCTGGACTGTATCAACCATACTGACCTTAACACTCAAAAACCTCTCAGGCAAACAAATATTTTCCTTAAGTTAGTAATTTTTGGTGTGCAGCTTAATATTTTCCACGCGGCTGATGAATTTTTTTGAGCAGCTTTTTTTTTCCAAATACACGTACACTCGTAGGAGTTGACATACCCAAGCGAGGGGCAATCGCAATTAAAAAAATTATTTTTGAAATAAACGTTCTATATTTTTGCATGTTGATTTGGTCAGGATTCAAACCCATTACCATCTGTATAGTGGCAACTACTGCGGCTGCTCTATGGAATATACTATCCATTACCATTTCTTAATAACCATAGTTCAATCCATTTAACTAGCGTTATAAAACAGTCTATGAAAATACCAATTCCTACTGGGACTCTCTACAATAACTGTGTGTAATAAGAGTAAAAGTCATTGCTAAAAATACGCTCAGCACTGCGGCCACAACAACGGACCAAATACTTTTTTGTTTACATATTTTTTTAGCCGTTCACAAAGTGTTGCGAACGTCAAAAGTAGATTATGAGCTGAGCGTCTGGAGAGCGCAACTAGCGCTGCTAACGAATGCTAACAGAAAGCACGCGCTAAGCGCTGCTAACGTAATATTACAATTAAAAGCGTGAAATTTTCACTTGTTTTTTTATTTTTTATTTTTTTACTTTCTTTGGCTTATCTCAGCCAACAAATTACAGAGCACTACTCAACTATCTGCCTACACGCCATGCGCGCTGCGTTGCATTGCGCAGCGCGTGAGAGCGCGCTGACTGAATAACTATCAGCGAAAAGCTCCAATTTACTCACTGCTCTGCCTGCTTACTTTGCTTGCTCTCTACACACTGTATGTTTTCCATTTTTTCTTCCGCTTTTTGCTACACCGCTCTTCTACTAAAAAAAATTTAGCTGAGTCTGTTGTTGTGTCTTCTGCCTCTTTGGCTTTGGCTGATACAAAAATCTCCACCAAATACGGTCGCTGTTTAATCTTCGATTTCGCCAGTCAGTCATCATCGGCGAATATAGGTAAAACGGCTGCAGTTCGTTATTTTACTACACGAATCTGGCTTGTAAAAAAATAAAAAATAAAATTAAATGAAATAAAATAGAATACTACAATTCTGGCAAATAAATTCTGCCATCTTTAGTGGTTTACGTCAGCGTACCGCCCGCGCGCGCTTAGAAACTGGAAAAAGCAAAAAAAAAATAAAAAAGAATCAAAAAGAATAAATAACAAACAACAAAAGGGCCAGCTAGCTAGTGTACAACGCTGACGAAAAACAAGTATTTCCGCAGTCACGCGAACACTTTTCACATGCATGTACATACACGTATGTATGTGTGCGCGTGTGTGTGTGTGTGTGCATACATTAATTCGGCCCGTAGGCGTTAAAGTATCGCTGAGCGCTTGAATGTTTTTAGTGCAAAAACATACATACAAACGAGTAAAACAAAACAATAAAAGCGCCAGCAGCGAGCGGGGGGGAGGCTCTTCGTAGACGAAACGAAAATCTAAAAAGTAGTCAAACAAGCAGTAGTACAAGCTAACGGCTGGCCGTAGCGTAGCGTAGTAGATACCACAGCGAAGAGTGAGGAAGGCTCGTTTGTTGAAGAGGCAAAATTTTGGAAAATAAAATCACAAAAAAAAGAAAAAAAAAAAACGAAAAAGAATTAAATAAATAAAATTCAAACAAGAATTACTACAAGCGCGCTGACAACAAAAACAACAACAACAACAACGCTAGCAATTTTACGTGCAGTAGTAAGCGTAGTATATAGTAGCGCGAGCGTCAGGCATACATACACGTACATACGTAGCTATAGACAGAGTGTGAGCCACAGCAGCCGCGAGACAAAAGCGCTCATGTTAGTGCCACTCTAGTGAAGGCGGAAGAAGGTTCCACAAAGCTGGCTAATAGAGAGTGATTGTATGCATATATGTATATATAAAAGTATTTGTGTGTGTGTGTTGCAAAGAAAACATTGATATTTTCGTGAAACGTCTGTGAGACGCGTCAAGGAGCTGCGCTGCAAACAAAAAATAAAAAATAAAACAAAATAAAAATTTAAAACAAAAAATTTTTTAAATAAATTCATGAAAATTTTGAAATAAAAGCATAATATTACAATAAAAAAAAATTAATAAAAAAATAAATAAAATAAACTAAAATAAAAACAGCAGAACGTTAAAGGGCGCAAGCCGCGTTAGCAGCGTAAACTAAAGAAAAGTGTTTGAAAAGTATAAAAATAAAAAGGCAAAAAACCGCCCGCACTCGCCCACCACTACAACCATAAAGAAAAAGTAGCAAAACACAACAAAGAAACGTAAGAAAAAACAAACAGACAAGCAGCTAACCAACAGCGGGTGGACTTTAACGACACAGCGCAGCAGCGTAATAACGCGCAAAGCTAGCGTTAGGTAAGTACTAGGCATAAACTAAGCGATCAGACATTTATAAAGAGCGCGCTGTACCGCGTTAGTCAGCGCGCTTCACTCGCTTAACAATTGAAGCAGTTTTTATATAGTATGCAAAAAACTTCTAAAACTAAAATTTGTTTTTTCTCACATTTTAACTCAGTCAGCTTAAGCGCGCTTGCTGTTTTACAACATGCGCTCGCTAGTAAAATATAATTACGCGCCTACAGCGCTCTGCTAAAACTGAGCGCGCAACTTACCATATTATAAGTAGTAGTAGTTAGTATCTTTTAACTTCATATAACAACGCGCGATGCTCAAACATATATATCAAATAATAATTGTAGCGCACAAATCTTTTATTTTACTGGCAGCGGCGCTCATTTAGAAGTTGTTAAAAGTACTTGCTAACAAGCGCGCATATGTTTACATACATATATGTATACATATAGATGCCTAAGAAAGTAATGAAAAACAAGTAAGCAAGTAATTTTTTTCCAAGCAATTAAACAGCAGCAGCGCTCAGCGCTCGACGCGACGCGACGCGGAAGGTTTTGTGCGCGCAGTAGACGACTCATGCTCTTTCTTTGTGCTCTCATCTAGGTACATATGTATATGCCATTTCCTTCTTTTGACGTTGTGTTTTACCTTTATCTGCATCTTCCGCTTTGATATTTTCGTTGCTTATATTTCTGCGCCTCATATTTTTTCTTATTTTATTAAAATACTTTTTTTTCTATTTTTCTATGTACTTCTTCCAGCTGTGTATTTGTCAGCGCTGTGAAGCTTTGATATTATTATTCACTACGCGCTGCGCGTACCTATATATATTATTGAATTCTATATTTTATTTGGTTTTGTCACCCCTTTTTTGTGTGCGCTTGAACTGCTCTTCACTTGTCAGCCAACGTCTTTACAATTTTTGTCTTTGTCATCATCATCATTATCATCATCATCATAACCATTAGCGTAGCACTTTAATGAAACGGCTGAGTAATCAAGTGTGTGGGCATGTACATATGCAAGTATATTTATATATACATACACTCATGTATGCTATATACTATAGGGTTTTGGTATATAAATGAGCGCAAGCTACGTGGAAACCATGGAGAGAGCGCATGTAGGCCTGTCTGCTGCCGTTCTCCATCTCCATCTCTGCGTTGCCTGTCGTAAACTGGTGGCGAGTGGGTGGCGCTCTCAACGTGCTCACATATTCATATCTGACGGTAATATTAAAAGTATCTAGCTCTCTGTGCGCATACTAACTGAGCTTGCCAGATTATTCTCTTTCTTTATTTTCTAGTTCAATAAAGCCAATTGTAGTTGAGATACACACGAAATGCCTTCAAAAGCTACAAATGTAATGTAATATAGAACTTATGGTTTCACTGGCATTACAGCTTAGCATAAATTGCAAGTCCATCAGCAGAGGAACTCGGCAACAAAACTTGGAGTGTAATATTTGATTTGGAGCGGTTCCTCACGCCGTTCTTGATGTGTTTAATTTTTTTTTCAGAATTAGTAACAATCAAACTAAGAACGATGAGTCTTCTTGCATTGAAAATAGAAGAAAAAGTGGCATCTACTCCCTTGCAATATTAAAATAGTAGAGCTGGATCCCTCTTCTCTATTGGTGTATGCACGGCTTATACGATTATAGCCAAATCAACAATATCGAGCCATTCGGTTCTTCTCTCCCCTGTTTGGCGCCAGTTAAAAACACCAAGTGAAACCAGATCGCTCTGCACCTGATCCTTCCAACGAATACCGCATCGTACGTATATACTTTCAAAGCTGGATGACCTGATTTAGCCAGTGTAGCCGCTGTCGCTTCACTCGTTGAACTATGTCAATTTAATCGTATAACTCGTACAGGTCTTTGCTCTATCTTCTGTGGTATTCCCCGCTGCTAATGCAAAAAGGAACATAAATCGTTTTTAAAACTTTTCTCTGCTAGGCTTCGTCCACACTTTTGCACCATGTAGTTGGACGGGAATTATGAGCGACTTATAGAGTTTGGTTTTTGTTTGTTGAGAGAGAGACTTTTAGGTTTTAATTGCCTACCAAGGTAACACCTGTTGGTAAGTATGTTTCCGCGTTGGATTTTGTTTTTATAATTGTCCCCGTTCACTACCACGCCTATTCGTTCGTTTCTTTATCAACTCTGCAGAAAGAGGAACTAATAGTGCCTATGATCAATGTCATCGGTATACGCTCTCTTGTAAAATTACTATCTTTTTTATTTAGCTCTACTGCTCTTATCATATTCTCAAACAAAAAATTGAAGAAATCACACAATAATGAGTCACACTGTCCGTTAGTATCGAATGACTTGGAAAGGTAGTTCAGCATGCACAGCCGTATAAGTTTTGCGGGGATATCGAATTCAGACATAGCGGCGTGTAGGCAGCTTTTTACTGTGCTGCCAAATGCAGCTTTAAAATCGATGAATGAGTAATGTGTATCGAGTCGATCTGGATTATATCCCAACAAATAGGTAACTAAAGCACCTGAACAATAAGGGGTCCTGACTGACGATATCTATCAGTTCATGATTGATTCGCAAAACCCGTGCAGTCCAAAATATCTTGAAAGAAAAGAACTGTCATTGCTTATGCTCTCGGGCAGAAGTATTTTCTATGGCTGATTTAGTCATCGAAGTAAACAATAAGATTATTTAAAAAGTCAGAGCCAAAAAATGGATCGATGTTTGGAAGCATGATCATTTTATAATGAGACAGGATAATCTCGACTCAAAAAAGACAGACAATTTGAGACAATACTCAATCGCTACATGAACTAAAACAGACATAACGCAACCCTTACCAGACCAAATATGGATAACACATTATCCAGGCAAAAAAAAAATCTGTCTAAGGGACTCACACAGTCATATCAACATTTTGGGAGCATCCATAAACCACGTGGTCAAATTATAGTCCTTCTGAAACCCCTTTCACCATTTATGTTGCCTATTTTAGCCATTCTTGTAAATTATCAATTATTGTGATGTCCAATTTTATATAAAGCTATTTTTGTTAGAAAGACACTTGATAGTTGTCGGTCAGAAGTAATATTATTTTATTTAAAAATCACCTGGCTCAGCGTAGCATTCAAACTCTTCTCATATTCCTCTTGGCCGAGCTACGTGGTTAATGAACGCTCCATAACTTGGTTCCTCCTTCCTCACAATTGGGGTTATTCCAACTTTTTTGTTTGTTGATTCGAGTTTGTCATCTGGTTGCTTCTCTGAACAGAAGAATTTATGAGCTGGTCTTTAAGCCTTTGCTAAGTCGAAGGAACTTCTGTCAGAACTTCCGAAATTTTCTTCAAGCTCAGGCTCTACTTTTTCTACCTTCTTCTAACAAAATACGCCGCCTCATTCTATATTTTCTTACAATCTTGTCAGAAACCGATTCGTTTGTTTAGCACTGTAATACATGTAGGTTGACTTTTGATGAGAAGCTTTTTATTCCATTTGAAAAATATACTCAGAGGGGTTGACATTCCATGTCGAGAGATAACAGCATTTAGAAAAAATTGTAACACAGCCAATATTGGAGTTCATGATCTTACCCACAATAGCACGCACTGCTATCCACTCGTCTATGAAATTGCCGTTTTCCTACTCTGAACTTTTTTTCAATTTATAGATGCGTGTGAACATACAGATGATTTTAGGAGCACCGAAAATATTTGTACAACACTCGAGACTTACCTTGACCTAGAGATTTACATGCTCAAAGCAAATATCCGGTTACAAGTAAGCAGTAAGAACAATACTCACTTACTTAAATGGCCATTACAGCATGTAATCGAGTTAACGCCTTTTAAAATTAGTAAAACCAAAAGTGGAAAGTTCTATTCAACTTAATCCTTCCATCGAAGTCTTGATCATCCCTTTCGTCGTCCGCAATCGGCATTCGCTTCGAACGCCTTATTCGTTGAAGTTTCCTCACCCATATGTATAACATGTCCGAGCCAGCACAGATGTTGTAATGTTATGCGCCAAACAATCTCGAGCACGTACAGTACATGGTTCAACGCGACCAAAGATTTTGCAGAGAGGGCTCGCGCTATTGCATATTGGATTAATAAGCACACTACCAGTGACACCATCTCTATGTACATAAGAACATCAGTTTGCTACAAAATGGTATCCCCTGAACTCTGATCGTAGACACCATGTACTTCCTCTTGTTCTCATTTACACCCATGCCTATCTTCACCGATTTCTTTTCGATTGAAGAAAATTCAGCAACAATTTCTTACTTACAAAGACAAATGATATCAATGTCTTCGCCAGATGTGTAAAGCTTTTCTACGTGTAGAAAGTATTGCTACTACGATGTTCACCGTCATTCCGCATTACTCCTTTCCAATAAGAAGTTGAAGAGGTCGCACGGTAGAGGGTTGCCTTGTCTCTGAAACCAATAGTGCACTGCTCTGTCTTGCTGCAGGGTGTTACTTTAGCTCCGTCTGCTCAGATCGAAAAGTGGAGCTTCTGGAGCGCATACACACAAGAGACAATCTATTTACCAAGACAAAGATTGTAAACAATCTGGCAACCTCTTCGCTGGATGCATATTTTTGCAGAAGGAAACTTTTTTGCAACCAACCACAGAGAGTACTCTTTCTCTCTCTCTCTCTCTCTGTCTCCACTCACGTGCTCATTGAAGACCTGAATGCATGCCACGATGTATACAGATTCTTCACTCACTGCGCAACGTTAAAGAAAGGTGACGCCATGCTGCATTCGTAATTCACTTTTACGCGCAACATCACTATCAACTACAACAACAACAACAACATCTCGTTGCTGTTGTTGTAACTGTTTGGCATGCATGGAGACCATTCATTCGCTTGGTGGAGCAGCGCGTGCAACCGATGCGCCATGGCAGCTCCAACAGCAACAAAGCGCCGCATCGGTCGTAATGTGTACTACAGTAAAGAGTAGTATTTGAGCGTATATAACATACATACATACATTACATGAATATGTGTTTATGTATGTATATAAAAATTATAAATTTATGTGTATACACTACGGTCTGCAACTTCTGTTTCTACTTCTGCTTCTGCTTCTGCTGCCTGCAACCTCCTCTCAGCTTGTGATTTGCTTGTGATTTGTTGTTCTTCTATGCCATTGTTAGTCACCTCTTCTCCTCACAACTGAGCTCTGCAGCGTAGCGCCTGCTCCACCGCGCCGACGCCTTCCTTCTCCCACTTCGTCTTTGTGGAATTCTTTGTTTTTGTTGCCTGCTTCCTGCTGCTAGCATTGCTGCTGCTGCTGCTGTAGAGACAAATCGTTTTTCAGTTTCAATTTCGATTTCGGTTTCAGTTCCCTTTTGCAGCTTCAACAGGACACACAACATTTTGTGCAGCGATCGCTAAAGCATTCAAATTGCTGCCTCCACATTACCACTATTTACTACAATATATACATATATACATGCATAAGTGAGCTTTGCTTATAGAAAATTTCAAAAAAAAATATATATTGTATATAAATTCATTAATCCAAAGTACAAGCCACTTGGCTAGCCCAGGCTGGGCGTGTGATTGTATATATATGTTGTGTGTGTGTGTGTGTTCGTTCGTTCGAAGTGATTGTAAAAGACTGTGAAATAGTGATTTTTTCTATACGCCGCGCCGCGTTGGTCTCTTCCGTCAGCTTATGTACGTCGTAGTATCGCGTGTGTCTGTATGTATATAAATATATATATATATATATATGTATCTCCATGTGTTCGTTTGAGTATGTGTAGACCGACCATAACGCGAGTGTCAGCCCAGTCCAGGCAGTCATTTTCGACGTCAGTGTAGTGCCATAAAAGAACCGCCCAGCCATAAGCCATCAGATACACAAGGAACGCAAGGAGTCACTAGTAGTGTTACAAACTCGACAGCAACTCCTTTCCTTTGCCTTCGGAAGACGTCCAACTTCTAAGGTCAGTATTTGCAGCAGTGCCATAGACACACACACTTACAGCCATACATACGAGTACCTACTACGAGGCAGGCAGACACCACCAGCAATAACAGCAGCGATAGCAGCGACGCCGGCAACAGCAGTAGCAGTATTCGTACTGAAGTAAGTGTAAGTTGGTGTACTGTGAGCTTGTGACAAGGCAGACTTTTCACATAAAGCAGCAAAATTTTTCATATTAATTTCAAAATTTTTTGGATTTTTCGCAAAATATTCCCTGTCTCGTGTGTGTGTGTGTATTAGTGTGCCACCAGTCTGGTCTGGTTGTACACGTACGTTGGACTGCACTCATGTTTCTATCTATTTTACATTCATCCAATTCATCCGGTCTAAAGCTCGACGCGTCTGTAGACGACGAAATTTTTTCCATACCCCTTCACCGCTCCCTTGATGGTTATGTCAGACCGTTTGATTTCTTTTGCACCGCGCTGGCCTTCAACGTCTTCATAATGTTCATTGTCGTTGTTGTTATAGCTGTCGTACGCGTCATCCGCGTCAGATATTGCCTCGCGGCTTGCACTTACGTAGATATGTATGTATGTATGTATGTGATGAAAAAAAAAGCGAGCGTATCTTGCAGAAATCAACATGAAAGCGTCAAAGGGTTAGAGAGAGCGTTAGCGAGAGGAAACGGGATGGTGAGCGCGTGAGAGAGCAGGACTAGCTAGCAAGTGTGGGCAAACTATACAATAAATACTCTAGCCGCTGGTAAAAAAAAGTTTTTGCAAACGATTTGTGCAAAAAGTGAAATAGAAAATAAAAATAAAAAAATTAAAAAAAAATATTTGCAAATTGGAAAATAAACTAACACAAAATCAGCAACTTAGAGTTAATAATGAAAAATTCGAAAAATATTCCAAAGTGTGAAAAATTACATATGTGATTAATTGGTTGGTCTGTGCTGAGTAATTATTTGCTGTGTGCATTTCATTAAAAGATGAGTGGAAAGTGAGAAATCGGCAAAGAAAAATTATTAAGTCAATGATTAATTCCCAATTAATTTCAAAATTCAAATTATTAACCCAAAATCAGAGCGTAAAAATTTTCATTGTGAAACTAAAAAATTTGGAATTCAAGGCGGAGGCCTGACATATGCATAAAATCCTTCCTTGGAACCATAGAAGGAGAATTCACATTTTTTTTGTCTTCTTCTTATTCAATGGTATAGGCACCGCTCCCGCGCCGAATGCCCACCCATTCGTTCCCAACTGAAGCCAAAAAAAGTCTCCAAGTGACAAAATACCGGATGTTATTGTCGTCACCCAAGTCCCCTCACTAAGAGGTTATCGCTGAAATGATTTTCGGCTATGAGGTTAGCATAAGTTAAACTGGCTAACTAAAGTGCCCTACATAGACCCGTTGATACTTTGTGGTGACGATGGAGGTCCATGATATTGCGATCGAAAGTAGTCGTCGCATAGGACGTCAATGCTTTTTGCAAAGTTCAAAAGAGCCTTAGTATCCTCCTGGCCTCCTCTAGTCCTTTGAACTACGAAGATCCGAGACAGCTAAGAGGAGTTCTTCTAACTAAAGCCGGACTTCCTATATGGCCGGACTTCCTACATGGTGGCACTTCCTAAATGTGTCACTGCTCCTTAAGTCCATTCTGCTTGCTTGGTATACCAGTAGGTTGTGGCCCGTCATTTTTTCGGCAGTCCTTACGTGACCATATGAACAAGAAGTGAGTGTTTTCTTTACTGCTTTGCTCCTAATCTTGGTGGTTTTGTATACCGCTAATTCTAATCCTTGTACAAGCATAGAGATTTTATGGAAATTTTATTATAAATCGTTTTTAGCGACTTTTATATTTCTTTTACTGGTTCGCTAGTAATACGGAAGGCATTTTCGGCAATCTCATGAAATATATCGGTGACCATAATGCTCTTTTGACCTGGGATCCAGAATATGTGTCGGCTGTTCTATATAACATTCAATAGATTTCTCTTCAAAATGACGCTTTCATCGCACTGTCGTCTGTCCATTTATAATATTCCCTCGCTATCCCAAAAAATGGTAGCTATAATCTTCGACGCCGACTTTTCTACTTACATTTTTTTTTGGTGGCAACGGCATCGACTCCTGTATGAACTCGGGTTCACACTGACGAACCCAAGTTTCATCAACTGCTTCTTTGCGGTTGCAAATTTCATCCAAATCATCTTGGCACAAGTCCAAAAAAACTTTTACAACTCTCCAATCATCGCTGCTTGTCGAGCGGCGTGAGCATTCGCGGTACCCAACCCGAACGAATTATTTTCACATTCAAATGTGTCCAGCTCGTTCTTTGCTAATCTGTAATCCTACTATTATCTGCCACAATTTAATTCTTCGATCAGCTAGTACTAATTTCTGAACATTTTCTTCCGTCACGAGCGTCATTGGGCGCCTTGGGCGCCTTTGGCAGTGGGTCATCTTCACAGGTCTCTATTCCTTGTTGAACAGCCGAGCCCATTTTTTCACCATCGTATATGAAGGGCCAGAATTCTGAAAAACCGATGGCATCTCTTTAAAAATTGCTTTCGACGTACTCCCTTTTTTACAAGGAATTAACACAGCGCGGTACTCCAAATTTCGAAAGTTCCCAGTTTCCGGTAACATAGTGTTGTTGCTTGTTCCAAGAACGAAATGTTAATAACCTAATCAAAAAAAATTGTGTTATTTATACTAATAATGTGAGAGAAGACTTCAGGCTGGAAAATATTGTAGTGCTCCTGAAGGATGGCCTGGAATCTCACTCAGCGTAATTGTGGCGCCCACTCCATCAGTGTAGATGTTATACGGGTCAAATGCTCCTATACAACCGTTCTCTTTAAACGTGGCTTGAAACTTTCTTTCCTCAATGAAGCACGCTCGTGTTTGGTCTGTTTTGCCCTCCATCCCTCTTCATATCGAGCTGTGCCCGAAAATACTAGTATTAGCGGAAATTTTACTTAAAGCCATCAATCAAGTGGATTTCGGTGCCGTGCTCTCGACTGCGTTTGCTCTACAAGACTTTGTTGGCAACGGTGTCCACCACCATAAAATAGGACAGAAATATTTAGCGACTTATGGAGCTTAGTCTTTGTTCATTTAGTAAGGACTTTACTTTTCAACTAATATCAAACTCGCGCCATTCACAGGAAGAGATTTGAGGAAAGTGTTGACGGACCCTTGATTCCCGGAATCCAAGCGCTACTTCGAGTGAATGTATCTCCTGTATGTAAGGAGACCCCGCACGACAAATAGCACTTTTTTGTACATTGGTCACCAAATTACTTCCTTTGTTCTTACATGAGTATGCTCAGATCTTGAAACCCTCTGTTAGTCGCTACATCATAGAAATTAAACTATAAAAATCTACAGATAGTTATTCAGAAATTAGTTTTCGGCTGAAAAATCTCACACCTAACTTTCAAAATTAGTGAAATTCAGTATTTCGAACCTACATCATGAGTGAATAGTTGAAATCGAAAATCATGTAAATCGGTTGACTAAAACCTCTAACTCCCATACAACATTTGGTTCGAGAACGAGTTTTTAGTATTGTATATAAATTCTATTTTGAGGTTGATAAGTGGATGAAATTTGGTATTTTGCAAGTGCATCATAAGTGGTATATTTGTAATGAAAATCATACAAATCGGTCTACTAAAACCCATATTCACCATACAACATATATTTCAAAAATGGGTTTTTAGCACATAAATCCTAACTTAAATTTGCTAAGTGGATGAAATTTGGTAATTTGGAAGTGCATCACAAATGAAATATTGGCATTGAAAATCATGGAAATCGGAAGACTAAAACAGTTAGCTCCCATACAACATATAGTTTGAAAATGAGTTTTTAGCGCATAAATCTTAATATAAAGTTGGTAAGTGGCTGAAATTTGGTATTTTGCAAAATCATCTTCAGTGATATATTCGTACTGAAAATCATACAAATCGGTCCACTAAAACCCATATTCACCATACAACTTACTGTTCAAAAATTAGATTTCAGGTTATAAATTCTAATCTAAGGCTGATAAGTGAATGTAATTTTATATTTTACATATACATACATCATAAGTGAGATTTTGATAGTGAAAATCAAGAAAATCGGTTGACTAAAACCCATAGCTCCCATACAACATTTGGCTCGAAAATTAGTTTTTAGCACATAAATCCTAATTTAAAGTTGCTAAGTGGATGAAATTTGGTATTTTGCAAATGCATAATAAGCGAAATATTGGTTGCGAAAATCATTTAATTCTGAAGACTACAACATATAGCTGTCATACAACTAATTGTTCAAAAATGAGATTTTAGGTTATAAATTCTACTCCAAAGGTGTTAAGTGATTGAAATTCGGTATTCTGCATTTGCACTATGAGTAAAAAGTTGTGAGTGAAAATCATTGAAATCGGATGATAAAAACCAATAGCTCCCCTAGAAAATATTTTTCAAAAATTAGTTTTTAGGTTATAACATCTTCAAAAATGCCGCTAAATGAATGAAATTTGGTATGCCGCATGCAGGTCATGAGTAATAAGTAATAATGGTATAATATCTGCCAGCTTACTACGGACCTCTTCATATATGCGTTTTGGAATCAATATTTTCACAATAATTACTTTGACATAATCAAAACAGAGTTTATATATTTTTTCAGTTGCTTAGCAACCGTAGAAAATGTTCATTCACACAAATTTCAAAGATTCCTCGCTACAAAAAAAGATGATAACCGAGCTTAGCTCTAGTCTAAAGTATGGACTGAATGATTGAACGTCATTTCAGCTGTCACCTTGATTCAATGAAAGTTTCGAAACTAAATACAGGTTAGTACATACATATACTACTTTACACACAAGACTTACATTTACTCAATGACTGACTTTAGCAAATTTTTGTTTTTTTCTGCTTTTGTGCTTTTGCGCTGCACTTAAATGTCTAAAGTGCAGAACTTTAAGTATATACATACATACATACATGGACCATGTTGGCATACCAGAGAGTAGTAGAAGCTTACATACATATGTACATATTTGCACATATAAAGTATAGTGTAGTATGTATATATGTATGTATTCATGTATGTATGTATTCATGTATGTATGTATTCATGTATGTATGTACAACGTGAGCGCAGTAAATTGCTCGATGGAAGCAGCCTTTGGCTTGTGCTTGTGCTAAAATTAGATATTCCACTAAGAAATTCTAAGGAAGAAGAAGAAGAACAAGAAGAAGAAGCAGAAGAAGAAGCATAAAACAATGCAAAAATCAAATACTATACATACGCCAGCAAGCAAGCAGCCAAGTAATTGTGCAAAAACAACGCATTTCTTTCATAGCTTTCTTAGCTTGCTGCCACTCGTAGCTCGTGACTACACTTCCAGTGCATTCTTGTTGCTGTGTTGCTGTTCTTTTCGTTGTTGTTGTTGTTCTTGTGCACTATGTTACTCTGCATTGGAACATTGCATACAACTAGTAGTGTAAGTGCAATTACAACTGCAAACATATATATGTATATATGTATATATGTATGTGTATGCTGTTCGCTTTGTACTATAATCGTAAGCCCCCACCCACACGCTGCGCTTCCTCAACCATCGCTGAAATATTTTTGCAAAACCTATATGTCTACACATGAATGGCCCAAGAAGTGGCGCACGATGATTGTCGCAGCCGTCGTTGCCATCGTGGTCGTCGCCTCCTTGTGTTGTTGCCGCTGCAATCTCTCAAACAGCATAGTGCAGCGCGCCCTACCGGCCATCACGATTGCACTTTTCAGTGCAAATATCAGCAAAAGTGAATCAATAGATACAGAACGCGGAAGGCAAAGTCAAGGCGCATGATGGTGATGCAGCAATAGCAAAGCGCAAGGGAGGCGCCAAGTTGTAGACGACGTGAATGTAGGTAGACAACAAATACATATGGTTGTGAAGAAGAAGCGGAAGAAAAAGAAGAGAGCACAGAAGAAATATATGTAGAAGAAGAGGGTATAACGGCAGCAAAAGTAACTAGCTGCAAGCGGCGCTGGGCGCACTTTAGCAATTGGTCTAAGTGAATGCGTGAGTGCGGCGGTAGCAGAGCGTTTGTGTGTACATAAATTAAGCGCGTACGCATAACTAATAGATTATATATAATATGTGAGCGCGCGGTGTGGGACTTGTGATATTTAGTGCAAAAGTTGACGCGTCGCAGAGAAAACATAGCGCGCTTAAGTTAATTACTAGATAAAAGTGCAAAAATTTTGCAGCCCTCAGCATTCAAATTTTTAATTTGATAACTGACTCAAGATTGCTAGAAAATTGTGCGTAATTAAGAAAAAAAAAGATTGTTTTATATGCAGCATACCACTTACGCGCTAACTACGCACACACGCCAACTACGCGCTCCACTGCTTGCCGTAGCACGACGTATACGCAGCGCCTTTTACGCACGCGACAGCGCTCGCACTCGCACTCTCACTTGCCCCCTAAAGCAAATTACCAATGAAGCGCACACACTAATTGTGACATCAAAGCGCGTACGCATATCAATGATTTTGCTGTTAACGCATTGTTGTTTTACCCATATTTGTATAGTAAAAGGTATCGCGCATTACATACAAACATACGCGCTCAGCGCTTCGGTTACCACTTGCTCCCGCATGTTGCACACAATACAGTAACGAGGCGAAAAACGAAAATTTCACTACCAACAAAAAGTTAGAAATAACAGTTAAAACACATACAAACTCCCTCAACGCTGTCGTCGTAAAGCGAACGCGTTTATACGCTTTCGGTGCTTTACACTGACACTTAGCTGGCACACGAACTGCCTGTCAAAGTGTCGCTCAGTCAAACACTTTACTATTTAGTTGTCGCTCAACGCTTGGTGAGCGCTTGCGTCAGTCGTGTCTTACACTCCACATAAGTGTTGGTATGTCAGTGTGACTGGTCGTCTGTACGCTCGCCCGTCCGCCTGTCAGTTTGTCGTCATACTCAAAGACTCACTGACTTCGTCAATTACATTACAACATACATATATAAAGCTGGGTAAAAAAAGAAATTACGAAATTACGAAGAGCACGCGCGCAGCAGCAATGCGCAACTCCTTCATCCGTCATCCGACACCTCCTAATTGCACACCCTTTGCTACTTCCGCAACTGAAATACCCTCTCGCAAATCGCTTTGCCAGTAATCGCTTTCGACTAACACCAACCATCACCAACATCGTCAATATCGTCAACATCGTAGGTACATAACTCTCCCACAAGCCGTTACGAGCGCCCTTCGCGTGAAAAAAATACCCACCTACGCACGACACGATTCAAGCCGATTATACACGAAGCCTGCTCGTATTTACACCTTGGTGGCGCGTGTAATCACAACAGCCCTCTGGCACTCTCGCACGTTTACGACGTGTATCTGTATCTACATGGCGCGTATATATATATATATATATGTGTGTGTGTGTGTTTACATTACAACAGCAAGTCCAAACTCCTACACAAAAACGCACACACTAACAAGCATTGTGATGAAGTCTAGTAGTACTCCTATATGCTAAGTGGCCGTAGCACATACTCGTACATACATACATACCTATATACGAGCGTATAGTAATAGCCGTGCGTGCGAAGTTGTTGTACTCGTAGAATTTACGTTTTTACTCGTACTAGTACTCGCACATGCCAACGAGTGTGTAGCACTCGACATGCTTCATTCCCGTACAAGTATTTACGAGCTTTACCGTTCAAGTGTATATACATACATATTTACTCAACATACATACATAACATCATGTTAGATTCGGTGATTGCAGTGGTTCTTAAATGGGCGCTCGAGTTCGTCGCTCGTTACAACCAGCGTAAGTTTTTCCGAATTTCTTTCATTGTGAGGCTGACGAGTATTACGTTAGATCAATCCCCCGAGGGAACATGAAAATCTTAGCGAATCACACACTAAAGACACAATAGGAATGTAGCAGTGAAGCTTGGTCGTATAGAGTGCATCTGTTCGGAAAGTTGATCAGAAAATAAAATAATTATATTTCTATTTATTCGTAATCTTTGTCCTTTTTTATCTTCTCTACATAATCGCCATTGATTTCAATGCACTTCCGAAGCCTATAAATCCACTTCTGAAAAAATTCTTCAAAATCTTGCTTTTTAGCTTATAAAGTTCAACATTAATTATCTCCTCGTTGCTATTAAAGACCTTTCCTTTTAATTTTTGGAAATAACCAGAAATCACAAGGGTGCTATATCCGGGGAATATGGTGCTGGACGTATTTCTTCTAACCCAGAGATCGTAATAAAATTACTCGTTATTTCAGCAGTGTGGAATGGCGCGTTGTCATGATGTATAAAGTAGCGCCGCAAATCCTCTTTCTTCCTGTTTTCCAACAAATTTTTGAAAACTTTTGGTAAGCGCTCTTCGGTGTACCATTTTGCAGTTACCGCCTGACCTTGTTCCAGTGGAATATCAGCTACGATTTTAGATCGGTTGAAGTAAACTGACATCATTACTTTTGCTGTTGATTTTTGTTGTTTAGATTTTACGGGTGGCTTTGCTCCTGTTGGGCTCCACACCATGGACTGCTGTTTGGTTTCTGGATCGTACTTATAGAACCAAGATTCGTCATCAGTAACGACTTTACTAAAGTTACTATACTGACCATTTGCGAATTTGTTTAGGAAAAATTGAGCAAAATACACTCGAGCCTCTTTTTGGCCTAATTGAAAAATTCGTGGTACCCATCGAACAAATTTCTTCCTGTATACCAGATGATTACTTAGTATTCACGATACAGCCATTAGGAATGATTTCTTATGTCAGTCGTGGGTCGTCAATTTTTTACTAGAGCTACAGTGACGTCATCAGCGAAAGATTTTGATCGACTTTCTCGTGGCTCGTCCTCTGCTGAAATATGTGTCAGTCGTGGGTCGTCAATTTTGGATTTCACTAGAGCTATAGTGACGACATCAGTGAAAGATTTTGGTCGACCTTCTCGGGGCTCGTTCGCTACGGAAAAATGTCCGGTCTAGAATCTTCGAAACCACTTAAAACTAGTCTTTGAAGACGGTGCAATCGTTCCATATGCAATTTGTCATTTACTGAATATTTGTATTTGCTGTAAATTACGCCGAAACCCGAAGAACATCACATGGCACATTTCTGTTTGCGTTGGTGTTGGGACTTCGTCTGACCTATCGTCAGCTTTTTTGCGTTTTCTCGTCTCCTTTTCAGCCGATCGTTCTAATATTTGAAAGGAAGACTAATAAAGAAATTGCAAAGGATTTGGTATTTTTAGATTAAACAAAGGCAAATTGAAAATCACCAACTGACCGAACTTTTGTTAATCCCCTCGTAATATCGTTTAAGTGAGACCCGATGGATCAACCAATGGCTTTATTGCGAGAGAGATTTCCCGGGGCCTTGTAACCCCTCGTCTTGGCGATGTCAATTGGCCACCAAGATAATGCGATTTGATACCATTAGACTTTTATTTTTATTTTTACTTTTTTGCTGTGTTTATGTTGGCAACGGACAACCATTAACTTTTAACACAGATCATTTTTTAATTAAAAATCAGAGGCCACAGAGGATGAGTATTATAAAGAATGGTCGAAAGAGCGAATAGGTAACTTATTTTAAGAGTTATCACATTAGTTCGAGATTATAATAAAACAAAACCTTTCGATCCAATACTGACCGCAGTGAGCAGTTGGTTGAGTAGAATTGAGGAACCAGGTAGATTGGTTTTCGTTGAATACAACCAAAATATTCTCAAACATTCCGGAAGTTGGTGGAAATTTCGATAATTACTAGCAAGTCGTAATCCTCTCACAAGTAATTGCTTCTAGGTAAAGCTTTCATTCAATGATAAAAGGTCTATATGTGTTGGTTGATAGGGAATGTTGATAGCGGTCTCACCCAGGCCACTAAGTAGACTCATTGTGCTTCCCCACGTATCCCAAATATGGTTTTACCAAACATCTGGCTCAATTTATTTCCTTTCAATCACCTCCGAGCTGGAACATCGTACATCGTTATCTCTCACGGTTGAATGGTTAAAGGCTTCGTCATCTTCTGAATATCCTCTGCACTCAGCCGCTTTAACTTTACCCAACAACAAAACTAAGTTCCTTAATTCAAATAACAGTTTGGTCATTCTACAAACCACGTTGTCCCACAATAATTTATTGGTACGTCTTACGTGGAAAGTGTTCCAGGACTCTAAAGTCAATTCATGGTATAGCACTGTCTGTGGAAGTCGATGGTCACTGTACTGCCAGCGGTGCCAGCTCATCGATCTTTTACTTTCGTGTGATCTCGGACTCAAGTGCTTTCCCACGATGGTCTTTAATTGCGCTTGGCTGAAACTTAACATCAAATTGATTTACCACAATCAGACAGACGAGGATGTTTCGGGTTGGATTTACCTATTTCTAGATAAATTCATTTGAAATTTTTGTTACTTCGCCACGCCCAAGTGTAGTTAAGACCTTGAACGGGCCTCCCTCGTTCTTTTAGATTTTGACTTGGCTCTTATCCACGTCTCCTAAGTATAATCCCGTACTTCGGCTGAAACGATAACCTCAAATCTTGGTTTGGTGGGCCAATACGCATCCATCGTTTGTTATTTATTCTATAAAAAAATCCATCGCACAATCGTCCGCTCTACACGCAACTGCTAGAGCCATCTTATTGCTTGTTAACATCAGCGTACTACTATTCGGAAGGCCAGGTTTGGAGCCCTATTCCTACATCTAAATTTATAGATGTTTAATATTTATAATTGCGGTCGCCCCTCGGCAGAGAATGTCAAGCCATCTGAGTGTATTTCTGACATGAAATGAGACCTCCTCATGAAAATCCAACGGCTGTTCAGTCTCGGCTTAAAACAAACTATAAACCTCTCATTTTTTTTCCTTGTTATATACCTATGCCACTTATGTAACCCTCCACACTCTCATCGTAGGAATGAAAGGTGGAGTATGCTTTATGCACTTTGGTTCTGATGTCCATGTTTTTGCTTAGGGTTGAATGTCCTTCCATTCTTAGAGCTCAAGTTTAGCTCCTTTGACTGCAGCGTTATTCAGCAGCACCGAAAACGTGTCCTCACAAGCGACATCCTTTAGGAAGCAATAGGTAACCTTGCTAACAGAAGGGATTCCGGTGTTCTCTAACATAACGCCAACGCTGTTTTATGCCACATCAACTGATATCTTGGAAATTGCTCCCGATTTGTTTGAATACCGCTCAAATTTATATCCTTTTGCTACATCCGTAAAGCTCTATTTGTTTGCAGAGCGTGGCCTCTTCGTTGGAGGGAGTTTTCGTGCTTTCACTGTTGGTATAAAGTTATCTAGAAAGCTGTGCTCTACTGCCCTTTCGTCCTCACTGATTTTACGTTTTCCAGGGTGCGTGTTCTTCTTAAGCTCTTGTCGGCGACTCACTTTTACCATCTTTGTCACACCCTCGGCAATATTTTGCACGCCCGGCTTTTGCTGGGCTCTTCACGCTTTCGGATTCGGATAAACCCGCCAGTGGTAACGCAGCTTTTCTGGTACAGAACCTCACCGCAATGACATAACTCAAGATTTTTACCCCGCATTTGACCTTTTTGGCACGACGAGGCAACTGTTTGGGTAAGGAGAAAGAGATTTTATTCAGGTTTTTTGGTTTGTTGGCAATTTGAGTCCCCACTCGTAGCCACTATCATTTCCCGAATTTGTGTCACCTCGATATCCCATGGCAGTGTATAAAGTCAAGGAAAAACTGTGAGGCATCCGTTGACATCCACCCTTATAAAGTAAGAACCAGAGTCAGAGTCAGAACCAGGACAAGCGACAGTTATTTTCCTAGTTTATCTATAACAACAACTTGATGAATATGAGGGCGGATGTAATATAAGACCTATCAGGATTTTGCGGTATGAAGGTAGTCATAATGTCATAAGATTGACCATTTCGGCGGAGTAACCTCTGCATACTTAGATAACAGAACAATGCAACCACCAACCTTAAAACGAAATAGTCAGACTAAAAGGAGCTGCGGATAGCTCAAGAACGGGGAAAACCAATCCAAAAAGGGATTGGGCTCACCATACTTAATCTGTTCCCCTCCAACTTAATGATGAATTTAGTACCAGAACATGAAGGCAAATCAAAACAACTCTCACTGGCAAAGTCAAAAGGCATGACATCGATGTTAGGCAGGATAGGGAACTTTCTTTTAGGTTGAACATGGTACACTCAGACTCCAATAGTCGGGCATGCTTTCATTTTCAGTTCAGGTGTACTCTTTCAGATTAACGCCACCATCCTTTTCACTTAAAGGATTTCTGGCCAACAATCTCGTAATTTTTTACCTAATGCTGTATTCGCTCCAGCATAACAAGAGTTGCAGAATCAAATATAGAAGCTACAATCTTCTGTAAGGCCTCAGCGACCGCCCGTAAATTCTGTGTTCTCTGTACTGGATAAGAAAGCGCAGTGAATAGGCTTAGTAGTGAATGAGGACAAGGTTAAATCTCTGCTGTCATCAAACCAATAGTCGTCACATTCGCTTATTGGCTCCCACGTCATTGTTG
This sequence comes from Ceratitis rosa, assembly GCA_037013455.1. Lineage (NCBI taxonomy): Eukaryota > Metazoa > Arthropoda > Insecta > Diptera > Tephritidae > Ceratitis > Ceratitis rosa. The sequence goes on from JAWMAG010000004.1 coordinate 34,032,351, forward strand.
GCATAACTTTATGCTCCTGACTAATGTCACCTGCTGACCTAAAAGAGGTTAGGTTGCCGAAACGGTGGCAGCCCTTGGCCGGATAAAATCCGGGTCAACTCCGGTGCGTAGAACCCGCTGTTGTGGGACGGGACGACTTAAAACATCATTCCTCGATAGTACGTCAACACCTTCCTGAACACTCTTCCAGTGAATGGCGTTCTCGGAGTCAAACCTCCCCCTATTACAGACGAAGAGCTCGAGCTGAATCGAAGGTCCCGTGTAATACTGTAATGAGTCCAAAGCACGACACTAACCAACCCTTTGCATGCTCCCTAAAAAACTCATCTCTCCCCCCTTTCCCTTTGGTTCAAACGCGTCGAGACAGCTCGTTTCCTTGGCCTTTATTTCAAATTTCGTCTATCTAGGGTCCGGACAACTAAAACCGCTGACGACGCCAAAGAAGAAGAGAAAAATTTCGTAGGATTTGTGGTGTTCGTGTTAAAAGAAACACGACGTCTTTTCGAAAAAGCTGCCAGCGTTAAACAGGCCCAAAGAACCAGGCAAGTTCAGCGTGAGGAAGATCATACGTGTATTACTTGCCTCCTTCCTATAGTGAATAGCTTGCTAACATTAGGTCGAGTGGTTTGATAGGTTCTGTTCCGGTAATTTCGATGTCAAAGATGCACCACGCGTCGAAAGGCCTGTCGTCGAAAATTGCGATAAAATCATGGAAGTAGTGGAAACAGACCGTCACGTGAGCACTTATTTAATTGCTGAGGAACTAAAGATAAGCCAGAAAACCGTTTGGAACCATTTGTATAACCTGGGATTCAGAAAGAAGCTCGATGTTTGGGAGCCACACGAACTATCGCTAATAAACATGATGGACCGAATTTCTATCTGCGAATCGCTGCTGAATCGCAACAAAATCGACGCAGTTCTGAAGCGGTGGCTGGCGATGAAAAGTAAATCACTTATGACAACGTCAAGGGAAATCGGTCGGAAACGCGGTGAGCCGGCAGAAACGGTGGCCAAGCCAGGATTGACGGCCAGGAAGGTTTTGCTGTGTATTTGGTGGGATTGGCAAGGAATCATCTACTACGAGCTGCTCCCCTAAGGCCAAACGCTTAATTTGGCCCTCTACTTCCAATAACTGGACTGCTTAGAGGTAGCACTCATCCAGAAGAGGCCATCTTTGATCAACAGAGGCCGAATTGTGTTCCATCAGGACAACTCCAGGCCACACACGTCTTTGGTGATGCACCAGAAGCTCCAGAAGCTCGGATGGGGGGTCCTAATGCACCCGCCTTATAGTCCGGACTTGGCACCAAGTGATTACCATCTTATCCTGTCCATGGCGAACGCGCTTAATGGTGAGAAGTTGGCCTCAAGAGAGGCCTGTGAAAATTGGCTCTCCGCGTTTTTTGCCAATAGGGACGCAGCCTTCTACGAGAGGGGTATAATGAAGTTGGCATCTCGTTGGCAACAAGTTTACGAACAAATCGGCGCATATTTGATTTAAATCGGACAAATGTACACAAAGTTATCATATTTTGAAAAATCAATAAAAAAATGAATTAACTTTTTACTTGGAATTTATTTGGAACTAAATCAAGACCTCAAATGATTTAGATATTTGTAGTTAATCATGGAACTTAAAGAAACTATGAGGACTAAGATTCTTCAACACTGAAAATGTATATGATAATTTAAGGTCACCTTAGATATTCCCAATTATGCTTTTTGATTGGCGGCTGCAGTAGTGGAATGGTTGGTATTGCGTACTGCTATTCGAAAAGACAGGCTTCGAATCCTGGTTCGACCAACATTCAAAATTACAAAAATTTAATTGCTCTAACTGCGGTCACCCCTCAGCAGGGAATATTAAGCCTCCTGAGCGTGTTTCTGACATGAAATAAAGGCTCCTCAAAATCAGTCAGCTGTATGGAGACGGCTTAGAATAAATTGTAGGTCCCTCTAGTTGTTGGGTAAAACTCAAGACTCATACCACGAATCAGAGGCCGAAAATATTAGTCTGGTCTAGTAAAAAGTAAGCCATTATTTTGCTCAATTTTCCTCGATAACTATTTTTTTGTCATTTTGACGGTAACGTCAAAATTGACTTTCATAGGCTTCCCTTAAGGCCAAATTTTCACGAGTAAAATCATTCACAAAAATAAGAACCGTTGGCAATCACTTGGTGCGAGGACCGGACTATAAGATGGTTACATAAAAACCTCCCAACCAAGCTTTCGGAGCTTCTGTCGAGTCACTATCGATGTGTTTGGTCTGGTGTTGTCATGAAAAAACCCAATACCCCTGCTGTTGGTCAAAGCTAGGCTCTTCTGGGCGATTGTTTCCTTCCGACATAGCATTGTTAACCGTTCATTTCCGAATTAGGAGTTTGGCTGTAAGGTAGCAGCTCATAGTGATTGATTCCTTGACAATCCCACTAAACACTTAACAAAACCTTCTTGAGAATTTTTGTCCCTCAAATGCCCTATCCCCAGTTCACTTAATCACTCAGTGACGAAAAAGTTGAAATAACACTTTCGATAATCGATTACCCCAACGCAGTGTGGCATATGTATACGTGTACGTGTGTGTGTGTGTGTGAACTTATTTCCGGCATTGTGCTACACTAACGAAAAACAATCGCTAATCGACGATGCGCTGCTCGAAGTCACCGTACACACGTTCTTTTTTCATTTTTTGTTTTTTCATTTTTTCATTTGCTTCCTTTAGTAATTTTGTTTTCGCTTTACTTTGCTTTTGCGAACCGAGTGTACGACATCGTTGCGGTGTCGTGCGGCAAGAAGAAAGCCAAATTGCATTGACGCATTTCCAGTCTGTTTCCATTCTGTTTTGTTTTCGATGAATTAAAAGCGTAAACCCCGACGTGACACCGACTCCCCGCCGCTGCCAGGACAGCAGCTAAACAGAAAACCAAACCAAACTATTTTCTCCTGCAACACGTCAAGCGGCAAGAACAAAAGAGAGCAGATAAGCGCACAAGCTGGATGTTGGGGGTACAACGTTCAAAGGCGTTTGCGTCAAGAGCGCACGAGAGTGAGCAAACAAAATACAAGAGAGAGAAAGAGTATGAGAGAAAGAGAGAGAGTGCGCTGTAATACGCGTCGTAGGACTTTTACGTAGTTTACGGTACGCTCGCCTCTTACTATGTAGGCGGGCACGTACGTACGTAAGTACGAGGACAACGATGACGATGTTGATGGCGTCGGCGGTGTGCCGGGGACGCAGGTATAGTTCGACGCTTAATGGCCATGAGCGTGAAGTGCTGGCGAAGGTGAGTGTTGGCGCGTGTATTTGTGAGCGCGCTTTGTGTGCGCGCGCGCGCCTATAAATCGGCAATATTTTTGCCATGGATAACGTAAAATAAACTAAATGTGTTTGTACTAGAATTGCCTGGCATGCGAGCGTAGCGTTGCATAGTTTTTAGATTGAGAAAGGTGCTTGCCGGCGACAGGCGTAAAAGGCAACGGCAAAGGCGGTGCGCGTGTGTGTGTTTTGTTGTGTTCACATAAAAAAAATATATATGTATATATACATATGTATCTTACAAGTGTGTAGATATGTGTGTGCACTTGTGTCTAAATTGAATTTACTATTTATAAAACGAGCGAAATTGAATTAAAACCGAAAAAAAAAGATTTCAAAAACCAAAAACGACATATTCTGTTTGCAGCGCAGCGCGCATAAGGCGCTTCTATTGTATTTGCCTGCAAAGTGCTGAAAAAAATAATTTCAAAATTGCAAAAGTGCAAAATTATTATTTTTTTTTCACTGCCGCGTCCAAAATGTTTTCTCTACACCGCGTTTGTTCGCCAAGAAAAATACCATGATTTCTGCACATACATGCATGAGTGCGTGTGTATATTTAGTTTAGTGGCTTCCGTGTTGCGAAAAAGAAGAAAAAAAAAGCACATACCAAAAGAAACAACAAATGAAAAAATAAACGCACTTAAGCAATGCGTTTGGCAGGACTCGTTCGTTGTCGTTCGTCTGCCATCGTAAACAGCGTAGAAGTAAAATCGATATTTTCTTGCTGTATCTTACGGCGAAAGGTGCGCAAATGCCGCGCCGGTAGCGTAAGCGGCGACGTCAAATGCGCTGCTTTAGCAAAAGAAAAAAATTGTTAATAGTGAAGCGTTATAGCAGCAGCGCGCTGCTTTGTTAAAATAAAAATCAAGTTAATAGTGAACCGCCTATGTAAATACTGTAGCGCCGACAGAACGCGCGACGGTGAGAAAAAATAAGTTGAAAGTAACGCGCCTAACTGCAAAACTCGACACTGGACAATAATTTAAAATTCAAAAATAATGTGTTTAGTTTAAAAACTGTTTCAAAAGTAAGCGCGCTCCAAAAATACGCGAGCGCAAAGTAGGCGTACAAAATTTACGCCAACAACGCGCTGCCAGCGCCTCCTTAACATCGACGCGCTATCAATGATAATATCGTAAAAGTCATAAACTCAAAATATATATGGTACACAGACTAAGCGTACGGCAATGACGTTAACGTTTACATTGCCGAAGACGACGTCGGCGCTTACGCGACGCATTGACTCATTATCCCTCTACCACTCGGCTATTCGGAGCGTAACTAATACCGTTGCAACTACCAATACTACGCTATATGCGGCGCCTAAATGCGCAACGACGTCCTTATTCCTGTTGTTATTGTTGTTGTTTTTAAAATTTTTACAACAAACGTCTGCTGCGTCGTACAGCATTGTAGTATATGTTGTGAAAAATCTAAACGTGACTCGTGCGACGACAACGACATTGACGGCGACTGCAGCAGCGGCGGCGGCGGCGGCATTTTAAAGGCACAAGGCAAGACAAGGCAAGGCCAGAAAGCTAGTTGGGATAAAGACAAAGTTAGCGGTTGTGGCAAGTGCGTCAGTGAAAAAGTTGTGAAAATTTTGTGAAATTTGTTATGTGTGAAAATAGCAAGACGTCTGGACGCGTTCTTTAGCGTAATCTCTCAGCGCTCAGTCAACAAATAGTGCGTCTCATGTGTAGCGCGCTTGTTCAGATGAAAAATAACTACGTATATTTAACCGTTAAGAGGTGCGCTGTTGTTTGAAAAGCTAAGAGATTAAAAAAAATAAAATAAATAAAAATAATGATCAAATTTGTTAGGCAAAAGAGTCGCGAGCAATCAGTCAAAGCATCAAAAAGTTTTTTTAAGAAAAAGGTGAGCGGCCGCAGCACACAGACATCGTCACACACAAACACACACACACACACACAGACATCGTACACACCCGCTCAGCTAGACGGTGAAAAGCTAGCGTTTTTATTGTTGTTCTTCGTCGCCGTTTTCAGTGTCTGCTTTGCTTTGCTTTCCTTTGCTTTTCCGGACATTTTTCTCCAAATTTTCCTACACATTCTTCCGCTTTATAATTTCGTATGCCTTTTATATTTTTACTCGCTTTTCTTGCTACTAATTTTCATATATTTTTTTGTGTGATTTTTACTTATTTTCTTTCTACTTCTCATATTGTTTTATTCTCATCCGGAATTTCCGTCGCGCACCAACACACTTACAGTTCTCAGTGAAAAATGCAAATTTAAGTTATTTTTGTAAATGTATATATATGTGTGTATGTGTGTGTGTCTGAATGTATTTGCTTTCTCATATCCGCACATGTGTGTATGTGTGTGTGTGAGTGCGTTTGCAAATTTATGTATCCTACATGATTTATTTCCTTATATTTATATATGTATATACTCGTATATATACCTATGTAGGTATGTGTTTACTTTTACTACATGTGTGTTTGTGTTGTTGTTGTTGTTTTTTTTCAGGGCGAGTCGAATGATTCCGGCACCGAATCTGATGGTGACGTCCTAGATGTTGACAACAAGCATCGCCCTCTAGACTTGGACATGGAAACCAGTGAGTTTTTCATTTATTCTCTTGAGATATACCAAAGAGAAAACCGAAATTTGAAAGAATTTTTAGTAAACGTTGCCACCAGACGGCCGCAGGAGCCTTGCGGTTGATAGTACGTGCCATAGAACGGGGAGTCAAGGTTTCAAATCGCCACCAAACCAACAACCGATATTGTAGAAAATAATAATATCAATGCCTCCTAGCGTATTTACGTTAAGGACGGAGTGCAGCTAAGGTCCACTTTCCTTTTTACGGTGCTCCTCTACAGACCTTGAAGCATCGTAACAGCTTTCCTTATCCAAAGCAGCGAGGGAGCATCTTTGCATTTGCTAATTCTGAACCCAGTCAGCCGGTTTGCCTTTCACGTCAAAGGTTGGGTTATGCGAGTTTGGGTCTGCATCCATAGTCACGAAGAGCGCACTCACCACTTTCAGCTCCACTTATATTCATCGCTCCTGGGTGTCTTACTCCATTGTATTGCTGTGGTGAGTGTGTGCCACAATTAGGTGCTACTTGGCTATATCAGTGATCTTGGAGATTGGCTTTATAGCATTGTTCATGCATTTTCTTTATTAAGCTGGTCCTGCGGGCTCGTTACTTGTTAAAATAACTGACCTTTGGCTGCAGTTTGTTATATTATTTTTTTTCTCTTTTTTTTTTTTTGATGTGTGAGTCTCAGATCCGTGGTAGAGAAGTGCGACAATACCGCATTCTACGCTTGGTCTATATCCAGTTTACCTTTAGTTCTGCTTTCCACAGGTTGGACTTGTACTCGAAGTCTCTCCTAAACTTTTACTACTAGCTTTTAGTAGATCGCTTTGGCCTTCAACCCATCATAACTTTCCGTTGCAACGTTGCTTAGGCATGAACACTACATCTACTGTGAACAGAGACCTTAACAGCAGAGGTAAGATCACTGGGGACACAGTTTGTGATAACTTTGTGCCCACCGGTGGTAGGGGCTTCTTCTCCTCCTCACGTTTAGGCTGTTATCCCAGCCCGCTTCTTCTCTTTATCGACCTTAATGCTCGGTTTTTCTATTGGGAAACGTCTCCAAATGTTTTATACCGATCACCACGTACGTTCGATTGGCCTAGTATTGCATGCAAAGCACAAGTCGTCACGAAGAGAAGTTTGGATACATTCCCTAGCTAGACGGTACCTGCTTGCACCGTCGAAAAAACATTTACAATACTAGTCTAGGTGTCGCGATACCAGCTGTGACACCAGTATCTAGTTGACATCCACGTGAAGGATGTAACTAAGATGATTTTCACCACCAATTTCCAACCCTGGAATATTTTTTGTATCCCAGAACACAAGGCAGAGAAGTTTTTTCATCTGATCAGCGTTTATTTCTAGCTTCCCTGCATCTTATTACCTAACCTCGAGCCACCTACTGTTATTTCAATTAGTTATAGATCACTTGAAGTTTACCACAGAGGCCTATGAAACGATTATGAAGACCTTCGAGTGCTTTCATAGCAATTGATAGCAATGAGCATGGACGCCGTCCGCTTAGCAAATTATCTCAAGAAGTGACTTTGAAATGGGCGCCTTCAAAACCTTAGTTGAACCAGTATTAAACGTACCTTACGAGACAGCCCGAGCTCTTAGTCTACAATGGACAGGCAGGACGTTAGTACTTTAAGGCGGTACCATCTCAAGAGATACTGATTGCAGAGCATGTTCTTATACTCCTCGATAAGTAGCACTTGGTGAAAAGTTTACATGAGAAAGCTCTACATCGTAGCCCCGTTGGTCCTCGACGCTCAGTGCCACATTGATTATGATCGACAAACCGAACGGCTTAATCCATTGTCTCTTCTTTCTTTCGGTCATGTACTGAATGAAAGAATGTGGATTGGCGAGTATCAACTCCAGTCATTTGGGGTTGTTAACATTTGGAGTGCTCATGTCAACGCTTTAAAAAATAGAGTTCCTTCGTCGAACAAGTGAGATGGTCTGCGTGAATTCGTTAAGAAGTAGTTTCGCATGGTAAGCGAAATGAACTTAAGTTACCAGTTTCATTGCCGGACGCAGAGATGTAAAAGCTCTACGTCTTGAATCTCTGAATGAGTGCAATCCGCTATTATTTCCACTTTAACCTTGACCTCGTCCGACGTGGTACCACATCTCTGAGGCTAACAAGCTCTTTTTTAGCCTCATTCCTTCAAGAGACGATTGGATTGAGTGGCGTTTAAGGAGGACGGAAGCACTAAAATTTCCAGTTTTCGTTGAGCTAAAGTTAAAGAAACTTGATTCAAATTCCTTCAAAGTACCATCAGACCAAGTAGCTGGGTTTAGTGAGTTTTTTTAGGAATTGTCGAAGAAAATAATATAGAAAAGCAACTCTCGGTCGGTACCCATTTATATGTCCTTACGTCAATCGATTGATTCAAATACCTATAGTGGTGGTCACTAAAAGAATCAGTCACTCATCAGCATTAGCATTGTCATGGCACCGGCGACAAGTCAGCTGGGTCTGACCAAGCCAGCCCTGAGTCTAGAGTATCGCATTCTTTGTCAGCCTCAATCCTTCAAAAGTCGACTGGATTGAGCTGCGTCTAAGGCAGAGGCAAGCACCGAAAAGTCCGGTGATTGTGGAGCTGAAGTTGAGGAAACTTGCTTCAAATTCTTTTAGAAGGCTATCGGACCAAGTAGCAGAATTTAGTGAGTTCTTCAAACACTGTCGGAGGAAAAAATATAGAAAGGTGGCTCTCAGTCGATACCTTTGTTTAGCCATCCGAGAAACTTTAGGATGACTTTCTTTTACTCTTTCGATTATGCGGCAACCGAGCAGTTTCCGCCGACAATGGGGGAGTAGGTGAAACTAGGAGCTCAGAAACTATTATATGTTTAAAAACCTGAATCGAAGTCCAAGAAATGCTATGATTTATATTGTCTTTAAGCTTAAAAATTATAAAACCTAATCTCTGTTCTTTCCCCCCTACCTTCCGCTCTTAAGGCCTAAGCTCCTGCGCCGATGTAAATTCACCAACAACAGACACCGCCTGCTCTTCGTCAGCATCTTCTGCGATGATGTGTCAATCCCACCTTTTATATGATCAACACAGTTCGGAAGAGGAATTAGAAGTGATCAATGGCCCATCATCGGTAGCGGCAGCCGAAGCGGCATCCAATGTATTGGTAGTGCGCGGCACTGCCTCATCACTCATATCGGAGCGTGGCTCATCGTCGTTGGAACCCGAAGAGCTATTCGGCGAAGCATCGACATCGAAACGTTCCAGCTCAACGTTGGTTGAGAATCGTAAAAGATCTCTGGCGCATAGCTCCGATGATGATGTAAGTTGAGAATTAATAAAAATATACATATATGTATTTTTTTTATTTTGATTTTTACGAATTTTATTCTTCTTCTTCTTTTGTTTTTTTGCCAATATTTAGCAGCTGAGAAACTTCTTGGAACCCGTTTTGACACCAGTGAATTTTCGCACATCACCACCATTGGAAGCTTTCAAGCCAAACCGTAGCCACAAATATCGCTCCACAACGCCACTGATATTATCGGAGGCGCGTTGCGGCATCGAAAATATTAAATTATGTGATAATAGTGTTAATGACGAAAATGGTGAAGGCGCCGCCGCAGCGTCGTCGTCGTCGTCGTCGTCCTGTGCAGCGTCAACCGGCGCGTGTGGTGGTGGTGGTGTTGGTGGCAACAACTCAAAAGCCGGCTGCAGCAATAGCAGCGGCAATAGCAACAATAGTGATCCGAATTCAACGAGTGTGATTAAGGTGTGCGCCTCATCGCTTAAGATGAGCAATAGCAGCCATCATATCTATCAGCCGCAACCCAAATATAATTTCCACTATAACAGTTCGCGCAGTAGTCCCGCATCAACGACCGGTCTCGATGCGATGGAGGTGCGCTCGGTAAGTCCACCGGCGAAACTCTTCCATTCGGCTAGATCACCACACCGTCGACCGATACGCACACAACACGCCGCACAGAGGCTACAGCGACCACATCGGCCGTGTTTAGATTTTGATAAAATGCAACAAGTGAGTCTCTAATGCAGCGCCAAATCAAAGACTTTTTACTTCTCACTAATTACAAGTAAATGTACCTAAAAGCTCGCATTACCCATAAATGAAATGAAATGGCGAAATGAGGAAATTAAATGAAAAGATTAAATGAAATGAAGAGAAGAAATGAAAAGAGAAAAAAAGATGTTTGGAGAATATCAATGTAAAACGAAGATAGAGTAGAAAAAAAGAGAACTGCTGTGGAGAATGAAAAGAAAATTATTTCAAAGAGCCCGAGCATGAAGATCATGAGTTAATTGTGCGAAATTAACCGAAATAGCCTGCTGAAATTATGTATGTTTACGACCGATTTTGTTGGTTATAGAATGTATGTAGGTTTTGTACAGCAAGAAAACGAAAACAAAAACAAAAAATGTAAGGAAAAAATATTTGTAAAAAAAAAGAACACAAAACACAAAATTAAATTTTATGTTAAAATTAAGTCAAAGGAAAAAACAAAAATAAAATTAGAGCAGTGCTGAAAATTTGGAAATATGTATGTAAATGTAGGTTAAAAAAATGTGAGTCTGTAAAAGCTAAGAAATTTTAAAAGCATACAAAAATTACAACAACAACAAAAAATTAACGAAAATTAACCAAAATTCAACGCGGAGAACTCAAGAGAAAAAAAACAGTAAACAATAGTAAACCAGCAACACACTACAACAACAACAACAACAACAACAACAATATACCAAAATTAAATTTAAAAAAAATTAAATTTAAAAAATTTAAATTAAAAAAAATTATTTTAATTAAATCGAAGGCAAACACAAAAAGCACTTTATACATACAGACATGCATTTTAAGTTGACTTAAATTTATTATAAAAAAAGCAGAGATTGAAAATAATTGTTAACTACTAAACAATAACAAAAACATAGAAAAATTTAGTCTGAGCAAAAAACTTGTAATTGTAAAGTTTTCGATTTTCGGTTTGAGAAAAAAATTATTATTAAAAAAATATTTATTTTTCAAACCCAACAACAACTTCTAAACAGTATGAGAAATGGTTATTTGAGTGGAATGCTCATACATATACATATATGTATTTACATCTGCAAATTGTTCATATTTTTTTCTATTCACGGCTGTACTCGGGTGCATGTGAGGTTTGTTCGGCTTATGCTTATATATATATCTAACGGCATAAAATAATCTAGATAGATATGTACATATGCATATCAAACTTAATGAAATTACGAGACGAATTGATTTCAGCACGTCTGCTTGCCCTCCGTCTGTCTGTCAGTCCGTGTAGACTATAACTCATGTAGGGTTTGAGATGTTTGATGCAATTTAGTACATATATTTCTTAGATTATAAGTGGGCAGGCTTTTGCAAATGCACGCCCACCTCACATATAACGGTAATTTTGAAAAAATACGAAAATCTCAATAATTCCGTAACCAAAAATATGAAATTAAAATCATATTTTAGAGAACGGAATTTCAGATGGGTGTGGCACCATCCACTTTTGGTTCAAAAAAGTATGTCTCTACACTACTGGCTGGACAGAATTCGAGAAAATTTTATACTTTTAAATCTCATTTTGTTTTACTTGTTGTAGTAAGAACAAGAATTGTGAATATGGACAATAACTTCATTGTTGTTCCATCCAACAGACCTTTTACTTTCCAACTCCCGCTTCTCTATTAATTGGCGCTTTGTAACCGCTGAAGCGATTTTCGGTCGAGCTCCTACTCCAATTTGTGGCAGGCGTCTTTATATTTTTTTTCCAACAGATGGAGTGACCTATAGTTCATACTAAGCCACCTCCGAACGGCCAATGAATTTATATGAGGCGCTTTTATTTAATGTGAGAGAGCTTGACATTCCCTGTCGAGGTGCAATTAAAGAAAATTAAATTTACATAATTTTGGATGTTGTCGAACCAGGACTTGAACCCTGCCCTTCAGAATGGCAGTTTTTTTATTTGTTTTGCGGGTGAGGAGAAGGAAACTGCCCTCCGCATCATCATTGTGTCGTCATATCAATGGTATGTAAAAAAAACTCTCCTCGGTTTCTCTAGGGAACCGTCGCCAACCATGGAACCGCTTTCGCATTACTTCAGGGTGGCGTTCCATTTTTCTCATAGTGGAATTACAGCTCGCCACCTGCGTCCAGGTCCCGCTTTTTCGCTCGTATTACTTTTTCTGCTAACTCCCTTACATTTATCCAGTTTGCTTCGCTTTGTAGCATAATTGAGGCAATATTATCTACTCTTAGTTCTCCAACTGTGTTTTCAAGTCTGACTCTGACGTCTTGCCAGCATCTTCGTCAACATCGTTATAGATACATGACGGATCTTCAGCTTTCCCTATTTTATGCAGGTATTTCGTGTAGTATCCGTGACCAGACAACATCTGGGTAATGTAGTAGTCTACTTCCCCGAATTTCCTAGTTGTCCATATTCTGACGTCTGCTGTTAATCTGACCGTCCATCGGCCATGATTTCCTTCTTCCCATCGGTCTTGCCACTGGTTCAGGGTTTCTTTCCTTATGTCCTCTTTGTTTGTATTGACAGTTCATCCTTGGTTCCTCATTTTTTTTTTGAGCATCCCGTTTCTTTTCTTTTCGGCTGCCAATAGGTCGATGGGAACGCTTCCGTTTATCACAATATGCCGACGCTACCCTCAAAGCCGCCGTGCGGTATACTTTGACCAGTACCATTCGCCTATTATTCTTCTTGAGTGAGTCCGCCCATAGCTCACCTCCACACAGTAAGGTGTTAAAGGTTGCCGCCATGATGAGCTTCCTTTTTTCTTGTGTTGGACCTCCTATGTTAACCATTAGTCTACTAAGCTGGATTTGTGCCCCGTGGGTCTCAGTCTAGGGTCTAGTCTTACACCCAGATAGTTAACAACTCTTCTTGACCTCAGCGTATCTGTGGCAGTTCGCAATTCTAACTACTCGGCTATTGCGGCTGAAAACTCACCAGCTCACTTAGGTCTGAAAACTTATTGGGATGCCGCTGCAATGTACATCTCACCTTCTCAGTTGTACGCACCGTTTCGTGTGCTTTATGAACTTGCGTAGCCTTTTTACTTAAGTCGTATATTGCTCGGAGTTGGACAGTCTAGAGGTAGTGCACAGAAAGACTCTTCCTCGTCTACGTCTCTGCAGCGTTTTTGATTAGTCATTGTTTTTCGGTATTCGAATTTTAATTTTTTCATATTTTTTTGTTTATGTGTTTCTAAGTATTAATAAGTATTTTCAATCTCTGCTAAAAATTCAACGTAAATTTTTTTTTTTAATAATTTTAACTAAATTGAAAATATTTTTTTATTAATTATTATTTTTTATTGTTATTATTGTATTGTGTCTGTCCACAGTTGATGTTAAAAATTAGTTGTTGTGTACGGTATAAAAATTTTAGAAAAGAAAGTGTATTTCATGGCATTTTTTTCCATTGCTCTTGCAAGAGATTAGTATCTCTCGGCAACATAGATTTATTGTATTTACATATATACCTATGTATGTACATATGTACGCTCTTCAAATCACCTGCCAGTAATTTTGACCAGTAACAGTTATCTTTGAATAATATTGTTAAAATTTTGATCTCGTAATAATATAATATATGTACGTACATGTATTTCTAAGTAAACAAGGTTGCCAAAGAAGAAAATTAGAGAATTTTATAAAAAAAAAAATTTTAAATTTTTTGCACGACTAAAAAGTAGGAATCGCCTTAATTTTTGTCAGTCAAAGAACTTTTCTACTTGTATTGCAAGCCGAAAATCAAGATTTTAAATGTGTTTCGGCATCACGTAGGCTTGGCTTCACTTCGCATTTACGAAAAGTGAGGTTAACCTTTCTCTATCACTTGACTTTATGATATTCAGAGAATAGTTTTTGATAAATAAATTCTCAAAATATATTTTTTAGAAATTTCATCGCTTCTCAGCTGCTTCAGAATGTTTATCTGATATAAAAAATAAGGTTTCCACTATAAAATTGTGTGGAGACGTTCTCGAAGCTTTAGTAGTCTCCATTTGTGGTAAAAAATTCAAGACATACATCAAAAAAATGTGTTAAAACTCGGTCTACAATGTCTTAAGTAATTTTAAAGCTACGATTATATATGTATATATACATAAATATATTTAAACTTATTAATTTCCTAAAAGATCATTACCGATCTTAGCAAACAGTAGAGTTCAATATGTCAATAATTTTCTTCCAAAAAATTTTCCGTTTTGCGAAATTACGGTTTCAGGCAGACATATCAGCGAAAGTAAGCAATTATTTGTGGCAACCTTGTTTACAATTATTTTATATTGTAATTAAAAAAAAATCCCACGGCACTTACTTGCAAAAAAGACAGCTTATTTTATGAAAATATGGCATTTGTAAAAATTTGATCTCGTTTATTTTTGTAAAAATGTTTTAAAGAATTACGATATTATTATTTTTAAGTAAAAAAAAATAATTAAATTTTTATATTTTTTTTTTTAATTATTTTTTTTTATAAAAAATGTTAAATTTAAAGTACATTTACATTTCTGGACCTATTAAAACTTAAAACGAAAATGTAAAACAATGAAAAATCACTAAAAACCCAACAATAACGGTGAAAAAAATTCAAATTAAAAACCCAAATCCAACAATAAAACATTAAAAATAAAAACAATAGACAGCGAAAACAATAAACTTAAAATGGCAAAAAGGAAACGGTAAAAAAACGAACCAAAAAGCGAAAAAGCAGAAAACAAAAAGTAAAGAAATATACATAAATAACAAGAAATACAATTGAATAATAATACAATAATAGGCAAAGCGCATGCGCACACAACTTGCATATGAAATATAATAATTAAATCAAATACAACTACAAATTATATGCGATAATACAGCAACAACAAAACAAAAAGCAAAAAAAAAAACATAAAAATATAAAAACAAAACAATATGAAAATCGTACATACATACATACATACATACATAACTACAAACAAGCAGAAAAAATAACAATAAAAAACATTTTGAAATATACATTTTTTGTAATAGTTGAGGTTAAGTACATACATACATGCATACAAACAAACATAAAAAATGTATATGTAAAAAAGAGTAGCAAGTGGCGGCGCTGCAAGCGTAGAAGGCGACGTGCAATTTTATAAAGGTGCAACTGGCAGAGAGATGCAATAAGAGCGAGAGAGTATGAAAGACACAAAGCAAGTCCCTGGAAACAAAAAAAAAAACAAAAACAAAAAAATATATTTCAGACAAAAAGGAAATAAACCAAATATGAGAGAAGCAAACAGACAAAACAAACAAAAACAAAAAATAGAGAAAAAACGTACATATTTTTTCACAAATTTTAAATTACAACAACAATAACAATATACTGAATAATTACAACAACTAATTAAGCAAAATCTGTAAAAAAAGAACCACACGAAAGCATAATTGAAATAGCTAAAAAGAGGAGACAAGAACATATAAAAAAAAAATAAAAAATAAAAAATAAAAAATAGCAACAAAAACATGCAGCAACGGTTAATTAAAAGAAGAAACAAACAAAAAAACTTTGCATTATATGAAAAGTAATAAAAATCAAGTTACAAAAACAAAAAAAAACAAAAAACAAAAACAATTTGTAAATATTGTATTTGTGCAGTAAATAAAAATAGAATTAAATAAGAGCAAAACGATATGTAAAACAAAACAACAGAAAAATTAAAAACAAAAAACAAAATATGTTAAAAAGTATACTTACATACTTACAAACAAACAACTCAAACTCAATAAAGCTAACAGGTATAAAAAACGAATACGAAAATAAAAACAAAAACAAAAAAATCAGTTGATTAAGTCGAGAAAAAATTACAAAAAACCGAAAAACAAAACATTAAAAACAATCAGAAAGTAAATAAGTAAAGAACAGAAAATAATTCAAAATGCAAAACAAAAACAAAAACAAAAAAACTACAAAACTTGCATACATATATGTATAACAATAACAAAAGGAAAACAATAACAATTTAGTAACACAAAACTCATTGTATTTTAATTAAAATAATTAATTCAACAATTAATTATGGCATATAAAAGATGAATGGCAATTGTCTTACAACGTGTAATAGCGTAGTAATATTATATAATATTATGCGAAGAGCAAAGAAAGCAAAGCAAAACACATAAATTACAAGAGCAAAAGCAAAACAGCGAAAGAAAACAAACAAGCAAAATATGGTAGTAAACAAAAAAAAATAATTAAGTAAAAAATCCAAACAACAAACAATAAAATCATTAAAACACAAATTCAAAAGACAGAAAAACAAAAAAAAAAAAACAAACAAAATCAATAATACAAAGACCCCAAGGACTTGTACAATTTTATACAGCAAAATAAACAAATAACAGTGTTGAAGAAATACTACAAAAATAAATGAAAAGGAAAAAATAATATAAACAATAGTATACAGCGAAATCAACCCACTTGCATCAATATATTCACACACACACACAAACACAAATAAACATACGTACACAAAGTCAGTTAAAAATAAAGCAAAACAATAATTATTTTTACGGGATTAAATAAAAAAAAAACAATTACAATACAATAGTGGTATACAACAAGAGCAACAAATCCTACTAGTTTAGTAAAGAAAGAAGCATTTGATATATACATACATACATATTTAATTTAACTGCAAAGCGAAAATTCTATGCTAAAAAAAGGTAATTTTACATTAAATGAAAAGCAAATGCAATGCTGACACGCTAATTAGAGCAATTAAATAATATGGAAAATAAATAAATAAAACTAAATAATATAAAATAAAATAAAATAAAATAAAATAAAATAAAATAAAATAAAATAAAATAAAATAAAATAAAATAAAATAAAATAAAATAAAATAAAATAAAATAAAATAAAATAAAATAAAATAAAATAAAATAAAATAAAATAAAATAAAATAAAATAAAATAAAATAAAATAAAATAAAATTAAATAAAATAAAATAAAATAAAATAAAATAAAATAAAATAAAATAAAATAAAATAAAATAAAATAAAATAAAATAAAATAAAATAAAATAAAATAAAATAAAATAAAATAAAATAAAATAAAATAAAATAAAATAAAATAAAATAAAATAAAATAAAATAAAATAAAATAAAATAAAATAAAATAAAATAAAATAAAATAAAATAAAATAAAATAAAATAAAATAAAATAAAATAAAATAAAATAAAATAAAATAAAATAAAATAAAATAAAATAAAATAAAATAAAATAAAATAAAATAAAATAAAATAAAATAAAATAAAATAAAATAAAATAAAATAAAATAAAATAAAATAAAATAAAATAAAATAAAATAAAATAAAATAAAATAAAATAAAATAAAATAAAATAAAATAAAATAAAATAAAATAAAATAAAATAAAATAAAATAAAATAAAATAAAATAAAATAAAATAAAATAAAATAAAATAAAATAAAATAAAATAAAATAAAATAAAATAAAATTAAATAAAATTAAATAAAATAAAATAAAAGAAAATAAAAGAAAATAAAAGAAAATAAAATCAAATAAAATAAAATAAAATAAAATAAAATCAAATAAAATAAAATAAAATAAAATAAAATAAAATAAAATAACTAAATTAAAATAAAAGAAAATATAATAAAATAAAATAAAACAAAATAAAAGAAAAATAAAATAAAATAAAATGAAAAACATTAACATATTATAATAAAAAATGAAATAAAATAAAAAAATTAATTATATAATGAATAGGAATAAAATTAAATTAATTAAAACAGAATTAAATAAACAAAAATAAAATAAACTAAAAATGAAAATAAACAAAATAACATAAAATAAAAAAAATAAAATAAAATGAAAAAATAAATATAAAATAAAATAAAATAAAATAACATAAAATAAAATAAAATAAAATAACATAAAATAAAATAAAATAAAATAATATAAAATAAAATAAAATAAAATAACATAAAATAAAATAAAATAAAATAAAATAACATAAAATAAAATAAAATAAAATAAAGCAAAATAAAATGAAATAAAATAAAATAAAAAAAATAAAATAAAATACAATAAAATAAAATGATATAAAATTTAATAAAACAAAAAAAATAAATTAAATTGAAATACGTATAAATAAAACCAAAAAATTAATAAAAAAATTTATAAGATATTTAATAATCTATAGTTATAAAAAATAAAAAAAAATTTAACTAATAGTAAATGAACACTCATCTTAATTTTAAAAATTTCCAAAAATGCCATTAAGAGCGTGTCAGTGTTGTATTCCTTTGCTAAAGCGTAAAACTTTACTTGAAATATACCAAAAAAAAATTTAACCTACGAAAAATTACTTACCCGAAAATAAATAACAATAATTATTACAACACTAAACAATTTGCTTTCTTAATTACCATGGCAACTTAAATTGCATAAACAATAAACTAAAATATTTCTGCTAAATTAAATAAGTTATAAAGAAAACAATTTCAAAATAAAAAATAGAGAGATGGTAAAGTATTTTTAATTAATTAATTAATTATTAAATTTCTAACACAGGAATAAATTTCTTTGTAATAAGAAAAAAACTAGCAACGCAGCATTTAGTAAGTCAAAAGGAAAGAAAGAAAAAACTATAAACTTAAATTATTTATATAACGAAAAATATGCAAAATTAGCAGGAGAAGAAAATGTACACATGAAAGCAAAAAAAAAACAATAATTATTTGAAGTAATAGAAAACAAAAGAGCTCACTTAAAAGAAAATAAAACCAGCAAGATTTTAGCCCATTATAAAGAAAAGCATGCAAAGCGCGCAAGGAAATATTTTTTTTTTAATTTTGAAAATATTTGCAACAAAATAATAATAAAAAAAATTTATTTAAAAAAAAAATTAATAAAGAATTTTTAATTGTCAGCATTTTGTTAAACATGTAGTACGTAATTTTTTTGTTTTTTTTATTAAAATTATTTTTTTATTTAAACACTATCTACAGTTAAAAGCGTTGCTTCAGCCTTAGAATATGTCATTTCAACCAGTGTGTCCTTGTTTTTCAATTAAATGTGCAATGTGCTCTCTGTTTATGTAATTTTTTTTATTTATAAAAAAATTAAGTATTTTAAAGGCTTCCCAGTAAAACTTAAAACACAAACAATTAATTATGGTATTAAAAAAATTTAATAAAAAATTTAAAAAATTATGTTTTTATATATATATATGTTTTGCGCATGCTATTAAGAGCTTAAGAAATTAATGTATGTTTGTAAAAGATGCATGTATTGTATTTATGTCTGTAATGGTAAAAAAAAAATTAAATAAAAATTGCAAATTTTCAAACATTTATTTGCTTCTATATTGTATTATACAACAATTCATGCATAAATAGTTGGAAAAGGAAAATAAAGAAAAAATGAAAGAAAAGAGCAGCATAAAATATTTTACCAAAACAAAAAAAAATTATTAACCATATTAAGAAAACAAAAACTAATTACAACTACCGCTACTGCATATGCATATTTATACAAACAAAAAATCAACCACCCCACCCCGTGAACCGCTTATCAATAATTGTATTAAAAAAAAAAATGAAAACAAAAGCAAAACTACACTTTAACCGTAAAATGCATCTGAATTTATACAAACAAACAGGAAAAAAAAATCGAAAGAAAATCCCGGAGAATGAAAGCGTGGAAACACTGACACTTACATGAAAACATACATAAAAACATACATACAAATACAACAATTATTGCCATAAAACTGAAGAGGAGCGCCAAAATAAATATGAAAATGTGTGAAATTGGTAAAAAAATATATATATAAATACCGTAAAAAAACAGTTGCTCCACAGTAACAGCTAAAAGTATTTCTACATGTACATACAGACATACTGTAATAAGTGTAATAGCTGTAAATGTGCATTTTTATGCATGACAGTGTGTGATGACAGTGTACGGCACGAAAGTCGGCGTACAACGACAACACGTGAGACTTGCACATCATTTTGTGAATTTGAGAGAATTTTTTTTTTAAATTTTTTTTTTTTTTTGTTATTATTTTATTGTAGGTATTTTTGAGACACATTAAAAGTATCATTGACTGAGAAAAAAATATTGTACGTTTAGTTTGTAAGAAGATAAGAAGTACTTATAAATAATAATACGTATATATATAAATACAATTACGATTATAATTATAAATACATAAATATCAAAAACTGTATGAAGACAAATTACAAACAAAAAAGAGAAACTTCAATAAAGTCAAAGTGAAAAAAAATAAAATAAAAAAAAAATAAAATATTTATAACTCAAAACACTGCTGGATAACGGTAAAAGACACAAGAAATGGGCGCGTGGTGGGTGAAAAATTTGAAAAAAATATATATACATATAAACTCAACTAACGTAAGCATAAATTATAAAAAATTAATAAGGAAAAATAAATAGAAAAAAAATAAATTTAAATAAAAAAAATAAAAATAAAATAAAAATACATTAAAAATAATTTACGTACATACGTATGTAAGCAAATAAATCATACATACACACATAAGTAATGATAACAAACGAAAAAAACACACATTCTCATCTAAATATTGTACATATGTATAAGTAAGTACGTACATAACATACATACATACACACAAGAAGTGCAAGAAGATTGAATAAAACAAATAAAATAAATTAAAATAATATAAAATAATGAAAAAAGTGTTCCATAACTTTTCGGTAGCAAAAAAAAACCAGTCTCTCTAGTATTTCAGCAAACAAGCCATAGCAAGAACATCCACTGACCTTAGTGTCCAGATGCTGACTCGCTGGAGATGGAGACTCGTATGTACATACAAACCTATGTCCTGTAGGCAGTGAGACCCCTCACAATATTAAATACCGCCCGGCATAGCCACTAAAACCCAGTCATCTTACGTCCTTCTCCAACTAGTCAGAACTCATCGAAAGAGCTCGCATCTTGAGCTTCCCCTTTAGAGGGAACATAAACCAACTCCTAAACTGGCTACAACAGCCTTCTACTTGAATCAAAATTAGTAGCCGCTGACTGAAATGGAACGAGAGGCTCTGTTGACACGAAGTAGGCAGCCAAAACGGAATGTTACAGGATTTTAAAGTCTTTGAAAAAATTTCCTTTGCTGCTTGAAAGCTTCCATTGAAGAACTGTGCAATGGTAAATACGATGGATACAATATTTTGTTGTTGTAGCCGACGAAAAATTCCCGAAGCGATTTGAAGAAATATATTATCCTTGGCCGGACAAAAATTCTGTTATTTCCAGTATAAAAAACCCAATTTTTGCGGGGACTATTGAGGTTTAGTCCCCTAAAACCACAGGCATGCCTTACCGCAGGTAAGTTCTTGAACTCCTAGTCTCCAGGGTTAACTAACAAATTCCAGAACACCATCTTCATCGGCCGCAATAGACGACTTGTTAGCATTCGGAAACCCATGGTTCGAGACCTGGCTTGACGAACTTACAAAAATTATAGAAAATAAATTGCGGTCGCCATCGTCAGGAAATATCAAGCCCTTCTGAGTGTATTTTTGACTTGAAACATAAGCTTCTTACTTGTATAAGACTGTAGGTCCCTCCATTTGTTGGAAAAATATCAAGATGCACACCAAACATCAAATTGGACGAGCAGCTCGGCGGAAAATCTTTTCAGCGGCTATGGCACGTTGAACTTTTGAAGTTTTAAGAGGTCCAGTCTGTTGTAACCTCAACAGATGAAGAGAAAGACCTTACCTCCGTTAAAAAGATCCGCTCGAAATAACCTGGCTTCGCTGGGGGCATCCAGTCAGCGCCAGCGAATAGAAGAAAAGGCCGAAAACAGCGGTGCCTATGCCAATTAGGAAGAAAAATAAGTATCTAGACCTTATTTTAGCCATTTTATATAGGATAACTCGAGCGTATGTTAAAACGGTTGGGTATAAAACTCCTACGATATTATTCTAAGGAGAGGAGAGTGAAACGAGTGATTCCAGCGGTGGTTTGTAAGATTTGCGAACTCACTATGTAAATAGTAGAGATTAAGTCTGTGTTTTCTCCAACTGCACTCTATTGGTGTGCAGAGTGCAGGCTATCAATGTCATTTCTTAACTTAGATGAACTTCAAACTCTGGATGAAACTTGTACTCCTTTATCCAGTTTTCAAAAGGAGTTGCTATAAACTATCTCTGTTCACTGTTCTCGTACTGCCACCGATTTTGGTTGGAACCGCGAGTGAACTGAGGTTTTATGGCGGTGAAAGCGGTAGAGACAGCGGCTTACTGATCAGGTAAAGTTGCCCGGATAAAGCGGAGTACTTCAGGACTGAAGGTATTCAATACAGCACCTGCTGGTACAAGCAGAGGAAGTGAAAGGTCTTCCTTATGTTGGAAAGTTCAGCACCTCTCATCGAAGAGAATAGATGAATAATACTGTATTTTTAATTCGACAATTATCGCTTAGAAAATGACTACAGCAATTAAGAAGAATACGTGCAACAACCGCTGAACAGGACGACACTAAACCCCATACACCAGGAGTCAGTTAACACCTTCAAAAACTCCCTCCCTGTTAATGGCGTCCTCGGAGTCAATACAACACCCATAGCAGACGAAGAGCTCGAACTGCCTCGAGAGACCCGCATAATACTGCCGCAATATAGATCTGAATATTATATTAGGCTAAACTCCTACCTATCCAGACTCGACCACGACATACCCATCGTATGTCCAGCATGTAGCGAGTCTCCGAACGACACCAACTACCTCTTTACATGCCCGAAAAAACCCCACTCTCCCTCTGGTCCGAACGAAACAGCTCGTTTACTGGACCACCCGTTAGATGACCTCGGTGATTTAGACTAACTAGCCTTACCTAACCTTAGCGGTGTTGGAACAACCGCCACAACAACAACAAGAGGTACCCAGGTTCACATACGTGTAGTCATGAACAAATATTCAGGAGCAATGAAACCAAAAGTATTTGCAGGCTACTGGAAAAAGTAGTGATTTAGGACCATATGATTTCCCTTAGTCGACAGGCCTCAATTGGGAGACTGCTCTATCGTTTCAATTTGTCTGTTATGCGGCCTTGCTGCTTCGTTTTGCGTGTTTACAGAAGCAGACGCCTTC
The DNA here is from genome assembly GCA_037013455.1 of Ceratitis rosa. Taxonomy (NCBI): domain Eukaryota; kingdom Metazoa; phylum Arthropoda; class Insecta; order Diptera; family Tephritidae; genus Ceratitis; species Ceratitis rosa. The sequence continues at coordinate 34,055,444 of JAWMAG010000004.1, forward strand.
CACAGAGTATTCACATGAGCTTAAAGATAGCTTTAAGACCACATTTAAAAGTTTTTTTTGCCACCCGAGGTAAGTAAGATAACCAGCATAAATAAATCGAATAAAACAATTCGATAATAAAATCCATAATCAATTTATTATTATATAAATCAGTCATTTCTATATACTACACACTAATTGTAACGTACTTAACTATTATAATAAATTGACCATGGATAGGTTAACGTACAAATTTATTTACCATTGTGCGTACATACAATTATATATATATGTAAACCATATGTAAACGCATGTGCATCTGTATGTATTGGTATATAATATTGCAATATTTTGTACATTTGCTCTTAACAGAATCTAATTCAGAACTCAGTTCTTTACCACCAGCTAAAAATGCAGCGCTTAAATTGAATTTTCCAAAAGCGCAAAACCGCTAAGTATCGCTGAGTATTTTTTCTGTGCTTAATACTGCAGTATTTTCTTCATCCTTCACTTCATTGCCATTTGACGTGGGTTTTTTAGCTGCCTTGCGTTCGTGTATACCCATATGACGACGCATATCGCCCTGCATACGAAAACGTTTCGCACAAATCGTGCACTCGTATGGCTTTTCACCTGTCAAGAAAAAAGGTGAGCAGAAAGAAATTAGGGAAATGATTAAAAAAAAAAAAAGTTTTGTTCAAAGCATGCAATTACCCGTGTGTATCTTTCGATGATCCTGCAGATAGGTGCTCGCACGGAATGTCTTATGACAGAATTCGCAAATAAAATTGCGTTCGCTCGTGTGGATGCGACGATGCAACACCAACGAGTATTTGCGTGCAAAGGATTTGCCACAATATTCGCATTGATGATTCTTCTCAGCCGTATGTATCGATATGATGTGATATTTGAGATCACCCCATTGCCGAAAATCACGTTGACAGTGTTCACATTTGTACGGTTTATCGCCGGTGTGTGTACGCTTGTGCGTTTTAAGCGCATTCAATGCATAAAACGACATATTACACATATCACACTTATGCGGACGTAAGCCCGTGTGTGTGCGATGATGATATTTGAGTGCATTGCGTGAATTGAATTTTCGGTCACATTTGGTGCAGGCGAATTTCTTTTGATCGCTTATGTCAACATCACTCTTTGCTATTTTGGATGTGGCCAGATATGTTTCTTCGAGTGCACCGTAATTTTCGAATTGTACTTCACTCTCCTCATAGTCATAGGTGTCTGGCTCTTGTTTGCAGAAAACTGTATCTTCCACCAGCGTATTGTTGTCAATGACCGGTGGTAGCGATGTATTTACAATGGGTATTTGTGTTGGTGGACTAACAGGCAACTCGAATGGTTCAACGTTTAGTGGCGCTAGTAGATCCGTTGGTGTTGTCGGCACTGGCGGCGATGAGCAACGCACCTGCTCCGCATCGACAACATCAACCGTCGGTGTAGTAGCAGTATTGACGCTAGACAAACGTATTTGCGGCAGCGGTAAAGATGGTAGTCTTAAAGCTGCTCTGCCTTTACGATCATCAGACTTTTGGTATGCCAGCAGTTTTTCAGCAGGTGGTAACGTTGTTGAGTCTTTTCGCGATGTTTTACCTTTACTTATTGTAATTGTTCTAACCATCATTGGCATTGGTGGTAACGGCTCTGCGAACGATACATCATTAAATGGTTTATTTTTAAAGACCATACCATTAAAGTTGTCATTTGTGAACCTGCAAGAAGTTAGGTTGATGTTAAAACAATTTTTTTATGGATTTCAACGCCTTACCATGAATTGCGTATGCCATTTGAAGTCATCAAGTCAAGCGCATCGCAGGTATCTTCAATGGAGACCTTGTCCACTACATTGCGTATGCCCTCCAGCATGTCTTCACTATCACTGAATTCAACCTCGACAGTGCGCTTTAACGGTGGAGATGGCGTGCGCGCTACATAAGTCATGCACTTACTCATGTCATTCGAATTTAAACTCTTTATTTCATTATTCCTTTCATCTACGGTGTTTAACACATTATGCATTGACGTTTCGTCCACGTCTTCAAAATCTGGGAAATTCAAATGTACATCGTTGAAAACTTGATCGTCGTTCTGGCTAGATGCCTGTTTGAAAAAAGAAACAAATTTAATGTATAAATAAAGAAGTTTTTAAACGCATTGTGTAAAAGTGGCAGTGAAACTTAATTAAAAACTAAATTTTAAATCAAACAATCCACCCGGATGGACGAAAATGCATGTATGACCGAGAATTCATACTCCATCAATTTTATTAAACGTCTTTGCAAGCATTACAGCTTCCGTAGCGAAGAATATGCACAATTTCATGCAATGAGCATTGCATACTTTTAGGCGCAAAATAATATGATTTGAGTAACCACATAAATCTTAAACATACTAAATCACTGCCACACTAACACTTCATACTTTAATATTTTCTCACTTTTTTATTCTCGCCCAACACCTTTTGCGGCTTCAATTCTTCCAAAGATGTCTTCATAGCTGCCAAAATCGTATCCGGCGTTGAAGGTTCATAGTGCTGTTTGAGATGATTAAAAAACTGCAACTGCGAATGCGATGTATTGCCACAAATCTCACAATTATACACTGATGCATTTAAGCGAATCACCTCCGACGAACTATTTACGACGCCACCAACCAATGGTGGTGGCATCATGTTATCCACACCACTCAGCGATACGCGTAATTTACGTGAAATACGTTTTTTGTGCGGCAACACTTTACGTGCATTGGACACATGCCTGGTGTAGAGCACATCATCATCAGCAGCTTGTATGAGATCAGCAGCAGCATCTTCTAAGTTGACGTTGGCGTCCGCTAGTAAAAATTGCTGTACCGCCGCATCTTCGCCAACCTGATGCACCACATCATTGTCATCACAATAAGATTTTGCCGCACTGGCGCTAAGAAAATCGTCATTGAGGATATATTGTGCATGTTTGTTATGATTATAGGCGCTGCCATTATTGCTAGAGCTGTTCGAACTATTACTACTGCTCAGTACCAAAGGTAGTGGCGTAGTTGGCTGTTGTGTTGGTGCATTCAATGCGTTCAGTGTAGCTTCATTAACACCACTCACATTATTTACCGCAGTCACATCACTCTGTGTTGGTCGGTAATGGAAAAGTGTATTGGGAAAATGTAGGTCGGATGTGAGCGAAACTGGTTGGGAAATTTTTAAATTAAAAGCACCAACATCACTACTGCTCGTCGTTGATATGGCATTTGCTGAGGTGGTAAGTCCATTTACATTGTTCCCCGGCACATGTTCCATAAAATCAATTAAGTAATTGTTGGCATCACGTAGGTATGTTGGTGCTAGGAGCGATTGCAGCGGAAGATCCTATAAAATAACTAATCAATTAAAATTTACACTGCGGATACATATACTTACATGGTCGATGTATTCAGACTCCTTACGTGATAACGGCGTTGGCTGATCCATTGCTTTGCCGTTTTCTTCTTTCTTCGACCTAGATGCGCTCCTGCTATGTTTACACTGTCACGTTGCTTGCATTGAATTTCGCTCGCCTTTTTGGTTTCGAAAAAGCGCGATTTTATTAATTCAAACACTTTTGCACCGCACAAAAAAACTAATTAACAATTTATTAAAACTACACAAATTTTGTGTACAACAAACAGTAGACACGAAAACAGCTGATCAACAATTGAAGGCGAATTTGCTGGGGTAAAGGAAATGTCAAACATTTGACATTTCTTGGGGTTGAAGGAAATCAGCTGTTTGACAAATGCTTTAGTTATGCCCAGCATAAAATTTTAGAGAGCAGTAATGGATTCCGAAGGAAAGACTCCTAAACAAGGGAGTTATGAACAAAAATTCAAATATTGAACTAGTTGTGTAAAAAACCTAATTAAAATATATTTTAATTTCAAAGTTTAGGAAAATCTTATGTAGATTTTAAAGCGGATTTGTATTATTTAAATACCTTTTATACATACATTCCAATTCATGAATATCAGTTTCTGAAACTGATTTTCTTTCATGAAGCCTAGTGGGGGCCTCCATTCATTTTAACACCAAAGTCTGAAATCTTCGGACTCTATAAGATATATGTAGATATATTCCAACGACCGTTGAACTTCAACAAAGCAAGAACTCGTAAAATCTACGAATAATTTACTCTGCGTCCTGCGCAAAACCAACCGATCTGGGTTGCTACTCTTTTAAAAATCGTATGGCAACGTTATTATTTGTTAGTTGATGATAACGAGATTTCATTTAAAAATAAGTTTTCTTATGACGCTTCGAACCATTACGTACTTGCTGAATCCACCACAACAACAACGTAATTACTGAGCCAATCATAAATAAATAAACAATAAACAATTAATTAACTAGAAATTCACAAAAAAAAAGAAAAAGTGCTTTAACGCCTCGGAGCATCAAACAGTACGAAGACGATCCAAGTACTTCACACTGGCGGATCTGCTTGTCAAACAAGCATCATCATCGCATAAACTTTGGTCGCTTTGTGTTTCATTTCTGTTGATGGATGCATTTTGATCTTGCCGTTAGTAACAGTCGCGGCTGTGGGAGCACTTGTAGAAGGGCACATACATACATATGTAAGTATTTAATATTTTTCAAATTTATGGGAATTTTTCAAAAGAATGAAAGGGGGAGCGTTTAGTAGACACGTCTTACGAACACGCTGGAAGATCAGGCATTAAAAGTAAAATTCTAACCAATATGTATATTTGGTCACCAGTCTGCCGTAGTGCAGAACGGTTGTAGCTTTGACTATGAAATTTGCTCAGATGTGTGATTAAGATCTAAAAAGAATCATTTTTATACGGATGGGAGGGTTGTTCTCAAAGGAGCTTGGTATTGGCAAATCCTGTCTACATATATTTATTATTCGGATAGCCTGATAACACTAAAATATCTGAAATTGTACCTAATCTGGGTGCAGGAATACCGTAGCACACCAGGTAACGAGAACGAGGACGAACCGGGCTGTCAAGGAAGCAAACTTAACTTCGTCAACATTAAAAAGAAAGAAAATATCTACAATTATGAGCCTACTTGCGGAACATCTTCTATTAGGAAAGCATGCTGTGAGACCAAATTTACCATCAAACTACTACAGCAAGTTTAGTAGAAGAGAGGACGAAGCTGAAACCTTAATGCACTTTCTTTACGAATGCAATACCCTTTGAAGCAGAAGGTTAAAGATCCTTGGGGCGACAAACTATGGAATAGTGGGTGCAAAGATGCATCGACTGCTCAATTTTGTAACTGTAGAAATTGTCAATGATATCACAATGGATCCATTGGGTGCTATAAATAAGCTGACGCACAGCAACCACTTCAACTTAATCTGAACCAACTTTGCGGTTCGCTTCAATTCGTTTACATTCTGGTAGATTAATTATGGGGCATTCTTAGCAGAGTGTGAGGAATATGTTTACGGAAGATATGGGCTTTCGGTTGATTTTGGAATTCAATCTTGAGTTCGAATCCGAATCCCCCACGAGGTAGGCGTTCACGAATTTTCACGCGATAAAGTATGCCTTTCTTTCACTTTCATTTTGGTAACTTCAAAAACACCCTCTATCTTGGGCATTCTTATGAGGACCAGCAGCAGAGTTCAAAGCTTTGGCCCAAAGCTCGTCAACCTAAGGCCACTGCTTAAAAAGTTGCGTTTTTCAGGTACAACACGGTGGAAGGAGATGGATTCCTTCCCGTGAACCGCCTCGCGCTGGCACATGCCCGTTTTAAGACTAACATCGAATGACTGATATTTGCTTTTGAAGAACCGAAGATCCGCGCTGGTCAAGTATATTAGGCCCACTGCTCTAGATGTTTGCACATTTCGGGTATTTCTCGATGTAATAAAGTGAACTCCTTCATGTTAACTTCGCTGCACGGTCGAAAGCTCGTTTTCCGGCGTATACGGAAAGACTGAGATGTGCTGTTGGGGATTTAGAGACCCGAACCGAACATTGTGTTCGTCCACGCCGAGCCACTGCGTTATGTACAGCACTTCAAATAAAGCATGTATTGCTTGTTTATTTACATTATTACATATATCTACAATATACATGTATGTAAGTATGTATGTTTGTATGTACTCACACTAATAAATATGCCCATAAATGCGAGTATTACTCATATAAAATATTATTCCTCGTAATTTGAATGTTTCTAATCCCATCAGCCACTTGAATTACTACGGTTTCCTTCTGACAGCCACTTTCAAGTTTTATGAAGCCATAATAATTGTTTATTAAACATTATCGAATTGTTTGAATGAGTGTGTCTCCGCTAATACCATAAGAGAGGCAACGAATGCCAGCCAACCGGCGTAAAATGAAAACGGAAAGGAGCTCTGCGATAAGCGAGAAGGAAACGCCGGCAAGAGCTGGGGTGGCAGCGAAGTGTTGGAGAGCTCATTAAAATTTTCGAAAAATTTATACATACATAATTACATATTATACGAGTATATGGATCTGAGATCAACGATTTGTAGCAGTCCTCATATGCCCAAATATGCATAGAATTCAATAAAACGCTTAGCGAGTCTTTAAAATACTATTTACGAGCTGTTCAAACTTTCAAACAACGTTGATTGCCGCGGCTGCTGCGTTGCTGCTGGCAGAGGAAGTGCCGGCGACTGCTCAACTGAGCTGTTTGTGTGTTCACACTTCGTTTGTGTGGCGTTAATCCAACCTTGGCGTTGCATTCAACCACAAATTTTAGGAAATTCTTTTATTACTGATGCAACACAACTCAATGGAGATTAGTGGAGCGATTAGTGGTGATTGTATGGAGCTGGTTGTGACCATATGGTCGGTCGTTGGTGGGGAGAGGGACGCAAAAGAAATGAAAATTTGTTTATGAGCTGCTTGTAGCTGTCAACAAAACTATTGGAAAATAATAATGAGTGTATGCATATGTGTGTGTGCGTGTGCTTGGGCCTCTGGGGATGATTTGTTGACTGTGGGTTAATTTGTAATTAGTGGGTTATGCAAGAAATAAATAAATATGTATGTTTGAATCGCACAAACACACAATCCTCTCAGCGACGAGTCAGTGTTTATTCATTCTAGGAGCTAGAGCGATACAAATTTGTTGTTGTTGTTGTTGAAACCGCAAAAAGTTTCCCAAAATGAGTTTTGAAGAATAAGGCGGAAGCGATAATCCTCGGTTGGAATCCTCGGAATTCTCGAACCCGCCGTGGACATATGTATGTGTAAATTTGATTGTTGTTGTTGTTGTAGCGGTTTTGACATAAACGGGATTAGATCGCCGAAAGGATGACAGCCCTTGGCCGGATAAAATCTGGGTCAACTCCGGTGAGTAGAATCGTGTGTCTTGAGAGTTGGCGATCTCGTAATCCAATTAGTTAATGGTTCGAAGTATCCCTACAATTAAATCTCCCCTACGATGACAATAAAAAGTCTGTTATTATAGGCTAAGAAATTTGATGAACATAATGTAACAGGGAATCAATTCACCCTTTCAGCGTGCCCTGTTCTATGTATAAGTTTGATCATTTGCTGTGGTTCCCGAAACAAAAAACTCTACCTTAGTTCATTGTTTACATATATATATGTAATTGTAACCGCTGAATCGATTTTCGGTAGAGCTCTTCCTCCAATTTGTGATGTGCGTCTTGAAAAACAGATGGACGGCCGATGGATTTCTGTGAGGAACTTTTATTTCATGTCAGAAATACACTCTGAGGGCTTCAAATTTCCTGCCGAGTGTCGATCGCAGAACCAGGATTCGTATTCTGGCCTTCTCTATCACTGATGCAATTTTCGTTTTGGTAACAGACCGGGTGTCGGAGTCTGCCACGGCAAAACTCATCCAATAAATGACCGCAGTAGTAGATTGTACAAGGACCCAGCTTTTTCCGTCTTTGGCACTTCTTGGACTGCGATCACCGATGTAATTTTAAAAAGGACATCAACTAGCAGGACAATAGCAGCTTTCCTATTAAACGGCCGGATTTTTCGCAATTAAAAAAAATGAATTTTCTATAGAATTCGAACCCTGACCTTCCGAATGTTAGTACGCAATGGTCCAGTTCATTGGAGGAGAGTTTTTGAACACAGCGGAACTCTTTAGACGGCACGACGATGTCATTTACAAAGTTATAAAAATTTATTGGTAGCTCCAGTGCTCTCTTTGAGTGTCTGAAGCTCTTCACACAAAAGATCCAACAGTTTTCCTTCAGACAAATGTTGAGTTATTCCACAGATCCTGACAGCCCACGCAAAACGGGCAAAGCGGGCGAGTTGCGAGATTTTTAATAATAGACCAAACCTTAGCTCTCGACCGCTGTGAATGTCTTTATCGGCAGGGCTTATCATGCTACTATTAACTCACTGCTGACCGATCTTATTGCAAAAGCAACGTCAAAGCTAACACTGTCTCAACATTTAGTAGCGAAAATATTATATATCACGATGGAAAGTTCTTACTGACTGAGATCGTTTCCAGGTGAGAAAACTTGTCTTGCTCTGGGTAGTGTACTGCTGTGAAGACTACTTTTACTCTACAAGCTCCGAAAACTCAAGCGAGGAGCATTTTTCTAAATGAACGAATCCATTTATTTGCTTCTCTGCCCGTACCACGAACCAAATACATAAAGTATAACGAAACTCTGAATTACCTTTGAATATGTTTTTTAACTCTAATGCACAGAGGGGTCTATTCGAGGTAGTTACTTCTCAATCGAAAAGTTTAAGATTTAGAAAACGATTGCCACGAGGCTACACGTACACTCCTCTATTAGGTTAAGATTAAGAACATAATGGTACAGTAGTTTAGCGTTATCCCTAAGGATGTAAATATACCTCGGTCCTACGTGTCAAACTTTCGAAAAGCTTCTAGCGGTTATAATAGGGAGAGATAGATGAAGGAAAGAGCTTAAGTTTTTAGACAGTTGGATCTAAAGTGAACAGAGTATTAGGAGCTGAAAGAGAGCAAAATATCATTTAACAGGATCTTATAAGATGAAATATTTCATATAAAAATTATGATAAAGCTAAAGCAGGAAGCAGGCCTACGAAGGAAGAGAATATATAGACAGCCAAGTGGCATTAAAGACTTACCTTCATGCAGCACTAAGATGGCCGCAGTAGTGGATTGCACAAGGACATACCTTTTTCCGTATTTTTTCTTGCCATCGTACTTCTTGGACGGTGATCACCGGCATAATTTTAAATAGGACTTCAATCATTATATATAATTGGCTCTTTCTAACCGCTGCCAAATGCATCTTAATGTTTTTTCCAACAAATGCAGAGTTTATACTAAGCCGTCTACGAACGGGTGATGGTTTTTATGAAGAGCGTTTATTTCATGTCATATACAGGGAAATAATCAGGAAATTGGTCAAGAAAAGAAAAATTTACCTGTACTGTACTTCCTTTTTTTTTTTAATTTTGGAAATAACCATAAATTTCAAGGGTGCTATACGCGGGGAATATGGTGCTGGACGTATTTCTTCGATCCCAGAGATCGCAAAAAATTTGCTCGTTATTTCAGCAGTGTGGGATGGCACGGTGGCATGATGTAAAAAGTAGCACTGCAAATCCTCTTTCTCTCTGTTTTCCAACAAATTTTTGAAAACTTTTGGTAAGCACTCTTCGGTGTAACATTTTGCAGTTACCGTCTGACCCTTTTCCAGTGGAATATCAGCTACGATTTTAGATCGGGTGAAGTAAACTGACATCATTACTTTTCCTGCTGATTTTTGTTGCTTAGATTTTACGGCTGGGTTTGCTCCTGTTGGACTCCATACCATGGACTGCTGTTTGATTTCTGGATCGCGCTTATAGAACCAAGATTCGTCACCAGTTGCAAGACTGACTTTTTTGGACTTTTTTTTAGGAAAAATTGAGCAAAATGAACTCGAGTCTTCTTCGTGTATCCCAGATGATTACTTAATATTCGCGATACAGCCATGGCATTCAAGCCCTATTCATTAACAAAAAATTCTTGTGTCAATCGTGGATCTTCGTCAATTTTGGACTTCACCAGAGCTACAGTGACGTCATCAGTGGGAGATTTTGGTCGAGCTTCTCGGGGCTCGTCTTTTACGGAAAAATGTTCGATCTGGAATCTTCGGGACCACTTAGAAATAGTCTTTAAATACGGTGCAATCGTTCCATGTGCAATTTGGCATTCACTGAATATTTGTATTGGCTGTAAATTACGCCGAAACCCGAAGAGAATCACATGGCGAATTTCTATTTGAACCGAAACCCGAAGAGAATCACATGGCGAATTTCAACGTAACGTTGGTGGAATTTCGTCTGACCTATCCTCAGCTATCTTGCGTTTCTCGTCTCCTTTTTAGCCGATCGTTCTAAAATTTGAAAGGAAGACTAATAAAGTAATTGCGAAGGATTTTGTATTTTTAGATTTAACAAAAACAAATTGAAAGTCCCCAACTGACTGAACATTTGCTAATACCCTCGTAAATCCAACTTGTTATACCATGTCTATTAGATATCACTAACCACTAGATTAAACTATACGATTAAAGCGTTTTCTTATCTTAGACTTGCCATTCCTCTAGTATTAATAAATATTAAAATAAAAATAAATATTTAAATAAAAATAAAAAATGAAAAATTGAAAACCTTAAAGTTTAAGTTAGTAAGTTAAGTTTTAGCTAATGATAATATTAAGATAATATAATTTACAATGAAGATAACCAAACTGAAGTATTCTGAATTTTAATAATAGCAAATATTAAAAAAAAAATAACATAATTCTTTATATAGCTTTGGGCAGAGCAAACTTACCTCTGTCATTATATATGAGATCAAATTTGCTGACTGTCTCATGTAAGATAGGTTGCAAATAAAATAAGTTAAAAAAAATAAAATTTTTAGTGCTCTCAACAACTGAGGCTCTTTTCACTAGATCTTTAGTCTAGATATTTCCGCTCTTCCATGAAAAAAAAATATTGGAAAATATTTTGAAATTTGTTTTAGGCGTTGATCTTTAAGGCAAACATAAATAAAAGCATACTCATACTCACCATAAATATGTAAATATGTATATATTTGTATGTATGTATTTGTAAACGGTCGTTTCTAACCTTAATCCCTTTTTAATGTTTGTGGAACTAAAACAGTCTGCATAAAAAAAAAAACACACACAAATACACAAATACCAATTTCAAGCAAATGGTACACGCCTACGCCTCTCTCAAGCCAAAAAATGCCTACTCATTACACTACCAAGGAAGAAAAAAGTACTAAACAAATATTTTCACGATCGACCAGCAACTCATTAGAAATTTTATTTTCCACACTGTTTATTTTATTTCCAAAATAAATGCCAAATATTTGCAAACTTTACGCTTTTCTGTTTATTTTTTACTATAAATATATATACATATACCTACATATATATATTTTTGTGCATTTTTAAATCATATTTATTTATCTTAAATTTATTAAAGAAAATAAACATGACTTTGTAGTAAAATTTCAAAATGAAAAACAAACAGAAAATTTAAAGGAATTTCTATAGTGAATAAGTTAATTAAAATTTTTATTTTTTTTTTTGTTGTAAACGGCAGCTGTTGGCTTCTCTAAGTATAAAACAAAATCTCTTTTCTTGCTCTTCTTGTTCTTTTTCTTCTTTTCCAATAGTCTGTTCTACGCAAATATTTCGTTAACCATTTTGATCCTTTGCCATTGTCATTGGACGAAGGCAAATATTTTCTTTTAATTTGAAATTTTACTTGCACAAAAATATGCATACAAACAAATACACATAAGTAAACAGATAAATAAATAAATAAATAAATAGTTAAATAGACAAAAAGACAGATGAAGAGACCTGCGACCTGCTGTTACATATTGGCTGCTGCACAAAATGCAAACTCATTCATATCCCCACACACATTCTTCATACCGAATTTATTGAATTTATGCACGGAGCTCAAAATTAATTATCAAAATTCGTTACAGTGGATTTTGAAATTGGAAGTATCAAATCTTGTATCTAGTAAAAAGTAATCCATTATTTTTGTTTTAAGGCATGCCAAATATGCACCGTTTTGCCGTTAACTTTTTGACATTTCGACAACAATGTCATTATGCCTCTCTCATAGAAACCATTGTCCCTTAACAATCTCTTTTCCTCCGCTTCTCTTGAGGCCAATTCTACACCAGCCAAATCATATGCAACATAGACAGGAACACATGGTAATCACTTAGTGCGAGGTGCGAACTATAAGACGGATGCAAAAGAACCACCCAAACAAGCTCTCGGAGCTTCTGGGAAATCACTATCGATGGGTGGGGTCTGGCGTTGTCCTGATGAAACGTAATTTTCCTTCTTTTTGCCAAAGCTGGAAGCTTCTGGGTGATTTCTTCCACCAAACATACAACAAAACCTTTCCGGCAATCAATCCTAGCTTTGAGACTCTTTGAGTCGGTTCACTGCACTTCGGCCACCACACCGTTTTCGTTTGACGTTGCTGTAAGTGATCCACTTTTCAGCACCAGTCACCATCCGCTACAGAAATAGATACATTTTGTTACGATTCAGCAGCGATTTTCAGATGGAAATTCGGTCTATGAGGTTTTTTTGTGAGTAGTAGAATGAAAATATCATTAGAACATGGAAGGACATTGAAAACTATTTTACTTAGAAAGAAAACCCCATATCATCAGCCAGGGAAGATTCCACTCGAATGAAATGGTCCGTTGATAGAGTAGAGTAAAGTAAATAAAAGTTCCGATGAGAATTTTTCTTTGATGAAATTTTGTAAATCCGAAAGCTTCATAGATCGTCACCGCATTCAGGATAAAGAGTTTGATGAGAATTCACCAGAGCTGGACAACTATACTACATTTCTATATCCTCAATTAATGATATAAGCCTAAGTCTGAGGGAGAAGAGGCGCTGTAAAGAAGCCTGCTTCTTAATACGCCCTACTTGTGTCACTGCCACTTGTTCGCATGTGGCCTGTCATTAGGCCTACAGACCGCCTTCCACTCGCTGCCATTACACATGATCTTGGCTGTCTTGCATGCCGTTAAAGTGTTCCATCTCATCCTGATCCGTCTACCAGTTTTATCGGAAATTTCATTGTTTCCCGGAAAGCCCTTACTGGCCCCTCGGGAGGGAATGTCAACACCTCCAAATGTTCTCATAAAAAACCATCAGCCGTTCGGAGGTGGCTTAGTATAAACAAGACGCAAAACCACAAATTAAAGAATGAGCGAGGTCGAAAATCGCTTCAGCGGTTACGAAGCACCAATTAGATATCTTTATATATATTTCTTTTCTTCAGTTTCCAGAGCCCAGATGGTTGCTTCAACGGCTATCAATTTGAGGATTTCTTTGCACCTATGTACTTTGATGAAAATTGAGGTCGTACGCAGAGTGAAAACTGTCAAACGTCAAGCCTAGTAACATTGGGTTGGCAATAGTCACCAATATTGTTAGATTATCGACTGACTCATTCGCAAGGACCAGAAAGGTAGCCGTTTACCTACGAGCATAAGCCTTAAAATTCTCGACAGACGCTGCTGAACTTCAATAGAAGAATAGGTCACGGTTCCATATCAAATATTTGCTCTAACCGATTCTAAAGAGTTCGCCAAAGATAAATCCGATAACTAGCTTCTCTCGAATAAACCTTTTTTAGCTCCATTGTGAAAGAGTGTTTTTTTTTTACTAACACGGAGTACATTCGGTGACCATCTAAAGCCACCAACTAAACATTGATACCCCTGTTCCAATTTCTATTCCTTCTGCCTTGGCACAGCGCTAACTAGTGCACTCCATATTGCTCCTGTCGCTCCAAAGCGAGCTGCCTTTTCTACTTCTAATAATTACTATTACTTTATCGAGCTGGAAAATTGTTTTCACTTTGCTTGTTTTTGTTTGTTTTGTTATAGCTTTTTTCCTATTGTAACACAACCGCTGACAGAAGTGGATATTTCCGCCCCCAATTGCGCATACTCGCCCTCTTGATGTCTCATTAGAAAGTTGCGCAACAAAAGACGGTGCAAAAAAAAGTCCCCCACACAAAGCACAGTTAAAAATAAGAAAGAAACAAAAACGGCATAAAAAAATAAACTTTCAACTCAGCTAAAAAAGTGGAAGGCAAGCCACACACGTACCTACATACACGTAAGTTCGTACGCAGAGCGGAAAAGGAAATTGTCTGACAACACTGCACTCCTTGGTATGAGTATGCAATGAGTTGTGCAACAATACCAACAAAGTGTTTCCTTTTTTGGCTGACGCAGTGAACGCGAATGCCAAGTGCCTTCTTTTGTTTTTTGTCACGTTTCTGTGGCGACCTCGCACTTTTCCACACAAGACAGCCACACAGGCGGCAATATATTCGTACCATAGTACCTATACCATACCTATATAAAGCTGAGCTGAGCTAAGCTGTACGTTATGTCCTGTGTGTGTTGTGTGTAGTTATGTTGGCTGCTGTATTGAAGTTGCACAGTTCGTGCTACAATTTGAAAAAGTGACAACAGTACCCAGTAAAACAACAATAATGGCATAAAAGCAACAGCAATATGTACAAAACTTGATAATATTATGTTGCAACATTGCGAAGTGTAATAGCAACACAAACCATTATTATAGATGTTTGAATGTATGTTATTGTTGGTGCACGCCACATATCGATTGTATGTAGGTATTCTATAGGATATAGCAATTGAGTAACAAAGTTGGGACTGTAAGGATGTTGAGATTTTGCCTACTTGCTGCTTCAGGCAGCAGGAAGACGCGTGTTCGATGAGGCATCAATGGTTGCCACAAAGTATGGTAGTCGTACGACAAAAATGCGCCACAATATTGCAGAGTGGTTTTACAAGAGTTTCGGTTGAAAAGGTATGTATGTAGTGTGGTGCAATGTGAGTCGAGGAAATAAGCGAGGGAATGTGTAAGGACTAGCACTGGGAAGCAATCAATATTTTAATAAATATGAATACAAGGAAAAATGTATCAATGTGAGTAATGCCAGAAACTTACTCACACAGGCTTGAATGAAAATAAAATTTATTCCACTTCTGAATTTTAAGGTACAAATATGGAGATACATACATATGTATGATATAAATAGAATATTCACTGAATTTTGAAGCGATTTCTATAAACAATTTTAGAAACCATATAAAAATTCTTAATTTCATCTGATTTGATTTGAATGATGTCTCTTTACCTAGCGAAAAGTACATATTATGCCACTTCTGATTTTAAACTACGATAATGCAATTTATTCTGGAATCTTGACTAAATTAAAAAAAAGAGAATATAATTAGCCATGTATACGAGTTTAATGTTATAAGCACTTACCAAATTACTGTAACTCAGACAGCTGGTTGGAGAACACTTCTGCTGGATTATTTCTATCAAAGAATAATTCGATCTCTGAGTGACCTCACTTTTTCCAACAAACGGAGGGACCTACAGTTTATACTAAGCCACCTCCGAACGGCTGATAGTTTTCTATGAGGAGTTTCGATTTCATGTAAGAAATAAATTCTGAGGGCTTGACATCCCCTGCCAAGGGGATTTTTCGATTTTTTTTTTGTTTAAAAACATCTTAAATTCTTGGATGTTGGTCGGACCAGCACTCGAACCCTGGCCTTCAAAGTGGCAGTACGCCATGCTAACGACTCCCCTATCGCGGCCACCGAGACCGAGAGAACTTATGCCAAAACATATTTCACTTTTTGTATTGTGCATCGACACGTGCCTGTTTTGGCTCCATGTGCAACAACAACACATCTAATATTGTATATTTTTTTATATACGTGTTTGTTTGATATTATCGCTATCGCGTTCAAATCGCCCGTTCATGTTGTCAACAACATCATTAAATAACAAACAGGCAACAACACCCATAAAATTATAACACTTGCACGAAAACATATGTGTAGCTGTAATAAACGCATTTAACTCAATTACGCTCAAGTAAGCATTTTTTTGTACTCACCATTAAATTTGGACCCTCAACACCGTATTAACAACCAGAACAACCAACAACCCACGTCTTTTTCTAACACCAACAATACCAACACAATCATCTCTCTAACTTCATCAGCTCAAGTGTTACCTGCACGTGCCTACCAATACCCATTCGTATTCATACCCTTAACCGTTATTTTGGCATGTTTTTCTTCATGTACGCTTCTTCCTTCCCCAAACCATAAGGCGTTCGTGCGTGCCTCAAAGCGTTTGGCTATATTGTTATGTGTTGGTCACAAAGCTGTTCAACACACTAAATGGATTCGTGCCATTTCGAAAAAGCCTTCGGCACTTTAGCAGTACTCATCAAAAAAAAAAAATGTTACTGTATTATTGCCATTGAGGCTAAATTGGTATTGCTACTGCTATTGCAGCTGGTTGTGTTGTCGCTCCTGCTGCTGTTGTTGTGGCAACATTTAAACAATTCATTAAGAAAAAATATTGTCACGTTTATAGATGTTGTTGATGGTGGCAATGCCACGTTCCAACCCACACCACAAACTGACTGCGCACAACTAAACACCCACCCAAAAATCCATTGCTCTTAGCTGATGCCTAAAGCCTCCGCCGTGGCAGGTCGTTCGTTGGTTGTGAAAATGTGACTGCTGATGGTATCACAAAGTAATTGTTGTTGTGCAAATTGATTTGACGCTACCGTTTAGCAACGCTTATCCCATTTGTCGCATATTTATGCCAAATTGACATAATTTTTTTTTGTTTGAAGCTAGTGAAGATGTGAATGTAGCATGAAAGTGATAAGGTGAGTTCGTTGGAATTGATGAAGTGTTGATATGCAAATTAATCAAACACTATACACAGGCAGAAATAAAGCTTAATCTCTTAAAACGATGACTATTGTCATTATTGCCCTGCCTGTAAACTCGCTTCGTAAAATTGCCGTGTTGGCCACATATCTCTTACATTTACAAATTAAATTACTGAAACACTTCCTTCACTGAAACTAACCTTTAAAATGTTCATTTTTTATTTAAATTCTTGAAATTTTAATTAAAAACTTAAAGGGATTGCAAAATATTTTCACTGCATTCCTCTGCATGTCCGATTTCCTCTTTTTGTAGAAACGGAACAGGAACTAAACACATAACTAAAGAGGGAAACAGTGTTGTACTGGAGCTTTAAAAATTTCAAATTCAATTAGAAGTCAGAGTAGCTGCCTGACGTGACGCTTTTAATTAGTTAAAAAAGTGTAATATTTGCTTAGAAATTGTTATTCAATAAATTATTTGTGTTTTTATTTTTGATAAGTTTAGCATTATATTTTTTGTTGCATTTTAAATCTTTAAATCTACAATTAATATATTTTTTTAAAAATTTGCTTAAGGATAAATATTGAATTTTTTATGTCTAACAGAAAATGCGACCAAATAAATATTAATACATCACTTTAGTTCTATATTTCTTGCTTAATTATAAAACTTTACTATTTTCCTGTGTATATACAACCCTGCCTCCTCTACCAACAGTTATTTTCACTTCCCGTTCCTTCGTTGACGACGGAAAAATTTGCGGATCGCGTTTAATATGTGAAAATATTAGTTTTGCTGCCTTACTGTTGCTGTTATTGAAATATTTGTGTGATAAATAGAAACTAGTGATATTTTTGCAAAGTTTAATGTAAAAACTGCATAATTAACAATGTATTTAGTGATTTTATATACTTAGTGAAAGAAGTGGCGTGAGTATCGCGAAACAGAGCGTCGACAGCACAACAAAAGCTCTGCCGGCAAACGAAGTACTCTTTGTTTATGTACGAGTACGCGTGTATATGCGAATGCCAATGTGCCGAATCGTATGTGAGTACGGAAATCAGTGTATACATATATTACATACATATATACATAGAGTTGAAGCGGAAATTAGTTTTTACGAAAATAAAGTTATAACTTGTTAATAGATTCATTAGTACTATTTATTAAAGTATTTCATTTGCATGGCTAGGTAAAAACATCCAATTTTTGAGTTAAATAGTGTATTAAAAATTTAGTAAGTATTCTGCCACATGCATATAATCATAAGTGAAGCAGCAACACTTACTACTTACCTTTAAAAGTTTCACTTTTTTATTTAAGTTCTTACAATTTTAATTAAAAACTTATATGGGTTAGCACTGCATGTTCACTGCGTCCCCCTTCATAGCTGATTTCCATCGTTTGCAAAAACGGAACTGGAACTAAATAGATAACTCAAACAGGAAACAGTATTGTACTTGAGCTTGAAAGATTTTAAATTGAATTGGAAGTCTTAATACACTTAAAAATAATAATAAAAATATAAATTTTTTTAGATATTATTATTCAAAAACTTTTTGTATTTTTTTTAGAAGATTAACAAGCTTTTTATTTGTTACATTTTTTCTTTACATCTACAATTAATTTAATTTTTTAATATTTAGCTTTTATAGAGAAATATGGAATTTTTTATGTTTAATAGAAAGTATAACCAACAATTTATACATTAATTCATTTATTATATTTCTTTCTTAATTATAAAGCTTTACTATTTTCCTGTGCACATACAACCCTTCCTCCTCTACCAACAGTTATTTTCACTTCCCGTTCCTTCTTTGACTACGGAAAAATTTGTTGATCGCGTTTAATAGGTGAAAATATTATTTTTGCTACCTTACTGTTGTTGTTATTGAAATATGTATGTGATAAATAGAAACTAGTGATATTTTGGCAAAGTTTAATGTAAAAACTGCATAATTAACAATGAATTCAGTGATTTTATTTACTTGTGAAAGAAGTGGCGTGATTATCGCGAATTAGTGCGTCGACAGCACAACAAAAGCTCTGCTGGCAAACGAAGCACTCATTACTTATGTACGTGTGTAGGTATATGCGAATGCCAATGTGCCGAATCGTATGTGAGTACGGAAATCGGAGTATTTATTACATATATATTACATATGTAGAGTTAAAGCGGAAATGATTTTTTTACGAATATAAAGTTACAAATTTTTAATATATTAATTTGTATTATTTACTAAAGCATTGGATTAGTGCTAAATTATTACTCATAAGGAAAGTTTTAATGGAAAGTTAAATAGTGTTTTAAAAATTGTAGTAAATATTCCACCTACGTGCTTATGCATATAGTATTGTAATAAGTGAACTAGTAACATCTGCTAAAAAACATGATATTTGATCAAATAAAAACCTTTAACATTTATTTTGCAATAATAAACTAAGTGTTAGAGTAAATTTTTCTCTGTAAAAAATGCGTTTTCAATTATTTTCATTTTTAGTGAAAAAAAAAATAATTTCAAGGAAATAAAAGAAATGCATGTAGTTGATTACGTCATTAAATATCTCGTATTTTAGTATACTTAGCCAAATAAAGGTTATGTGCATAAATCAATGCACATACACTTCTTTGTTAAAAAATGCATTTTAAGCAAAACTTTTGTACAAATTTATGTACATACATATGTGCATGTAGTCCTTTGTAAAAAAAGCATTAATGCATGCCACATAGCATTGGCTGGCCACAACTTTGTGTATAACTTGCAATTCAGTGAAGTGAAAAAATCAATTCTCGCATTCAAGAAAAAAAATTACAGAAATTGGTAAACAAAAAACTGAAAAAAAAGAATCTTATAAAAACACAACTAAACACTAAATAAAAAAAAAATATAACAACAAAGAATGCCGAACGTTTACAAAATGTGGTTTTAGTTTTTGTGTAATTTCATGTAGTTGTGCCGAACGTTTTGTTTGAAGATTACTTCCAATCAAATGAATACAAAAATATGATTTCAGTGTTTTTTCGCATTGTTGTCCGCAATGCCAATGCCCATACTTTTTATGTACATATGTATGTATGTGACCCACTGCTCCCTTCATTTGCCACTAATAGGCACATAATAATGCTTACATATGTATGTATGTATGTTTGTATACCGATTGTATGAATTGAATTCGACAACAATTCGAGTGGAATTAAAATTTGACCAACAAACGATTTCGTTTACTTTGGTTGCAATTAAGCCGCAAACTATTGACGCGTCGCTGAAATGGGAGGTTGAGAAGGGGACCAAACAGTTTTAGTAAATAGTATTACAAATCAATAAACTTGAAAGAAATATGAAATTTTGTTGTATATAAATCTGTGGAACCACAAATTGCTGGGTTTCCAGCGGTTAGAGTCAGCCTCAGGCGTCTGCGGCCGTTAATGTGTTAATGTGTGTTTGCACGTAGTAACAGCAAATAAAAAAATACGCCAAACCAAAATAATAATTTGCAATTTTACACAGCAACTATGGAGACTTCAATGTCAAACAATTATGTGCGTACATACACGAAGCGGTTTGCCGCCAAGTGGGCAGTTTATGCCACAGTGTCCTTGGTTCGTGGGCTTAAACTGTGATCCACAAATAGTGCTGGTTAACCAAGCACCCAAATACGCATTGACCTTGTGGATATCGTATGAACATGGCTTGTTAGATGCATCCAAATTTCAAGGTTTTCCAAAGTTTATGCTACAACAAATCACCTCTGCAACCACAGCAGTTTAAACAACATTTGCCCAAAATTTTTGAAAAATATTTTCATTTGCTTTTGTCAATAAGGTTTGTAGTTGGTTGTCTGTATGTGCAGCAGCACTATTTAAAGCGACCTGCTGTAACACCTACTGTTCCCTATCGTATCAGTAACTAATGACAAATGCAATTGAAACGCCCCATTTACATTTGTGCATACACATACGAGTACTCGTACATACAGGCATTTATGCAGTCAGATATTCCTTTTTGTTTTTCGTATTTGGTTGAATTGAATTGCAGCATTCCAACAGCGTTTGGCAAAGTGTGCGCAGCTGGAAAATGCGGCAATTTACACCAGCAGCGAGTGTAGCAACAAACGGCAATGTACAGGATATCGTTGTAGCACGAGGATATGGGCAATACAAATGCGGGCACACAAATGTTGGATATATGTACATATGTATGTAAGAGCGTATACATTAGGGTGATACAATTTTAACATACTTTTGTTTCATGGTTCACTTCAGAACCAGGGTTAGCTATGAGGATCACTTACAATATCCGTTGTCATTTCCCAAATTGGTTTTCGGGGAATATTGCGGGAGTGAAAGCCCTTAGTCGGATAAAAGTACGGGTCGTTCTGGCATTTAGACACGACTGAAACGGGAACTATTTTAGTCGCTTCTTATTACAGGCATGACTTCTTCTCCATCTTCATTGTCATGGGCACCGCTTACGCGATAATAGCCGAATCATTCGGTTCTTCTCTTCGATAGTTGGCGCCAGTTGGAAAACCCCAGTCAAATCCATCTGATCCTTCCAACGGAGTAGAAGTCTTCCTCTTCCTCTGTTTCAACCAGCGGGTACTGCATCGAATAAGCGGGTAAATTCTTGACTACTATCCAGTAGGCTTACTCATAATTTCCGTCTTGCCATATGGCGTCGAACCGTGAAGGATAACGATAGCCGATGAGTATTAGAAGTTTGCGAGCGTTAGGTTTTTAGAAAGATTTATGGATCTTCTCGTACAAGCGACAGTGAATATTGTAGTCGATAGAACGATGAGTTGCAGGACACATTGTCGAGAGGACTGAAAGACTATCAGAGGCTCGAAAGCTCGTAGCGCTAACGCCTACGTACGCATGGGAGACATGCCTTACGTCTATCACAACACGATCAATTTGGCTACGAGTTCGAAGTGTTACATGATGAGCTCTCTCATGCAGGTATATAGTGGCTGAATTGTCCATTTTTGTGCCAGAGATAAGTTCTTTACCGATCCTGGTGATAAAGTTACCAAGCGACAGTGGCGGAGTCAGCTCTTATAGGAGTGTTCAAGGTGCTCGAAGAAGATATTTTTGGATATATTGTCTTTTCTGCTCTCGAGCGTGAGTTTAATTAAAGGGTGTGTTCCACCACTGCGGTGCACGATGGGACTCGGTGACGGGGTTTCTCCACTGCCATAAATCTTTACTCAAATTTAGATTGCAGCCTCAGTTTTAACTACAGCAACCAGTTGGGCAGCGGCACCTTCCCAGTAAATCATGGCCCTTAAACTGTGTGCAGTATTCGTCATTAAAAGCAGATATTCTCTTCCAAGGCATTGCTGTTCTTTTCAATAGAGCTGAATTTTACGTGGTGGATCCCAATATCCGCAAACTTAGCTACGCAAGGGCTTTGAAATTAAAGCACATGACGTCCGAAATGGTTGGCATAAGTCTTCCACAAATGAAGCCAAAAGATCTGGAGTACAGGGGCTTAAAACTGCTGCAGCAGCTTATATTCTAGCGCTTCAGGTCTTCAAGAGCTGATTAACTAGAAAACGAGATTTATTTCGCACAACAAGCTAAAGTCCATGTAACCAGACTTCACATCGGAAATATTTCTTGATCACTGACCCAAACTCAGCAGAAGTCTCCAGAAGTAGTAGTTATTTACGTGTCTACCACCTCGTCCTCAGTACCTTTCAATAGTACGAGAAGAGGATACCTCTATGCCGCGACTTATGAATTTGGGATCTCCGCGAAACTTAAAGGGCAGTACAAAATAACACCGATCAACATTAACAGCTACGCTGTCGGCATTAGGAAGCACCCTTTTCAACAGGCCGACACGAAACGAGGTCCCAGACAAGGTGACTCTTCTTATATTAATTTAATCGGCCTCAACAGTAAAGTCGTTAGTTCTGATTTTTCCAGATTGCATAAGCAAACTAAGCGAATGGTTCTAGTAGCGAACACCCCCTGCGGGTTAGGGGTTCAAGAATTTACCCGCGGTAAGGCATGCCTGTCGTAAGAGGCGACTAAAATCCAATAGTTCTCGCGACAGTCGGGTCTTTATACCGGAACGACCCGGATTTTTTATCCGGCCAATGACTGTCATTCCCGCAACATTCCCCAAAAATTACTTTGAGAAATATTTTTGCGGCTACAACAACAATATCTAATAGCGAACGAGGATAAGACGAAATATCTCCTGTCATCAAACAAATATTCAGCTCACTCACGCTTTGGCTTCCATATAGCAACCAGTATTACACCAACAACAATGTCGAGATATACGACGAAGGCAAAGCTGGCTACGTCACGACGTTTTTATTAGCGACAATACTCCGGCTGTGAAAATTTCGACACAGTAGCCGTGGAAGCAGATGAAAATAATGACTTCTCTCTATTGGATGAAGTACCTGGCCGCACTTGGTGCTTCAATTGGCTTCTAACGAAGAGGGGAAGTAACGAGTGACGTACTATTGCCTACGTCTACCAAAAAGGGGAGATCTGTACGTTTTAAAGAAAGAAAGAATATATCTCTTGTTCACCCTAATATGTGCAGTCTTATGGATCAACTCGTCACAGCTAAAGAAGTCATAAATGCCAATTGTGCAAAATTTAAGATTGATCCTCGACTTTACAACAGTGCTCTCGCTGCACCATACTCTACTCAATCGCTTAGGAAAATTGGATCCAAGCCGACTTAATGTCTTTACATACAATCAATGCTAACATACTGTTGTTGTACCTTTTGGCCTGTGGTGTTGTCACTTTGTTTAATACCATTTTGCAAAAGCAAGAAGCTCTTCATGCATTTCCTGCCAAAAGCAAGTTGCAGGCACATATACTGTGAATATGTATGTACGCTATATGTATATATGTATATGCGAGTCTACTTACAATAATTTGCAACAGAATGCATGTGGCGCACTGCAGCTCCCTTGCAAGCTGTTTTATTTTTATGGGTGTTTTTGTAGTTTTACTAATTTCTACAACTATTTATTGCTGCATGCTCTCTCGCTTGCTGGCTGCCCATTTACTGGCCGTGCTCTTCTAGGATGGCTTGCTGATTTTTCCATTTTATAACGCTTTCCATTCTTTCTTTTGTTGCTGTTGTCAGCAGCATGCGTTGACAGCAAACATTTTACAAAAGGAAAAAAAATTGAAAAAAAAAATTTAAAAGAAAAAACAAATAAGAAATAAAAATGTTGCACCTAATGGTCCTAACGCATAGCAGGGGATTGCAACACATTGCCCATCACGAGGAACTCGTTGAGCTGGTGTGCGCAAGCAGCGTGTGTGCCGTGGACAAGACGTTTGTTGTAAATTGTTCCTTAATTTCCAACTGCGCAACATACGATTTGGTAATTTGTGATTTTGCGCACATTATTGACATCATCATCACCCAAACAAATCAATAAGCGAACAAGTAGAGAACAAACGATAGAACAAGAGGAATGAACAACAGCATAAAACGTACTAACGAGATGCACGTTCTTCAAGCATTCTTACGCATATTTCTGTATTCTTTCCATGCGCACCTACAATGAATGTCCTTGACTACGGACGAGTGTGAATTATTTGTTGATCCAAAAAGTTGATGAGATTTTGTTGTCTTTAATTTTCCTTCCTTCAATTGCCTAGAGTTGTCAACACACAACAAGGTCAATGTGTATTTTGGGCGCTTGGTTAACCAATGCCATTTGTGGGTCTCACTACGCAAAAATCTATTAAATTTTTATAATTATATGTCTATAATGTCCTCGAGCAAAGAAACCACTCTTGCCCATTAGCTGCCCACTTGGTGTGCAACCACTTGATTTATCTCATAAATGTGGGCTGAGTTGACATTGAAATCCCCATTGGTGCTGTGGAAAATTTTGCTAATTAAGACATTGGCTGTGGATCTTGTTTATTGCTTGTTTACACTAAATAAATGTACAGCCAGGTTTGTGGTATTGACCTCGAAACATGTGGGTTGGTTGTGGCGAGCCACTAAAAATATTACTTGTACTTTTTTGGGGGTTTCAAGCAGCGTATCTGAGAAGCCTCTATGTAATCTAACCAATATTATCTGAATATAATTTTATTTGGTCGAAAACGGGTCATGCAAAGCGGAAAAGTACAAAAAGTTATTGTGCAACTCTAGAAGAAATGCTGAAAGATTCGCAAAAAGAACACTCCATCAAGACAAAATCTTTAACACATCACGGATTGCAGTCTTCTTATGTTTCCGAAACATAGAACTCAACTTAATCATTTTCGTAGAAATAATATTCAAAAAACCTGAGATTTGAGGATATTAATGTAAGCAGAAGATCTTGGTTGACTCCCGGAAGGTCTTCAGATCTGATTCGATCAGGTTGTTGTCGCATTTAAGAGAATACATAACTTAAGATGAAAGCACTACCGAAGACACGAACAAAATACCAGAAAGGAACCTCCCATCGGTGTCGAGGATCAATTAAAAAATTTATAAGATTCGGTAATAGATAGAGAAGTCGATTTTGATAGTTGATTCTCGATAAAATGAGTAAAAGTGTTTGAGTTAAGGAGTTTCATTCCTCCAAAAGTAGTAAGAACGCTACGAATGTATTGAGGTAACTCTACCTCCTCGGCCTCCACTACACTGATCGCATAATGTGCGATTTAATACAACAGAATGTTAATATTCTCACTCGGAGAACCTAACATTCGCTGGTGTGGGGCAACCGCAATTAGAAAAATTCTATAATTTTAGTTGTTTGTCGAACCAGGACCCGATCACTAAGCACTAAGCAATGCTACTGTGACCGCCTGCTGCGTGAAGCCCAATTTGTTAATATCCAGTCCGAACTTCGCCCGGTATTTTTGTCTAATAATGACAAGGAGTTTTCCTGACCTTAAGTGATTTACTTTGGGCCTCACTTTGCTGATATAATTTGCTGGCATCTTGTCTGAGGGTAGCGTGGATGTGCAAGCTAATCAGCTAATCGCTGTTAACGATTCTGATATGAACCGATACACGATACCCATATGATATTTGTAGTAACTCGACGATACGGACAATTTTAGACCTCAGCATGAGTAAATCGAGCAGTACCTTCCACCGCTTCCTGAAAAGCTGCAACCTCCGCTAAAAAACACAATAATCTGGAAGTCTCAATTGAAGGGCTTAATCCTCTCTCTGCTAAGAAAAACCAAATTCTTAGCTCCACATTGACCGTCGGAGAAAAACTACTTGAAAACTGTTCGATATAGTTCCCGCCGGTGTAAGCGCACTCCTATGGAGATATCAGGTGGAGAAGACTTGGCTTCACTTGGTGCCTCTTTTTAGAATAGAGAAAACATTAAACGACTTGTGTGCTATTGTACACCCTGGTATAATTGGAAAGCGCCACTTGCGCCTATATAGATGAAGGAGATAAGAAATCCTAGCTCTGTTTGAAAAGATCTCGGCGCAAGAAACCCACGTCGAACTCTTCGTCAGGCCTCAACATATTCCAAAAGAAGCTTGGTGCTGCTTCCCTTCCATTGATCTGTCTCCTTCAGTTCTCTCGAAGACGAATTATGATCCGTCGCCAGCTAGGAGAGGTACAGTGAGCATAAAGTTAAATTATATACATATTTTTCCAACATACCTTAAATTTCGATTAAAAGAAGAAAATCATAATTTAACATATTTCAATAAATTCCCATCATCTCACCATCTACGTCACTTGTCAACATTTAATTTTGCTGTCAACACCTAAGCATGTAATCGCTTTGATCATGAGACCAAACAACAACAACAATAACATGATTGCCATTAACTCGATTATCAAGATCATTATCGAGCAAAGAGGCGATCAATAAGAATAAACAACAAACGATCGTCAATTCAACACACACACACACACACACACACACACACACACACACACGTACAAATGCTCAGCGAAACCTCGTGCAACTACGATGCGTACTGACGACTCTTTCGAATAAACGAACAGAAAAAAAAACTGTTGAAGATGCAGATTGCATGGCGAAGAAAGTGTTGAAGGTGATCAAATTTTCTTGGGGCAGTTGATGTCAAATTATGACAAGGCGCCTTGTCATGTTGGCGGCTAATGGCTCGGCCGTGATGCGCCAACTACAAAATGAAAGTGTCCAAAAAAGTGAAAAAAAGTATTGAAAAAAAAGATCAATGCGACACTTTGGAGTGTGGAGCGTGCGCTTGTCAACCGACGATGACACAGATTGGACGACAGAGACGCCATGTGCTGTGTGGCAGGTTTGGTGCAGTGCCTACCTCCCCTTACTCCCTCTTAGACATTTTTGAACATTATTTAAGCGAGTTGGAAAGATTATTGTTTCAGAAGATGAATGGTTGAATGGATGTTGTTGTTGCTTTCTTTTCGTTCGAGTTTTGGTGTCGCTGACGGTCGACATTGCTTTTGTTGTCATACTAAATAGTGTTGCTGTATGTCATATATGGTACATACATACATATGTGTGTTGTGAAATATGATATTTTGTTGAGAGAAAACATATGCAACGGTTTTTATGCACCGAGCAATACCGCCGCAGCCGCAACATAACTGTATCAAATGGCACTAAAACTCAACTCAACTCAACTGAACTGAACTTGACTTGCCAGCCCAGCGTCCCTCCCACCTACACCAACCGCCAGCCATCTATGCGATGTGTTGGTGTTGTAGAATTTGTTGTTTTGCTTTTGCTAGAGCGTCTCCAAAAGTCGGTTAATTACAAAACCATAACAAAAAAAAATTAAAAAAAAAAAATTTAAATAAAAAAAATCTCTTAATAATACATTTATGCATTTTTTGTTGTTGTTTGTGCTGCCACTTGTTTCAAGGTGTCTAATTATTTGTACGGCATGCAAATATACACATATGTGTATATATATCTATATTTGTATGTACATTGCTTGCATTGTATTTACGAGTATACGTTTGTTGCTGTACACATGTGCGTTGTTGTGGAAGCGAATTAGAAAAACACTTTTCTCAAATTTCAACGTCAACAAGACGCGAAGATCAAAGACCCAAAAACCGCCGACGCAACGCTGCCAGCCTCTATTTGCTGCCGACAAACGCTTTTCATCGTTGGTAATTGAAATTTTAAGATTTCCATTTGTGTGTTTTCGATAGATGAAGGCATGTGGATATATGTATGTACATATGTGGTACAAATACATATACATACACGTATGTACGTATGTTAGCAGTGAAGCGATAATATTTGGTTGGGAAAACACGTGGAAAATGTCACTATGGCATGTAAATATTTTATAATCATACTCATGTACATACATACATACATGATGTACATATGTTAATACTCATATGCTAAATGTGTGTCGAATTGTCTTGCACTTCAAATCTTTAAGAGTCAATTTGTCCTTTTAGCTGTTTATATTTGAATATATGTTTGTAGATATCTACTTATGTTAAATACAATATTTGAGAGCGAAAATGTTTGTTAATGGTAGGCAATTAATTTAAATTATTTTTTAATGAAATTAATAAAAATATTTGTAAACAATTTCTAAAATAGTTTCAACATTAATTAATAATTCAAGCTGCTCAATATAATTTTGTGGCTCTCAAGCTGTTTTCGATG
Source organism: Ceratitis rosa (assembly GCA_037013455.1). NCBI lineage: Eukaryota > Metazoa > Arthropoda > Insecta > Diptera > Tephritidae > Ceratitis > Ceratitis rosa. The sequence goes on from JAWMAG010000004.1 coordinate 34,083,843, forward strand.
TTTCAAAAAGAATATCGCAGAAACGATCTCAACATTTATGTACGCCGATGGACTCAGTGAGCGAATCTGAGTCCTTTACCTAGGTAATTATCCAGTAATATGACTTTGCAGTTGAGTTTAGATAAAAACTTACAACTTCAATTTCCTACCTAATCATTTTCTAATCGGCCTAAGCCATAATAAAGCCTTTTCAGCAAATAAATCGACCGCGCCTCGGAAGAGTTGAGCTTTGGTAACACCCCGCGCTTCGCACCATTTCTCAACCCATTGAAAGAATGAGAATAGCGAAATACTCACCCATTTTAATAAGTTCTACGGCTCTCCAACATCTTCCACTATCTACTTGACCGCTGACTAATTCTCGACGAAACTCTTCGTTCGATTAAACGGATTGCTCTTAGCGATTTCCGCATTATTTCTACAGTTACGACGGGTAGGTATGTAATTGCTTTCATCCTTCTTTCAGACAATTTCGACAGGTCCGAAAGGTTGATCGGGTAAAATAAAACAATCGGATAACGCTCAGTCAGTAGTCCTACAATGTCGGATAGTGTAATCTTTATTGAAAAGCTTTAAGCCCATCAAAGGGAGACCACATCGATGACCACTGAGGACTTGCGTTAAAATGAGGTGATCTCCAAATTACTTTTTTCAATAACCAAACATATAAGCTTCGGATCAGACGGTAAGTCCACCTTTTCTTCAAATGATTACTGATTACTGATAACTATTTCCTTTTCAGTAAGTCAGTTTGTTCCTGTCCGATGATATTGAAAAAAAATAACCCAACAATCACTAATGCTACTGCTACCGTGGGAAAAGTGGCGCAAACTCGGAGGACGCAGCGATAGTAATTGAATTTAAAGCAGGTAAAATAAATATTATGATCTAAAGAAAAAAAAATCAGAAGTGGAATATTATGATCTAAAGAAAAAAAATCAGAAGTGGAATATTATGATCTAAAGAAAAAAAAATTAGAAGTGGAATATATGATGTTTTTGCAAAAACTTACGAGTGAATACTAAGTACCTCTCTAGACAATGGTTTCCCTGAAACCTTCGTTAGTTCCAAAATTTATAAAATTAAGCACTCAAAGATTAATCGGCCGAGCTCTTGAGATATTAGCGTTATTTACCGAAGATCAATCGCATATATTCGTAAATATAGATCCAAGTCTGCTCTTTGCTCTGAAACCCGAGCCGTAGCGTGTAAAATTATTTTCTCACCTAGGGTGCCTGCCTTCATTAATTGCATTATAAAGAATAAATAATAACTCTCCTGAAACATGGCAAAGAGGAACAGTAACAGAGCGGTTAGTCTTAGGATGTATTTTTGATGGATTTTTTTTTTTTTTGAAAATATTTTTGGTCTAGTTTTGATGATATTGGCACAGTCTACTCTCACTCGGGCCAAATTTTATATCTATATCTTTTTTAATCATTTAGTATGTACCAGGAACATTCTCGAATGTTATATGTTCATTTAAAGTTAGTAATAATTTTATTTAATTATACGGACAGGATTGTAGTTAGTAGTAGGAGGTTCCGAGAGCGAGCAGAATATCAGAATACCAAGAGAATTTTGTCACCTGTTTTTAAAATGTGTCTTTACGCAAGAATGCCGAAGTATTTACAATACCAACAGAAAAGAAAGAAAACCACCTGACTCCGCAGTAATCCACCCACAGCAATAAATATGTCCAACACCTAAAGAACACCGCAACTTATAACAGGTCCTTTTCCGCTTCAAACATTTCAAGAATCCAATTTCAAATTGCAGCTTATGTCAAATACGCATTAATAACAGTTAATAATTCAATTACAACTAATGTGAGCATCAACCAAATGATGACATATTTCCAACTAATCTCTTCAACTACTTGATCCTACGTGGCCGACGGGCGTATCGTCAACAGTTTCAATTTCACCTGCAACGTGACTCCTTGCTAATCTGGCGATTTTTTTGTAAATTTTTTTTATATCTTTTTTTTTAACAATTTGTTTTTTTTTTTTTACTTTTCATTTTATTTGTGTAAATCTCTTAAGAAATGTCACTTGTATTGTTGGCATGTTTGTAGGCAGGATAAAGTTGTCGGCGGCGGCAGCTTCTTTAATACGCTGCAAAGAGAAAAGTCACAAGAATGCCGACGAGCGAGTAAGCGGCTTCTTTGAGCGGTAAATAAGAAAGAAGTAGACTAATATATATGTGTGTGTATGTAGGTTTGGTGGCAAGTAGAACGTGCGTTGGCCCAAAGGTGACTGCTGACTTTGCAATTGGTCCGAAGACAATGTCTTATTGGCAACAAAGAATGGCCAAAAATGAAATCAACAGCCGGCTAATAAAAGTGGCTGCTCCGAATGCATAGTACATATGTGACAATGTGTAGGTCTTTATTTGTTTTATGTACCCTTTGTTGTTTGTATGTACGCCGCAAAATCACAAAAACAGAATGTCTCAATTAGATAGAGAACTTACTATACATACACACACACACACACACACACAGTTACCCGTCCGCAGTGTATGGCTGCCATATGAGAAACGGCTGCAAAATGCCGACCATAAAGGCATCATCACCTCACAGGACTACAGGACATCATTCATTGTCGGTATTGATGATCACTAACCGCCGCTGCTGCTGCCGCTGCCGCCACCGCCGCCGATGACAAAATAAAAAACACTGAAATGAAAGGTGAATTGTTATTACCGCACTGCGGGATATCTTCTGAATCGTACTTATTGTCCAATTGGCGGCTTGATCCTTATTTCATATATCGATATGTCGTTGTTGCCGCGTAGTCGTCGGTTAACGTAGCGTAGTAGCGACCAAACGTTGCGCAAACAAAACAACAAAACAAGCCGAACATAATAAAGGACCACGATATGTTGAAACAAGCAACACGCGCAATTGCTATTGGAATTATTGTACTTGAAAGGACATATCCGTGTACGAACAACCATTTAGGCTGCTAAAACTTCTCGTGTTTGGGCAATCAGAAAGTCAAATGGTGTACAATAGACATTGAAATGACTGCTGCAATGCTGGATTTTTTTCGTTTTTTTTTTTGTTTTTTGGAAACCACCTTTTGGTTGCACCAAACGGAAAAAAACTTCAAAACAATGGCCTCAATTGAGGTTATACAAATTTTGGTTGGCGAACACGCAAAGCAAAAATATTTAATCCTGTAATTATAACAGATGTCATATTTTTGAGATTATAATCTGATTGGAAGGAGAAATGTGTCAAGAAAAAATTGAGAAATTAAAATTGCTTCAAATGTCATTCGAATGTAGGTGACCAAGAACAAAAAGCTGATATTATTAATAGTTCCTCGGCTTTCTTAGCAATACTTATTTTTGGAGGAGGCCCTCAGGAGCCAGGAGGAATGAATCTATAACAGTCTCCAGATATACAATTGCTGGGTGAGAAACAGATGAGCCTCGATTTGTTTGTTTGATGGTCCACGATTGACATGTCGATTTTAACTCACAAACAGCTCTTAATTGGAGTGCAGAGCTAGCGCTTCTAGAGACGATTCTAGATAACAGTGCGAATCCATTGCTTTCAAGCTCAGCGTAGAATTACAACATTAATACAGGTATTAACACAATTATTAATCAAAAATTGAAACTGTTGCTGGAAAGCTTTTGCTAATCACCCAACACCCAATTGAAATCAGCTCACAAAAGTCGATGTTATTGATGAGTTCGATACAAATTCATGATACTCTGGGAAGATCAGGTGCATTTTCCCACAGGGGACTAGTCTAGATCGAAAATTTCCGATTTCAACACCTTCAATAATTTCCAATATGAGCTTGATTGCTCTCTTGTATCTCTGAATCGGCAAACTCAAATAACAAAATATTCCTTCTCTGTGGCAGATTGATTTGGAAAATGTTTACCAGAAGAGAGCTATTATCCATCTCCCTCGCATGTAAATTTAAAACTCTCCACAAACTATAAACACTTAACGAAACATTTGTGGATCCAAAAGCTCGTGCTCTCATAGAGGAAATCCATTATTATGAACGGCAGATCCAAATAAATTGAGAGAGTCAAGTAGACGACGTCACTAATGGAACAATTCATATCTAAGAGATCCGAGATGATAGAAACCCAGACAGAATTTATTACCTGAGAGACGAAGTATGAAGTTGGGCCATGAGCAAAGAGTCCTTAGAGCTTTTTCTTCAAGCTCGACTTAAAATATTGTAGCGTTGTTTAAAAGGATATTAGCTAAACTAATTCAGAAGACCGGAATCATCTCTAGTAAGTGTGCCATCATCTAGCAAGTGGGTTATCACCATCAGCAAGAACTGAGCGAGACTTTTCTTACCTCCGAAACAGGAAAATGGAACTTTACATTTCATAAGGTGCTAAGCATTAAGTTACTGCTTCGTGAAAGTTAACACATTTTATTACGATTCCGTTGAGATCTACCTTTATTTTGAGCAAAGGCAATGTAATCGCCAAAACAGATGATAGCAACGTTCCTTAAATCCGCTTTAAGGTGATGGTATGTGATGAAGATCATTTAATGTAAAACCCAATGCAACAACTTGATTTGACGGATCCAGACCAGTGGATGAGGAATATGAGATAAATTGGCTTGAGAAGATATGTAAAGAGATAGTATTGTATTTAGTAGTATTTTGGAAAGGAGTTGGGAAATCGTTCAGGGGTAGGCAATCCTGGGGTTGATTGGGAAACAGTTGGGAAACTATGTCTTCCCTGTTGGGGTGGGTTGGTGGTTCAGGTTTGCTCCTTCCCCGCCTTGTTAGTCGTCGCATTTATAACTGCTGCGTGGTTTTTTTCCTTGATTGTTTATCCTTTCTTTAATTTGTAAGGTTTTTATCATCAGAATATGAAATTACTCTTACTATTCTAGAAGCTAGGTGAGATATATATCCAGATTATAGCACATTTTGAGAAAAACTCTTGCTTTAGTAGAGACCCATATAAGCTTACTGCAAGAAAGTCGTCCCTCATTATCCGCATTTCTTTATTTTACCAATGAGAATATGTCACTTCCCACAAACTCAAATATTTATGACAATTTTATACATAAAAAATACATATGTATGTACATATTTACACATCGTAACTAATGTATTGTCCTGCTGATTGAGTTATTTTTCAATTTTCAATTCGCTTATCAATCCCTACATCCTTTTCAACGCGCACACATGCACAAAAGACACACAGCCAGTGACATAAAACCATTACGAATAGTCAAATCGCCATGTGCAAATGCTTATGCACATACGGCATATATACAAACAATAACAACAAAAGGCATAAACAATTAATGTCTAAAAAAAGAGAAGAATAGTTTGAAACAGAAGAGAAATGATTAGAACGTCTAACTGGTGGATTAAATCGATTCGTCACGCAGATTGTGATACATTAAAAGTGATCATTTGACAACAGGACGAAAATATTTTCATCCTTTGTGTACATACAGTAGATGTGTAGAGCACACAAAGTTAATTCTGGACACCCCCAATGCGTGGCCAATTGGAAATGGTGAATGCGCAAATACACTACACATAAATGGATGCGTGTGTGTACGTATGTGTATGTATAATACATATTGTACATATGTGGTAGTAAGGGTGTCGTGGTATGAAATTTATGATCAAAATGGCAGAAATTAAATAAATTAAATTAAATTAATAAATAAAATAAAATATACCATGAGAAAAAAAGTTTATAATAACATTATATTAAATTATTTATTAAAATAAATATTCTAAAATAAAATGCGTAAAAATCAAAAAAAAAATAATAATTTAGTAATTAATGGCAAAAACCAGAAAAAATAAAATACAATAAAGAATATATTAAAAATAAAATTCATTAAATTAAAGTACAAAAACTTTCATAAATCCAAATAAAATATAGAATAATATTAAAATTTTCCAATAAATAAAAAATGATATTAAATACATTCAGTTAAGAAAAAATAAATAAAATAAAAACTAAATTAAATTAAATTAATCAAAACAAAATAAAATAAATTAAAAAGTAAGGATACAATTAAATCAAATGAAAAAATATATATTATGTATACATACATATAATGCAATAAAATCAAAAAAATTAAATATAGCAATTAATGGCAAAAAACAAGTTACATAAAATACAATAAAAATATAATAAAAATTAAATTTATTTAACTAAAATAAAATAAAATTCAAATATTCAACTAAAAAAATTAAATTATATAAATACAATAAAAAAATTGAATATAATGAACTTAAGTTAAATTAAATAAATTAAAATAAAATAAAATTAAAAATTAAAAATTCAAGTAATTAAAATAAAATATAGTAATATGAAAAAAATAAAATAAAATGAAATATTTTAAAATAAAATTAAATTAAAAAATAAACAAACAAAATTGAACAAAATAAAATAATATAAAAATAATAATTAAATAAATTAAATATATTGAATAAAAACTAAAATAAAAAAACTAAGAAAATTAAACAAAAAAAATAAATTAAATGAACATAAATTATAGCAAATGAAATAAATTAAATTAAAATAGAACAAAAAAAACATAAGTAAAATAAAAGAATTACTTATTTTAAATGAATAAATTAAATTAATACAAAATAAAATCAAATAAAAAGATAAAAAGTAAAAGAAAATAATATTAAATAAACCAAAACCAAATAAAGCAATATTAATTAAAACCAAATGAACTAATTAAAATCAAATTAAGTTTAACAAAACAAAATAAAAAATTAAAATGAAACTATAATGACATAAAATAAAATAAAATTTAATTGAAAAATAAAACAAAATAAATTAAAGAAAATTAAATTAAATTAATATAAAGCTAAATTAAGAAAATAAAATTAAATTAAATAAAAAATAATAAAATTAAATTAAATAAAAAAATAATGCATTAAATTAAAAAATAAAAAAAAAATGTGGCAAAATAAAATTAAATAAAATGGAACAAAATAATATTAAATAAACTAAAACCAAATAAAACAACATTAATTAAAATCAAATTAAATTAAATTAAATAAAGTCAAATAAAAATCAACCGCCAAATTTTACCGCTATTTTCTTTGGCCTCCCCTCTAAGCGTTCATATTGATTGCTGACCTCATGCTGTGTGCAAATGTGTGCACATTTACTGGCCTTTCGTTGCGCCATTGGAATACATTTTTTGCATACTCAGCGTCATCATTGACACTAATAAGTGTCTTTGATGGGAATCTTTCCTCAACATAAAAAATTTTGGTTAAATTCGTTCCCCAACGTGTGTGTTGATCTATGTGGGTGACCAAGAGTTTCGAATTTTCGATGGGCTGAGTTTTAGAAAACACTCCGTCATTCTGAGCGTAGCAAAAGCAATCATTGCACTTTTTTTAAATCATAAAAATACTTAAACAACCGTTACTAAATAGATTAGTGGTTATAATGTGCCATAAGCTGTACTGATTTGCAACTGATTAAATAAAATATTTGAAAAAGATCTCTGATAGCCAAAAGACTTTGCATATTTTGTTTTTATTTTGAACAAAATTTTTTTATTTCATGCCGTTGTTGCTCCTTTGGTTGATAGAATTTGCTATTTTACACTCGTTCTATGAGAATTTTCTGGAGCTTGGAAAACTTAATTTCTAATAAATCGAATTTCTTAATATTTTTATCATCAGCCAGCGGTTTGAGAATTTTCGCAAATATACTAATTTTCATCTTTCTCTTACGTCTTTTGAACGATGCTTCCTCATCAAAAGCACATACGAGTATAATAATATATACATCTAGAACTCATCCTTTCAGTTCTATCATCCTATTACTCCATCTGAATTTGATTGAGAGTTAAAAATTCCAAACATATGTTTCCCATTATCACATTAGCTCCTCGCAGTCATTCGGTAGTTTATTGCCTACCCAAAGGATAATTGGCAACTACGAACTCAATCATGTAGAATCAGTAAGCATATAACAATATTAACCGCAGCGCTAATGCAGGATATGCCACCTACCATACACATCCTGGCACTATGTTGGCGGTCCATTTGAGTAGCAAACCGACAAAACCGACCAAAGTCTATCCAACACACAGTATAAAAGCGGATTATAGTGTTTTAAATCAATTAGTTTTGTCGATATTGTCATAATTCATTGCAATTTCGTTGTTGGATATAATGTTTAACGCTTACCCATTGTTGTTGTTGTTGCCGATTTTTCAAATGCCCACTGAGTCGCACTCTCTCTAAGGATTTAACAGCGAGCGCCTGCCTACCGTTCGGCTAAAACGATTTGCAACAGCCCACAGTGGCTGGCCAAAGTACATAATGCTCGCCCACATACTTGTGTGGGATGGGCATGTGTGCATGTGTGTATGTTTGTATACGGCATACATGTGTCGGCATCCTTTTTGCGTCTTGCGCTACAGTAGTCACGCTATTTGCAAATTTCAACTCAATTAGAAGCAAAGAAAAAATGGAAAAAAATTAAGAAATACTGAAAAAAGTATTGAAATGTGTATGTGTGTGCACTTGTGGGCGTTGAACCAATCGCATGAGTTGAAAGATTTTTGCTAAACTCCATTCTACTTTCATGCTCTCATCTCCATCCAACTACACAAGTGTGCAAGTGTGTGCGAGTTCCTTTGCGGCTTTCGTGCTTTGACGTTCCGTAAGGATATATGTAAGTATGGATATATGGACTGCCTGCTGACTGACGGGACTAGAACTGACAATTCTATTTACGAATTATTATTTTATTTCATTTTCAATTTTTTTCCTTTTGACTTGATCGCTCTTTTCCCTCGTGTTGTGTCGTTGTTGTTGTTCATTTTTTTCTGCCCGCTTTTGAACTTTGCCGCCAATGCGCCACACGATCGTCGGCGGCAAAATTGAATTATCGACAATCAGGCTACTACTGCTCGTTCACAGGCAGGCAGGCAGGCAGGCAGTGATTGTTGTGTTTTTGTTGTACTTTTCATTTTCGTCCGCTCATCCTCCACAACTGATTTTCATAGTCATTCTGCTTTCTCTGGTTGGCAGTGTTTTCTTCTGTTTTTTTATTAACTTTTTTTGTTTTTGTTTTTAATTGTTTTGCTTGTTTTTATTGTTGGCTATTGGATGTCAGTCCAAAAAACAGTTGTTGTTTGTTGCGGTACACAGTGCACATAAAGTGGCACAACAATTGTAAAAACAGCAACAACAACAACAGCAAAACATATGCGTGTTTTACAAATAAAGTTGTAAGCAAAACAATAAACGCAAAAACAACAACATAAGAGAAAAAAAATTTATTTTTTTCTTTCCTCAAAAGTGCCTACGTAAGCGAAGAGCGCACGCAAAGGACTCCAAAAGGACTCATACATATATTTATTTTGTTTAATTGTACGAATTTGGTGAAAGTACGCAATGGTAAACACATACGTGTATGTGTGCGTGTTATAAAGTACATTCTAAGGCAAATCGCTTGTTTTGTCAAGTTGTCTCGATATCAAAGTGTACCGCCAATCGGACCACTTGTGGCGGCACGTCTTCATTATCTACTTGACTCGCCCACTTATTGTTGCCAGTCGACACTTTAGTTGTTGTGGCAGTATAATTGTTTTTTCATTCCTACTATACACATACATACATATATCTATGTATATAGCGAACATGTGCATCGAAGTTTAGAGTAAATTTAGAGATTTATTGGTAATATTCTCTTGTCTGCATTTGAATAATGTTCTGTAATTACATAGTGCAATGACTAAATAAACCGAATATGAGCTGGACCCAGGATTTTTTGCTTTCCTATTTTGTTTTGTAAACGATAATCCCATGTCAAGCGATTTTGATTTGAGAAAATGTGGGGTAAATGGATGAAATGAGAAATGTGTTTGGAGCAAAAAAAAAAAACACTAAAAACGCAATTGGTTTAAAATTTAAGCCGAAGTTAAGTTTAGAAAATAAAATGACGATGGAATATACGCTCCAGCATCCGACTATGATTAAATAAAAATAGTCAATTGCAAAATTGCAATAAAATAAAAATAATTTGAAATAAAAATATTGAAGAAATTAATTAAAACCAAATAAAATAATAATAAAACTATATATAATAAAATTAAATGAAATAAAGAAAATAAAATAGAATTATCTAAAAAAATTTAATAAATAAAAAACATAAATTAAAACAAAATGATTAAAATAAAAATAAAATAAAATCAAATTAAATTCAAGCAAATGAAATTAAACTAAAATGGAACAAAGAATTTCATTACTAATTAAATTAAAAACTAACTTAATTAAAGTAAACTAAATCAAATTAATATAAAATAAAACCAAGTAAAGAAAAAAACTAAAAATTTAGTACTAAATAATCTAAAATAAAGTAAAATAAAACAAATTAATATAAAAAAAATAAAATAAAATAAAACAAAGTTAATTCAAACTAAATAAAATTAAATCAACTAATTAAAATAAAATAAAACTAAATTAAAATAAAATAAAATGGCATAATAATAAAATAAAATAATATAAAATTAATTAAAAAATAATAATTAAAAACATAAATTAAAACAAAATAAATAAAATAAAGATAAAATAAAATCAAATTAAATTCAAGCAAATGAAATTAAACTAAAATGTAACACAGAATTTAATTAATAAATTTAATTAAAAAAATTAATTAATTAAAGTAAACTAAATCAAATTAATAAATGAAACCAAATTAAGTAAAGAACTAAAAATATAATACTAAATAATCTAAAATAAAATAAAATAGAATAAAATAAAATATAATGAAACAAAACAAAATAAAAAACAAATATGAAACACATGAAAGAAAATGGAGTTAAACAAAATAAAATAATATAAAAATAATAATTAAATATATTGAATAAAAAAACAAAATTAAAAAAACATAAAATCAAAAAAAAAAAAATACAATAAAATGAAGATAAATTGAAGCAAATTAAATAAATTAAACTCAAATAGAACAAAAAAGAATAAATCAAATAAAGTAAAGTAAAAGAATTAATTATTTAAATTGAATTAAATTAAATTGATACAAAATAAAATCAAATAAAACGATAAAAAGTAAAAGAAAATGATATTAAATAAACCAAAACCAAATAAAACAACATTAATTAAAACCGAATAAAATTAAATTAAATGAACTAATTAAAATCAAATTAAATTTAAATAAGCTAAATAAAAAATTAATATGAAGCTATAATGACATAAAATAAAATTTAAAAAGTTAAGTAAAATTTAATTCGAAAATAAAACAAAATAAATTAAAGAAAATTAAATTAATATAAAGCTAATTTAAAAATTAATTTAAATTGAAAATATAAAAATTAAATTAAATAAAAAACTAATGTTTTATTAAATTAAAAAATAAAAATCAAATTTAAAATTAAACAAAATTAAATAAAATTAAATGGAACAAAATAATATTAAATAAACTAAAACCAAATAAAACAACAATAATTAAAACCAAACAAAATTAAATTGAATTAAATTAAATAAACTCAAATGAAAATCAACCGCCAAATCTTACCGTTATTTTCTTTGGCCTCCCCTCTAAGCATTCATATTGATTGCTGATCTCATGCCGTGTGCAAATGTGTGCACATTTACTGGCCTTTCGTTGCGCCATTGGAATACATTTTTTGCATACTCAGCGTCATCATTGACACTAATAAGTGTCTTTGATGGGAATCTTTTTTCAACATAAAAAAAAATGTGGTTAAATTCGTTCCCCAACGTGTGTGTTGATCTACCTATGTGGGTGACCAAGAGTTTCGAACTTTCGATGGGCTGAGTTTTAGAAAACACTCCGTCATTCTGAGCGTAGCAAAAGCAATCATTGCACTTTTTTTAAACCATAAAAATGTTTAAACAACCGTTACTAAATAGCTTAGTGGCTGTAATGTGCCATAATCTATACTGATTTGCAACTGATTAAATAAAATATTTGAAAACAAAAATAAATATGTATAATGCAAAAAAATAAAATAAAATTAAATTAAAGAAGAATTAAAAAAAATTAAAAAAAAAATAAAAAAGAATATAATTAAACAAAATAAAATAAAGTATAAAGTAAAATGTAATTAGCTAAAATTAAATTAAATTAAGTCAAACGAAAACCAACCGCTAAGTTTTACCGCTATTTCCTTTGGCATCCTCTGTAAGCCATTTACTGGCATTTCGTTGCAGATCTGAATAATAGCAAAAACACGGAGAATTGATGCTCCACTAGCTGAACTTTTCAAATGTGTTGACAAAGTGCAGTTTCATTGCGGAATATGGTCGATTAAACGCAAGGGAAGACGTTGCCGAATTTACCCGCGCCAAGGCTTGGCTTTCGCAAAAGGTGACTAAAATTCAATAGTTCGTGTTATGGTCGGGTTTTTATACCGGAACTACCCAAAAGTACTAGCTACAGAGATCTAAGTAGAAACCGGGCTGTAGAACTATAACCCTAGCAATTAGGGGTTCAAGAATTTACCAGCGGTAGGATATGCCTGTCATAAGAGGTGACTAAAATCTAACAGTTCTCGCCACAGTCGGGTCTTTATATTTATACGGCCAATTTTAGGAATATTTTTGGGTTTACTATTGTACTACAACAACAACAACAACAAAAAACGCACTGTAGAATTGCTTTATCCAGACTAGATAAGAAAGCTTAGCTGGAGTGCAACAAGCAGTCAGGGTATTCGCGTTCGAGCGACCATTTGTTAATCCCCTCGTACATATTCGTGGTTGGTTTAAATGGTATACTTTTGGTTTCTGGAAATGAATGAGTGGCTTCAGACCTCTAATCAAGTTCGATTTCCTCGCAATATAAATAATATGTACTTTCCTCACGGTATGATTTGGATATAAGCATAGATGTGCGTGGATATGTTGGCTTTGCATTTTTATTATTCTATGGCAGAGCAGGCTTACAAGCTATTCTTATACATTCAAATTGAGTGTGAATAAGCCTACATCGGAATGATGTTCTTGGCTTACTTCGAGGCATTCTTTCTTGCAATACCAATTAGAATAAAAATTTTATGAAAATAATAATATCGCCGACCAATAATAATAACAAAGAAGTGAAGAAAGAAATTTTGGAAAATATTGCTAAACATCTACCACCCAATTCGAATATCCTTGACTTTAAACACCTTCCATTTCTCGTTATGTTGACTTACAAGAAACCGATAAAATCGAGTTATGTCAAAAGTCAATCACAGCTTCAGTTAGACATATATAATTGCAGTGAGTTAGACAAATAGGCACTGTTTCTGTGTAGACACAGGTCATAAGAGTATATGCATATATACAAGCAATGCATACATACATGATGCCAACTACACTCTGTTGCAATATTATAAGAGCCATCAAAAATTAGTTGTTTCCGGTAACCAGTGGATATTTTAAAGAATTGGCAACTCTGTTACTGTGAAAGCAAATTGTGGGACCTAACTTTAGATAGTAAAAAAGAATACGAGTTAAACGCTTGTTGCAGAATTATAAGATCGTTGGTTTTTGTCTCAGCTTGGAGCTGCTTTTAGTGAAAATTCCACTAAAATTTTTAATTTACTTAAATTAAAAATAAAAAATAATTATTATTTCGAATACCCAGAGGAAAGAAGCTGTCGGTTACTTAGAAAAAAATTTCTTTAAAATACTCACTAATTTTTGATCGATCTTATAATATTGCAACAGAGTGTATATTCTTCTCGCTCGCACACACACATCCAGCTACCAGCTACCAGCTACGCAACATTTGGTCGCATTACCAACGACATTTCATGGATCACGACAACAGAGGTCGCCACGATACGCTTTAATACAACAAGAAAGACAACGGAACACACCAGCTACAGCAGCGCGCGTGAAAAACGTGAAATATGTATTTCTGTCGCTTAAGGACATCTTTGTTACACACTTTGTGGTGCGAACGAGCCTCATTTGGGCAAATAAAAAACCGTCATGATGACTTACCTTCAGATATTATGCACGCTCGGCGGTTGACAGTGATTTTTGCAATTTTTGGTGTTAGTGTTGGCGTAGTCTGTATATGTGTGGACACACTTGGCGGCCGCTGCATGTATTAGAAGATTTGGCCGCTACGTTGGTCGCCTCTTTGGTCACACATTCGGCCGCAAATTGGTCGCATCCTTCGACCGCTCATTTTCGGTCAGCATGATGATCTCCCTCGATCTCCCTTGATCTGCCTTGATCACTTGCCGTGCGTAAATTCATTCGCCTTTCGTTGCACCATTGGAGCAACTTTTTGTCCATATTCAATGTCATAATCGGACGATAATATGCTTCATTCTTGCATTTGATTTTGACCAAAAAAAAATCTCTTTTTTAATTCGTTACCCCGCTTGAGGTGCTTGCTAAGAGCTTGCGTTGGTTGGTTTGTTAGTATGATGTGCTCGGTGGTGCTGTAACGAAAATAATTATCTACAAACTATAAAGGACCTCTGGTTTTCAGCCAATCTTCGATTAGTGCTACTAATGCGTCTTAATCGAAGCAATGATGTCGCAAAAGGAAGAGGAAATTTGCCATGGAGATCTAATAATGGCAGAATTTAGTTCCTCTCTGCTTGATTTTTATATTTAGTCTTGATTCCTCTCTTGGTTACATTACTGGCTTGACTTTTGTGCCCATTCAGTGTCATGATTGACGATAATGCGACTTAATCTTGAGATTCTCTATGCTAAAAAATGTGTTTGAATTCGTTCCTCAATGCAGGAGTAGGACTTAGTGGGTGTTCTAGAGCTCGTGGTTTTAAAATAGTAACCGTAACTAGTATTTTTTGATACACTGTGTCCATGCTTGGCATATCGAACGCAATTAAACCGAGTTTGAAGCCAAGAGGAAGCATAAAAAACATCAGTAAACCCTTTGTGGTCACTTATGTGTCATAATCTGTTCCGATTTGTTCAATATATTTCAATTTAACCATAAAATTCTGACTCCGAAATCTTGTGGAAAACTTTTTGAAGTATTCCTTCTTAAGCCACCTTGGTAAAACTCGAATTAAACTGAACCCAAATTGGCAAAAACTTTAGATAACAGAAAGGTTACTTACGATATCGATATCGCTGGGGTGAATTTTTTACAAGATCCTTCAGGCATAGCTGTATAAGCAGGGGATTAGTGGACAAAATAGGTCACATACTCCCACGTTTTAGCTGGGGAAAAAGATTTAAAATCACTTTAAAAAAGAGTGAATGGCGCAAGAGCATGTAATCCAAAAGCGGAGCCTACAAGGATTAACGCGGATGTATCAAAAATTTTGGCGAAATGGACGTCGGAGTCTATTGCACCGAGCTAGATTGCAGCTAAACCTTCAAACTTCCGAAATACTGCAGTATCTTCCAGGCGAAAGTCGTCTTCGATAACGAGGAGCTTTGCAGTTCAAAGTACTAGATGAAGTATCAAGAAAGTAGATATATCTTAGATGTAGCAAACAGCTTTGAAAATCTTATACTTAGCTCGAAATAAACTGAATCTCCATTTAACCAGTAGATCTATGTACATATACATATATGGCGTGAGAGCCAGCCACCCTTTAACCTTACCTAACCTAATATACCGGACATTGATATAGCGTGTCAGCTGATCTAATGAGAGCTGTGTGA
Source organism: Ceratitis rosa (assembly GCA_037013455.1). Lineage (NCBI taxonomy): Eukaryota > Metazoa > Arthropoda > Insecta > Diptera > Tephritidae > Ceratitis > Ceratitis rosa. The sequence goes on from JAWMAG010000004.1 coordinate 34,099,481, forward strand.
CAGCGATGGCGTGAACTTAAAGCAATCTGAGAGCCTATCCGTTACAAGCTACGTGTATAGTTTTTGACAATTATTTTCTCTTACGAACGACAAGTACGGAAGAGCGACCCGCTAATGGCTGAGTATACTGCTGGAGAATACGTAAAATTCGGCAACGCTGCAAAGAGAGGTTATGTCATCGTACAGTCCTACAAGTAGAAAAACTATCATCTGTAGGGGAATTCTCTATCGCATTATAACGATTTTCGTTATCGTTAAATTTACTTAGCGATAATTTTAACGATTTTAATATTCGGTGTACTTATTTAACGATATAGAAAATTGTTTCTGTTGTTCTTGTTGTTGTTAATAATTTGGGAAAAGTACATACAAACAAATATTATATTTGCTAAATATTAATTAAAAACACATGACATTTACAAATATTTCTGACAATTTTGGAAATACCTAGCGAGTTTCCCGAAATTTCGGAAAAATCAAACATTCTTGAAAAATTCTTCACTTAAGTAAAGAGCCGATATAGTGTGCATTTTATTGGTGTATCCTTATGCTATCATGTTGTGGGTGTATATATACAAACATACCCATGTTTATACATCCAGCTATGGTGATATAGCTAATAAGCTGGCGAAAACATTTTCCAAGCCATGAAAAAAAAATTTAAAAATCCCGTCATTTGGGGAAATTTTATTACAGACGCCGATCCATCAATAGACAAGACATGTCTATGTATGTAAAGAATAAAACACGTCCACGTCGCTCAAGAACAACTGAAGATATTGCTGTTGTAGTCTAATGTTCCTCACCGTTCTTTGGAATCCCCCTAAATGTCATTGCACCGTATTTTGCATAAAGATTTGGGTCTTAAGATTTATAAAGTTCTGTTAACACAAGAACTCAAGCCGGCCGATCATCAACAATGTCGTGTCTTTACTAATTGGGTCCTTGAAGTGCATGAAAAAGATGCGGAATTTCATCGGAAAATCATGTTGACTGATAAGACTCATTTCCACCTCGAGGGCAACGTCAAATAGACAAAACTGCTGCATCCGGAACTAATATAACCCAAGATTCATTGTTGAAAAGCCGCTCCATACTGAATTTGTAACTGTTTGGTGCGGTTTAAGACCTGGCGGGGTCGTTGGGTCTTTTATTTTATATTGCTCCTCTTTTAATTTTTGAGTAAAATAGAAAGCAAAACAATAGCATTTTTTATGTGAAAAGTTCTTGAAATAAAAACCGTAGTATAATTTCGCAATAAGTAGCAAATTTGTTAATGTACAAAATGTGCAGGTAAGACCGAATGCTGCTCTAATTATGTATGCATCTCTATGCGCATATGTACATACATATATATGGGTGCACGTACGAGTACAAATATATTATGCCACGTTGGTCGCCTCTTTGGTCACACATTCGGCCGCAAATTGGTCGCATCCTTCGACCGCTCATTTTCGGTCAGCATGATGATCTCCCTCGATCTCCCTTGATCTGCCTTGATCACTTGCCGTGCGTAAATTCATTCGCCTTTCGTTGCACCATTGGAGCAACTTTTTGTCCATATTCAATGTCATAATCGGACGATAATATGCTTCATTCTTGCATTTGATTTTGACCAAAAAAAAATCTCTTTTTTAATTCGTTACCCCGCTTGAGGTGCTTGCTAAGAGCTTGCGTTGGTTGGTTTGTTAGTATGATGTGCTCGGTGGTGCTGTAACGAAAATAATTATCTACAAACTATAAAGGACCTCTGGTTTTCAGCCAATCTTCGATTAGTGCTACTAATGCGTCTTAATCGAAGCAATGATGTCGCAAAAGGAAGAGGAAATTTGCCATGGAGATCTAATAATGGCAGAATTTAGTTCCTCTCTGCTTGATTTTTATATTTAGTCTTGATTCCTCTCTTGGTTACATTACTGGCTTGACTTTTGTGCCCATTCAGTGTCATGATTGACGATAATGCGACTTAATCTTGAGATTCTCTATGCTAAAAAATGTGTTTGAATTCGTTCCTCAATGCAGGAGTAGGACTTAGTGGGTGTTCTAGAGCTCGTGGTTTTAAAATAGTAACCGTAACTAGTATTTTTTGATACACTGTGTCCATGCTTGGCATATCGAACGCAATTAAACCGAGTTTGAAGCCAAGAGGAAGCATAAAAAACATCAGTAAACCCTTTGTGGTCACTTATGTGTCATAATCTGTTCCGATTTGTTCAATATATTTCAATTTAACCATAAAATTCTGACTCCGAAATCTTGTGGAAAACTTTTTGAAGTATTCCTTCTTAAGCCACCTTGGTAAAACTCGAATTAAACTGAACCCAAATTGGCAAAAACTTTAGATAACAGAAAGGTTACTTACGATATCGATATCGCTGGGGTGAATTTTTTACAAGATCCTTCAGGCATAGCTGTATAAGCAGGGGATTAGTGGACAAAATAGGTCACATACTCCCACGTTTTAGCTGGGGAAAAAGATTTAAAATCACTTTAAAAAAGAGTGAATGGCGCAAGAGCATGTAATCCAAAAGCGGAGCCTACAAGGATTAACGCGGATGTATCAAAAATTTTGGCGAAATGGACGTCGGAGTCTATTGCACCGAGCTAGATTGCAGCTAAACCTTCAAACTTCCGAAATACTGCAGTATCTTCCAGGCGAAAGTCGTCTTCGATAACGAGGAGCTTTGCAGTTCAAAGTACTAGATGAAGTATCAAGAAAGTAGATATATCTTAGATGTAGCAAACAGCTTTGAAAATCTTATACTTAGCTCGAAATAAACTGAATCTCCATTTAACCAGTAGATCTATGTACATATACATATATGGCGTGAGAGCCAGCCACCCTTTAACCTTACCTAACCTAATATACCGGACATTGATATAGCGTGTCAGCTGATCTAATGAGAGCTGTGTGACAGCGATGGCGTGAACTTAAAGCAATCTGAGAGCCTATCCGTTACAAGCTACGTGTATAGTTTTTGACAATTATTTTCTCTTACGAACGACAAGTACGGAAGAGCGACCCGCTAATGGCTGAGTATACTGCTGGAGAATACGTAAAATTCGGCAACGCTGCAAAGAGAGGTTATGTCATCGTACAGTCCTACAAGTAGAAAAACTATCATCTGTAGGGGAATTCTCTATCGCATTATAACGATTTTCGTTATCGTTAAATTTACTTAGCGATAATTTTAACGATTTTAATATTCGGTGTACTTATTTAACGATATAGAAAATTGTTTCTGTTGTTCTTGTTGTTGTTAATAATTTGGGAAAAGTACATACAAACAAATATTATATTTGCTAAATATTAATTAAAAACACATGACATTTACAAATATTTCTGACAATTTTGGAAATACCTAGCGAGTTTCCCGAAATTTCGGAAAAATCAAACATTCTTGAAAAATTCTTCACTTAAGTAAAGAGCCGATATAGTGTGCATTTTATTGGTGTATCCTTATGCTATCATGTTGTGGGTGTATATATACAAACATACCCATGTTTATACATCCAGCTATGGTGATATAGCTAATAAGCTGGCGAAAACATTTTCCAAGCCATGAAAAAAAAATTTAAAAATCCCGTCATTTGGGGAAATTTTATTACAGACGCCGATCCATCAATAGACAAGACATGTCTATGTATGTAAAGAATAAAACACGTCCACGTCGCTCAAGAACAACTGAAGATATTGCTGTTGTAGTCTAATGTTCCTCACCGTTCTTTGGAATCCCCCTAAATGTCATTGCACCGTATTTTGCATAAAGATTTGGGTCTTAAGATTTATAAAGTTCTGTTAACACAAGAACTCAAGCCGGCCGATCATCAACAATGTCGTGTCTTTACTAATTGGGTCCTTGAAGTGCATGAAAAAGATGCGGAATTTCATCGGAAAATCATGTTGACTGATAAGACTCATTTCCACCTCGAGGGCAACGTCAAATAGACAAAACTGCTGCATCCGGAACTAATATAACCCAAGATTCATTGTTGAAAAGCCGCTCCATACTGAATTTGTAACTGTTTGGTGCGGTTTAAGACCTGGCGGGGTCGTTGGGTCTTTTATTTTATATTGCTCCTCTTTTAATTTTTGAGTAAAATAGAAAGCAAAACAATAGCATTTTTTATGTGAAAAGTTCTTGAAATAAAAACCGTAGTATAATTTCGCAATAAGTAGCAAATTTGTTAATGTACAAAATGTGCAGGTAAGACCGAATGCTGCTCTAATTATGTATGCATCTCTATGCGCATATGTACATACATATATATGGGTGCACGTACGAGTACAAATATATTATGCCAGGCACAAGGCAACCCGAAATTGCCGTGGGTACACCTACTAAAAGTACAAGTGTGTAAATATACATACCTACATATGTACAGTAAGTAGTATATACAGGTATATGGTATGTATGTATATATAAAAAGTATATAGCATGTATTGATATACGGAAAAAGTAATTGTTTTAGAAACTCTTTCTGTGAGCTCATTACAGAAAAAATACGTTTATAGAAGAAATTCCAAATTTTTCTGAAAAAAAAAAAATATTAAATTATAAATTTATAAAATGCCATTTCGAAAAGTCTTAACAATATTCATTGTTAGAGAAGATCATGAGTATGTATGTATTTCAAATTATGACTCGGATTACTTCAGCGGAAATTATTGTTAGCTCAACACTTATATACATATATAAAAAATTTAAATAAAATAAATCAAAGAAAATAAAATAAAACTTAATCTAAAATAAAGTAAATGTAATAAAGAAAAGTACAAAAATAAATTCAAATAAAATAATATAAAGTAAAATAAAATTAAATTAAATCAAATTCAATAATAAAATATAAAATAATATAAAATAAAAGTAAATTAAAATAAAAGTAAAATAAAATAAAATAATTTATAATGAAATAAAATAAAGTAAAATAACACATTAAATTTTAATAAAAAAAAAATAAAATTAATATAATATTAAATTCAATTTAACTCAACTAAAGGGATTAACATAAAATTAATTTAATTTAAATTAAACTAAACTAAAATAAATTAAATAAACGCCAATAAAGAAGAAGAGAAAATAAATTAAATTAAATGTATATATTTCAAATTGCGATAAAATTACAAATCATTAATCATAAAATTAAATAAATATAAAATAAAATTAAATAATTATAATTAAATAAAATAAATTAAAAATAAAATTAAATTAAACTCTATTAAACGGATTAACATATAATTAATTTAATTTAAATTAAGCTAAACTAAAATAATTGAAATAAAATAAATTGAAATAAAATGAAATTAATTAAATTAAAATAAAACGGAAAATATTCAATTTCAATAAATTAATCTAAAACAAATTTACGTAAAATATTATTCATTATAAAAGTACAATAAGAGAATAAATTTTATTAAAATGAAATTAAATTTAAAATAAAGTAAAATAATTGAAATGAAATGGAATAAAATAAAAATTCAAATAAAAGTAATAACATAAGAATAGATTGAATTAACTAAATTAAATTGAATAAAAAGAAATAAATTAAAATAGAATAACAGCAAGAAAAATAAAATTAAATATTTGAAATAAATAAGAACATGAAAACAAAATAAATGTAATTAAATAAAATTAAATAAACTAAATTATTAAAAAAATTAAAATAAAAGAAAATAAAAAATTTAATTAAAATAAAATAAAAGCATAAAAAAATAATGAAATAAACGATATTAAATTCCATAACAAAATTAAAAAATTAACATTTATAAAAAATATAAATAAAAAAATAAACTAAAATAAAAATGAATAACAAATATAAGGAAAGTAAAATAAATAATGTTAAAATAAAATAAAAAAAATAAAAAAAATAGATATTGAGAATAGAACGAAGAAAAGAATGACTCTAGAAGGACTGAGAATACAAGAACAAATTCTCTGTGCGATGAATTACAAAGATGATGTAGACAATATAAATTGCGCATACACAGCGATAATAACTAAAAACAAGACAAAAGCTGAAAGTGGACGGTCAAGAAATTATGACCATACATATATGTAATAATATATAATAACTAATCAATTATGTGAACATATTTGTGTTTAAGGTATTGTTGTTGGAAAAGTTTATAATGTATACTGTTTGTTAATTATGTTTTCTTGTTTTTTAAAAATAAAATAGACTCCCTGAAGAAGATACGAATCGTATCGAAACGCGTAGGAGGCAGAAAAAGAAAAAAATTTTTCGTTTTTTAATTTAACGGCCGTAAAGCTCCAAATATATAACCCAAAATAAAAAAATTTTGACAAAAAGAAAAAGTAATTAAATAAAAAATAAAAAAATGATATAAAAAAATTAAATTAAATTACAGTAAATTAAATAGAATTAAAATTAATTAAACAGAATTAAAGTAATTAAAAAAAAAATTAAGTAAAATATATAACTAAAATAAAATTGAATAAATGAAAGTAAAAACTAATATTAAATAAATTAAAATAAAATGAAAGCATATTTATTGGTTACTTAAAAATAACCTTCAGCATTCATTTTTATGGTATCATTACATATACACGGTACATATGTGGTATATGCATATGTACATACTTATGTATGTATAGTCAACATTTTGAACATGACTATAGGTATATGTATAACAGATTTTTTCAAACATAATTCATTGTAAATGGATGAAAATGCTTTCGATTTCGTTCCATTGATTTTGAAAGCTCGAAAGGCAGTTAAAATTAATGTCTCTTCCTCATCCGGGTTTCCGCAACTAATTATAATTCAATCCAGAAAATTTTAAAATTTTCAAACAATTCTTAATATTTTTCTTGTATTTAAAAATTAATACTTTGATTCTCCCAATTAAAACTGGGTCCACTTGCCTACCTTTGTATCAAATTTTAAGTAAGTCTAGTCATTTTTTTTTAATAGAACAGTCGCTGTCAGTCAGTTTTTTTCTTACAAATCTAGCCAGGAACCAAAGGAATAAACTAGCAAATTTTCATTATAATCTGCCTACTAGTGTCGGCGATCCTAGGAAACTTTGAAAACAAAGATTCCTGAGTTTTACTTGAACTGAGAGGGATAAATTGGAATTTCACCTATATGCTGTACTCCTCCTTCACATATGTATGTATGTAGGTATCATGGGAATCGTAACTTCAAGCATTCTAATTTTTAATGGTGTGCAGACTTGTTTCCGTTACTGTATTGCTGTCGAAAGTTTAACGATAGTTTAGATAGCTAGACGGTAGATGTAGTGCCGGGAGCACCCAGCCGCTTAAATGCCCTAGATAATTGTGTTCAGTCCTATAATTGCGTAGGACAAGCCAGCACAGAAAATTATTACAAAAATCGAGCCTTGAGACAAGATTATACTAGTTTTTGTCTATACTGATGAGTCTAAATGTAGTACCGATACAAGATACCGACAACATGAGCAAATATGCTTTTATTGCGGGAGAAATTCCCCGGCCGCTTGATCTCTCGTCTTGGCGATGTCAATTGGCCACCGAGATTGTGCGATTTGACACCATTGGAATGTTTCTTATGCTGATTTGAGGTCAAAGACCGTGCTTATGCGGATATATCTTTAACTCTTGAGCACTTGAAACCCAAAATTCGTCGAGTTATGGCTGTGATACCGTCCAGTATGTACCAAAAAGGGGTCGAAAATTACCTCAAACGGATCGAAGTTTGGTCTTTGAGAGAATAACTCATGCCAATGATAAAATGTTATCGAGTTTTCCTTCGTATGCAGCGTAATTTACATACATACATACATATATTGTATGTGTGACGTTGAATTTTGCCATCAAGTTGAGAGGGCCATCGGGTAATTCATATTTATTAAACATTGTAAGGTATTTAATTAAATTCAATTGCACGCAAGAATTGTTATTGTACACAAATATGTGAGAACATAGTATATATGTACATACATATCTACGAGTAGTTGTAATAAAGAATCGGACGACAAAATAAAATTTATGCAAAATACATGAGCTGCGTGCTATCATACGTGTAATTATTTGTAGAAATCTACTTATATACATACATATATACAGAGTAATAAAATAAAATCAATATGTACATACATATATTCTTTTTACGCCATCGTTTTTGCTCTCGAACTTTATCAACTTTTAATTAAACTTTAAATTGTTATTGAGTTTTGTTCGAAAACATTTGTATAATATTTATAGTGGAAATTGTTTTTAATTATATTGTACATACCATACACATATATACATACACAAATATGTTTTGCAATATAATAATTAAATTTGCATTTTAAAATTTTTGCTAAAATTGAAAACTTATTTATATTGCTCGGGTACCTAAAAGGGTAATATTCTTACATACATAGATACATATGTATGTATATGCCTTGGATAGAGAGAAATATGCAATTCCAGGGTAAGGCCGTTGGTAAGCTGAATGCACCGCTGACATGGAAGGTGTTTGGAAAGCAATCCATGGAAGATTTATTTCGCAGTAGATTTAGTAGTAAGTAGCAGGTAAGGACGAATGCTGCTCTAATTATGTATGCATCTTTAATGTACAGTATGTACATATATACAGGTAGTAGATAAATACTAAAAGTACAAATGTGTAAATAAACATACATATGTACAGTATGTAGTATAGACAGGTATGGTATATAGTATGTATGTATATATAAAAAGTATATAGGATGTATTGATATAGGGAAAAAGTAATTGTTTTAGAAACTCTTTCTGTGAGCTCATTACAGAAAAAATACGTTTATAGAAGAAATTCCAAATTTTTCTGAAAAAAAAAAAATTATTAAATTATAGAAAAATGTATAAAATGCCATTTTGAAAAGTCTTAACAATATTCATTGTTAGAGAAGATCATGAGTATGTATGTATTTCAAATTATGCCTCAGATTACTTCAGCGGAAATTATTGTTAGCTTAACACTTATATACATAAAAAATTGGAATAAAATAAATCAAAGAAAATAAAATTAAACTTAATCTAAAATAAGTCAATATAATACAGAAAAGTACAAAATTAAATTAAAATAAAATAATATAAAGTAAAATAAAATTAAATTAAATCAAATTCGATAATAAAATACAAAATAAAATAAAAGTAAAACAAAATAAATTAAAATAAAATTAAAAAAAATAATAATGAAATAAAATAAAATAAAATAACATATTAAATTTTAATAAAATAAAATAAAATTAATATAATATTAAATTCAATTTAACTCAACTTAACGGATTAACATAAAAATAATTTAATTTAAATTAAACTAAACTAAAGTAAATTAAATAAAATATAAATAAAGGGACATGAGTATGTATGTATTTCAAATTTTGATAAAATTACTAATCATTACTCATAAAATACAATAAAATAAAAATAAAATAACATTAAATAAAATAAATTATAATGAAATAATAAAATTAAATTAATATAATATTAAATTAAATTAAACTCAATTAAATGGATCAACTTAAAATTAATTTAATTTAAATTAAACGAAACTAAAAGAATTGAAATAAAACAAATTGATATATTTAAAATGATATAAATTAAATTAAAATAAAACGGAAAATATTCAATTTTACTATTTTAACCTAAAATAAATTTACGAAAAATATTATTTTTTATAAAAATATAATAAAAAAATAAGTTTTAGTAAAATGAAATTAATATTAAAATAAAGTAAAATAATTGAAATGAAATGGAATAAAATAAATATTCAAAATAAAGGAATAGCATAAATATAGATTGAATTAACTAAATTAAATTAAATAAAAATGAAATAAAATAAAAGCAAGTATAATAAAATCAAATAATTTAAAATAAACTAAAACATGAAAACAAAATAAATTTAATTAAATAAAATTAAATAAACCAAAATAATTAAAAAATTAATAAAAAGTAAATAAAAAACTTAATTAAAATAAAATAAACGAAAAAAATATTAATGAAATAAATGAAATGAAATGAAATTAAATTCCATAACAAAATTAAAAAATTAATATTCATAAAAAAACTAAAATTAAAATGAATAACAAATATAAAGAAAGTAAAATAAAATGAAAAAAATTAAACAAAAAGAAAAAAAATAAAAAATAAAATAAAATGATATGGAAAAATTAATTTATATTAAATTAAAGTAAACTAAATTACATTAATTAGAATTAAAGTAAATTAAAAAAAAAATAAACTAAAATATTTGACTAAAATAAAATTGAATAAATGAAAGTAAATTAAATAAATAAAAATAAAATAAAATGATATGAAAAAATTAAACTAAATTAAATTAAAGTAAATTAAGCTAAATAGAATTAAAATAAATTAAAATAAATAAAGTAAATTATATAACTAAAATAAAATTGAGTAAATGAAAGTAAAAACTAATATTAAATAAATTAAAATAAAATTGAATTATAAAAAATAAAAACTAAAACTATATAAGTTAGAAAAAACAATTAAATAAAAATAACTTAAAACAAAATAACAAATAAATTAAAAATTATAACTAAAGTAAAATTAAAAAAATGTAAGTAAAAATAAAAATTAAATATATACATAAACTAAATTTAAACAAATTAAAATAAAATGAATTAAATATAAATTAAAAATATATTATATAAAATAAAATGAAGTAAAGAATAGTTTAATAAAATAAAATAAAAAACAGATATAATAATTCATGGCAGCATAAGTTAGTAAGTAGTTACAAATTTAGTATTGGTATGAAAAAAGGGATTAAAGTAGATTTAAATATTTCCACCATAAAAGCACTGCTTCTCACAAGAAACAAACAACCATATATGTACATACAAAAATATTTTACTACCTTCTGTATCGCTTGTTGTTGTTTATAACGCTAGTAAGATGTACAAAAAATCATTTTTTTTTTACTACAACCCGACACTTAGTTTTACCAAAACAAAAATAACCCTGTTTACATATTTATAATGAATATTTTGACGCCAAAGCAGGAAAATTCACAAAATAAATACTACACACACACAAATAAACATACGCTAAGAGTGCAAGTCAAAGCACAAACAACAACAGATGCGGCCATATTAACTTTTGTTGCGGGAGGGAAACAACAGTAGACAGCAGTTAGTAAGTCTTTGGTTTGGCTGGTTTCGTTACTAGTTAGGGGTTGTTGAGAGTAACTCTCAGCGGTTCTCTTTGTGGAACGTGTACGTGACAGGGTATACATGTTGGACAACCAATCAGAGTAGGTGGAGTCAAAAGTGTGAAGTATAAAGAGAAAGAGAGGTGTGCACGCTTATATGAGCACTTGCTGGTGATTTTGGTTGTGTAATTGGAAAGCCAGAAATAGAGAGGTGAGCATATAAATAGCAGTAAAATTTTGAGTGCAGAGTTAGTCTTGATTCATACCTTGAGTTCATTATATCTAAGTGAAATTTAGTTTGTGTTGGGTTTTCTAAGCGAAAAAACGAAAAAATTTTACTGAAATTAGAGTGAATATTTTAACGCTCAGTAAAGAGAATTAGAAAAATTTTGGAAAAATTTACGTACTCTAGTGAATTTACGCACCTAAAAACATACATAAATACTTAAAAATGGTACAAATCGCAAAGCAAGGTGCATTTAGCATAGATGCTATACTTACTAAAAATCAACCGCAATTTGAACAAAGTGAAATGTGTACGCCGTTGGAACAGTTTGCACGAGAGCCTAAAGAATCGGATGAGCGACTATTACGCTTACAAACCAACCAAATGCCACATACAGAACGTTTAAAATCTCTAGATGAGTGTTCAAGTACGGATGAATTTGAGAATCCCTCCGGCACCAGTACACCATTTAGCGACGTTACCACTGCAACCAGCAGCAATGACGACAAGGAGAATAGTGACGTGGAAGTTGATGATGACTCTTCCGAGGATGTTAATGTTGATGATACGATGGATGTTAATAAAATTAAAGACAACGTTAGCGATGAAAAACCGAAGCAAAGCTATAACTGTTTAATTATGCAAGCCTTAATAAAGAGCCCCTATAGGCGGCTAACTTTAAGCGAAATTTATCAATCCCTCATGGACGATTACCCATATTTTCGCAAGAATAAGCGTGGTTGGCAAAATTCGATACGCCATAATTTGAGCTTAAGCAAGTACTTTGTGAAGGTGAGACGCTCCAGCTGTGATCCCGGTAAAGGCCACTATTGGACATTGCATCCCAGTGTTAGCGAATTGGAATTCGGTGATAAGAATGGTAAATTGCGACGAAAAAATCCCGGAGCTAGTCGTTCACGTTTAGCCCGCCAAACGATTTATGCACCAGCTATGATGCCTTATTTACCAGGAGCTATGTATTACCCGTGCACAACTAATTATACCCAATTGGGAGCTCTGCAGCATCAGCAATTAGCAGTAGCCTATTATCAAGCACAAATGGTAACGGCGGCAGCGGTGGCTGCATCAGCAGCAGTCGCACCACGATCACCCCCAGCACCGATCGCAGTAACCGCAGCTGCACGAGCACCACATCCGATGGCGATTTTAGGTTATAATGTAACACCGCCACAACCAACAGTAGCAGCACGAGCACCATATCCGATGGCGACTTATGGTTATAATTCCCCTTCATCACCAGCCACAGCGGCGGTAGTAACAACAGCATTGGCGCCACCAGCACATCAACCGGTAGCGTCAATGGGTTATAATAACTCTCCACCACTAGCACCAGTGTCAACGCCAGTTTATAATCCGGCAATGGCAGCAGCAGCAGCGGCGGCATATAGTTCCATGCACATGCGCACAGCACAATTCACGCCCATTCAAATGCCAAATGATTTCCTTCACCCGAAGCAGGTTTATGGCAAATACGCTAGCAGTTAGGTAAGCTGCGTATAAAGTGTCTTACAAAAAATATGGACACCTGGAAGCCTCCCTTGTGGAGCAATTGACAACGGCCAATGTAGCGGCCTGCAGAGAATGAAAAACATAACAAAAAACAGCTTCATCTTTATTGAATTCTATTAAAGCTGTTGGTTCCTCTATTTGTATGAAGAGCAAAGAAGATGCATATCAAACAATCGGAGGAGATGCTCGGCAGAAAAGTACCAATTATATATTGGTACACGTTACATGCATATTTATGTACATATGCGTGTATTTACTGGCGAATGTTTATGCACTACGAAGGCTGAAAAGTACTTCGGTTGGAAAGCTATTTAAAAAAGAATGTATTGAAAAATTAAAAATGTTTACGAATTATATGTAAAATGACAAAAAAGTTAATTGAAAAAAAAAATTGTTCTGCGAAAAATATGTAAACGAGAAAAAATATTTTAAGCAAAAAATCTGAAATCTGAAATGAAAAATCTTGAAAAAAAAAATTTTTTTTATTAAAATTACATTATTATTTATAATAGTACCATTTTTATTTTAAGTCACATCATTTATTCATTTATTTTCCTTATACATATATTATATTAAACATTTATATTAAAACCAATACAAAACAACAATAAAAAATAGTGCATAAAAACTAAACTACAAAATTTCTTTTTTAACTTAGAGAAAGAAAAAAATAGTCTCAGGCAAATAATGTATAAATGCAACGTTGGCTGGTAATAACCTTATAAGCTTTTTATCTCCAAAACGAAAAGAAAAATAGAATGGGTCCAGAAAGCAAATAAAAATTTCTGAGCCGGCGGTAGAGATTTTTCTTATGAAAATTTTACTTTCAAATTAGTTTAATTTTTTGTTGAGACCTTTCCGGCTTATTTTATTGTCGCAAAAAAGGCTAAAAAAAAGGAAATTCTATTTTCGAGCACTAAGCAAAATTTCCCTTGTACTTTAGATAGATGGAGTAGATTTGACATGTTTTAGAAGCTCGAGCATCGAGAGGGTTCGAAAAAGAAAACCGTATAGACTTCTTTAATTATAACACATTTACGGCCAAAACGGCAGGCAAAATCTTTTTTTTCGTGTAATCTTCCCCATTTGAAGGGTAACTCATTGAAACCAGTCAAAATTTCCTTTAAGAAACATTAGTCGATGATTCGGTCTCAGCCCTTAAGGTTAAGTGGTCTGGTAACTTGGTTTGGATAATTCGATCTTTTTCTGAAATGATTATATTTTAAGAATACATTGTTAAAATTTTCCAAAAAAGTATTGACGAAGTTTTAGCACCTATACGTGAGAGTCTCGTAGTAGTACGCGCTGATCCGCACATTTTTCTCGAAACAACGTTCTTTCGGTCGGCCGGAATGATAACAAATTTACCATCCAACCGAACTCAACCATTTGTTTAGTCCTAGTTCCAACTAAAATGACAAGCTTACATAACAGTAATCTTTTTGATTACCCTAATTCAGATGTCCCCAACAGACTTAATCACCGCAGGCAACCAACTCCTTTTATTTTTTGAGACACTCAATTCAATGCTACGAAAAAGACAAAACATAATTTTTTTATTTACTCTGAGGTAAAGGGACTTCCACTAAGAGGTTTTATTTTGAATAGGTTATTCCGAGCAATTTTGGGGCTTTTTAATTTTGTTTAATTTAATTTAATTTTGTTTTTTATGAATTTTATTTTATTTTTTATTTCTTTATATTTTATTTAATGTTATTTTATTTTTTTGATTTTATTTTATTTTATATTATTTTATTTTTTTCATTTTATTTTATTTTAATTTATTTAATTTTATCTTATTCTTACTTTTAATTTATTGTATTTTATTTTATTTTATTTTATTTTATTTTATTTTATTTTATTTTATTTTTTTTTTTTTTATTATATTTTATTTTAGTTTATTTTATTTTATTTTGTTGTATTTTATTTCATTTTATTTTATTTTATTTATTTAATTTTATCTTATTCTTACTTTTAATTTATTGTATTTTATTTTATTTTATTTTATTTTATTTCATTTCATTGCATTTCACTTCATTTTATTTTATTTTATTATATTTTATTTTATTTTATTTTATTTTATTTTATTTTATTTTATTTTATTTTATTTTATTTTATTTTATTTTATTTTATTTTATTTTATTTTATTTTATTTTATTTTATTTTATTTTATTTTATTTTTTTATTTTATTTTATTTTATTTCATTTTATTTTATTTTATTTATTTAATTTTATCTTATTCTTACTTTTAATTTATTGTATTTTATTTTATTTCATTTCATTTCATTTCATTTCATTGCATTTCACTTCATTTTATTTTATTTTATTATATTTTATTTTATTTTATTTTATTTTATTTTATTTTATTTTATTTTATTTTATTTTATTTTATTTTATTTTATTTTATTTTATTTTATTTTATTTTATTTTATTTTATTTTATTTTATTTTATTTTATTTTATTTTATTTTTTATTTTTTATTTTATTTTATTTTATTTTATTTTATTTTATTTTATTTTATTTTATTTTATTTTATTTTATTTCATTTTATTTTATTTTATTATATTTTATTTTATTTTATTTTATTTTATTTTATTTTATTTTATTTTTTTTATTTTATTTTATTTTATTTTATATTATTTTATTTTATTTTTTTTCATTTGGTTTTTTATTTTATTTTGTTTTCTTTTCATTTAATTTTATTTTATTTTTCTTTACATCGATTTATTTTCATTTAATTTTTTTCTTTTATTTTACTTTATTTCATTTAATTTAATTTTAGTTTATTAATTCTAGTTTGTTTTTTATTTCATTTAATTAAATTGAATGGAATTTAATTCAATAGTTTGGTTTATTTTATTTTATTTTATTTTTTTATATATTGTTTAATTTATTGTCATTAATTTTATTTAATAATATTTTTATTTAATTTTATTTAATTTAGTTTAATTTAATTTAATTTAGTTTAATTTTCTTTAATTTTATTTAATTATATTTTTATTTAATTTTATTTAATTTAGTTCAATTTAATTTAATTTAGTTTATTTTATTTTATTCTAGTTTATTTTATTTAGTTTTATTTTATATTATTTTATTTTATTTTATATTATTTTATTTTATTTTTTTTCATTTGGTTTTTTATTTTATTTTGTTTTCTTTTCATTTTATTTTATTTTATTTTACTTTATATTGATTTATTTTCATTTAATGTTTTTTTGTTTCAGTTTACTTTATTTCATTTCATTTTATTAATTCTATTTTGTTTTTTATTTCATTTAATTAAATTTAATTGAATTGATTTTAATTCAATTGTTTTTTTTATATTTTATTATATATTATTTTTATTTTATTGAATTTTATTTTATTTTATTTTATATTATTTTATATTATTTTTTTCATTTCGTTTTACTTCATTTCGTTGTTTTTTATTTTATTTTTCTATATATATTGCTTTATTTTCATTTTATTCGTTTCATTTTACTTTATTTCATTTCATTTTATTTTATCTTATTAATTCTATTTTGTTTTTTAATTCATTTAATTAAATTGAATTGAATTGAATTTTATTTAATTCAATTGTTTGGTTTATTTTATTCATTTTTTTTTAATTTGTTTTATTTTATTCTATTTTATTTTAATATGTTTTATTTTATTTTATTTTATTAAAAAAAAAGACAAGACTTTTTTTGTACACTCTAAGATCCTGTTAATAATATAATGCGAAATGAAACTGATTGAATTTAGTTTTTTCCAAATAAACTATTCTCAAAAAAGCATTATTCCCATAATGTGTGCTTTGTCGTTTTTGAATTGTTCGCTACTATAAGCGAATGAAAATAAGCATAATAAAACAGCGACACGCCGTCTAACCTGGGAAAGAAGATGTGAATTCAACAAAAAAGCTTAAAATTTTCACACATTATTTATATGTAAATACATACATATAATCTCTATAGTAGTCTTTGCTCATAAAAACTGCTCTAACTCGCTTTTATTTCTTACTTCACTGCCCCCCTAATGTCTTCACATCAACACCATTGAGCGTCTTTTCGTCTTAACACTTCATAATTCCGAGATTTGTCACCTCGTTTGTAGAACAAATGAAAAAAAATAGAAAATTATATAAAATTCAAAGTAAATAAATATACAATAATTTAATACAAGTTTTTTTTTTCTTTTTATTATTATTCATTTTTCACATTTCACGTGTGCCTGTGTTGAACCGATCTTTGACAAATCCTCACATTATCCCACATTCAGCACCTTTGATCCCACGCCGCCAAACAGCAAGATATCTCTCGTGGCTGTGTATTATTCTATTTTTTATTGTTTCGCACTCTCCTCTCGCGCTGCTCAATTGCAGCCGATTTGCTTGTAAATGACTTAATTACGTGTTGAATCAAAATTTATATTGTTATGTATGGACATTTGGTAAATATGTACATACATTTATTTGTTGGTACACCGCTGCTGCCGCTGCCGCTGCCGCTGTGGGATATTCGGCTTTTGTGCGACCATCGGACTTCGGAGCTAAAAAGTAACAAGTTGATGGATCAATCTACTTCCTAAGTATGTAAGGGTATGTGTGTGTGTGTGTGCGTGTGTATGTGGAGCTAGGGCAATAATGGTTATAGTATAGAATTAAGTCATAACGACCGACAATATGTTTAGTGACAAGTCCAGCTGTGAGGGTATACCAAAACAAGAAGGAGAACAAGGTATAAATAAAAAAAAATGTAAAAGATGGTTAGAATTATAGAAATAGAAAAATAAAAGGGAAACAAGATGTTTTGGAAGACAAATTGTCTGAAAAAGCACAACAATAAAATCAACAACAACAAAAATTATTAAAAATAGAATATCAAGTAAGGAAGAGCTCAACACCGGGGGAATAAATGGTATAATTAAAGCAAGGAAATCGTCGAGTTTGACCAGCCTACGTGCACTGTTTCGATTTCCCAGGAGCTAAACATTGCACAAAAAACAGTTTGCAACCACTTGAAAAAGGCTATCAACACAATGAAACTTGATGTATAGATGCCACATGAGAGTGGCGAGAAAAAACCTCATGGACTCGACCCTTTGCTGAAGCGGATGGCGACTGGTGCTGAAAAGTGTA
>JAWMAG010000004.1:34122500-34125000 GCA_037013455.1 Ceratitis rosa
TCACCATCCATGTTACGTTGCCTATCCGGCTCACATTATAAGTTTACAGCGTCCGCATATGCGCCTATATATTCTGGCAAGGCCAGCATACCAGAGGTATATTTACCATCCGCAACGGACTCATAATGAACATGGTTTAGCACATGGAGCAGCAGTTTTGACTACCGGATGTCGCTATCCACTATATGCTCCATATCCGCCTCAAGAAACAAATTTAATACAATTGAAGGACACACGCACTATACCGAAGCAAGCAACGCAACAGACTCACCAGAAATGTGTTTCAGCAAACGAACAAGCAATTTTGGATCTTACCCAGTTATTCATTGATCGGCAGCTCGACAAGGTACTGAATCTTGAAAACGAACGATGTGAAAGAGAGAAATTAGAAAAAACGTTGCTCGAAGAAAGGCAACGAGAACTTCAACACCAGATTCATGTAGATTTCAAACAACAGAATAAATTGATCCTATCTGATGCTGAATTTGTACAGAATTTAAGTCATTATATAATGGAGACACACTTGCAACGTCTCCACGGTTATCCCATGGAAAGTGTTAAAACAAAAGGTGCGATTGAGATCTACAAGCATTTTGATTACTTAGGGGCACACTCAAATAAACTTTATAACCGAGGTGTGAACAGTGAGCAGATCATGGAAAAACAGTGCATTCGCTGTGAGCGGACGTTTCACCTTACAAAGTCAGGCGAATACATGAATGCAGAGACATGCAACTTCCACTGGGGTAAACTTTATGACTCCAAAAAAGAGCAGAATTTGAAGGAATACACTTGCTGTGCCGGCGGAAAAGACTCGGCTGGTTGCGCTCATAATGCATATCATGTCTGGACGGGAATTGAAGCGGGTATAAATGGACCCTACAACGACTTCGTTAATACCCGTTCACTGCAATCTTCGAATGAAACAAAAGCATACGCTTTAGATTGTGAGATGGTCTTCACGGGTCATGGTTTGGAAGTTGCAAGAGTAACATTAGTCGATATTAATAATCAGCTTATTTACGATCATTTCGTGCAACCCAAGGGTGCGATCGTCGACTACAACACCAGATTTTCTGGAATTACTGAAAGAGATTTAAGTCGCAAGGAGAATATCCACTTAAAAACTTTTACCGAAGCTCAAAGAGACTTACTGCAACTTATAAACGCCGACACCATTTTAATCGGTCACGGCTTAGAAAACGATCTGCGCGTTCTACGGATGGTTCACAAGCGTGTCGTAGATACATCATTTGAATTTCCTCATCCTCTAGGATTTCCATATAGATGTGCCTTGAAGAGCTTGAGCAAGAAATACTTGAAACGCGATGTGCGAAGTGGTGATATGGGTCACAGTAGTGTGGAGGATTCAATTTCATGCATGGAGTTGATGAAATGGAGAGTCCACGAATTCGTGAAATCTAAGAATAGCGGAAAAGTTTAAGGAGGATGATGACCATGGCTGTACAACGGCAAGGATTGAAGAAAAGGCGTTCAAAATAATTATCTTACATATTTTCATGTATTTAGCTTAGATTTCTGTATACAATAATAAATTTATTTCATTTCATATAGATGTTTTTGTTTGTTAGAAGTAGAGTAGAAATGGGGTGCAATGGGGTACAGTCACGGTTGCAGGACTATGGTCAATTCCTGATCTTGCGTCCACGCTTCGTGCACCCTGGGCAACGTGACCAATCCTTGCGCAAAATAGGGTCACCAACCTGTTCGGAGCCTTGTGGTCACGGCAGAAAGAGAGGGAGAAATTAAAGTTGAAATTAAAATTAAGGTTAAAATGAAAATTAATATTAAATACAAAATAAAATTAATATTAAAATTAAAATTAAAATTGAAATTACTTTTAAAATTAGAATTAAAACCATATGTACATACATTTATTTGTTGGTACACCGCTGCTGCCGCTGCCGCTGTGGGATATTCGGCTTTTGTGCGACCATCGGACTTCGGAGCTAAAAAGTAACAAGTTGATGGATCAATCTACTTCCTAAGTATGTAAGAGTGTGTGTGTGTGTGTGTGTGTGCGTGTGTATGTGGAGCTAGGGCAATAATGGTTATAGTATAGAATTAAGTCATAACGACCGACAATATGTTTAGTGACAAGTCCAGCTGTGAGGGTATACCAAAACAAGAAGGAGAACAAGGTATAAATAAAAAAAAATGTAAAAGATGGTTAGAATTATAGAAATATAAAAATAAAAGGCAAACAAGATGTTTTGGAAGACAAATTGTCTGAAAAAAGCACAACAAAAACAAACACAAGACTAGTTGCAGCAAAACAAAAGCAAGGAGTGCGGTAATAATAAAATCAACAACAACAAAAATTATTAAAAATAGAATATCAAGTAAGGAAGAGCACAACACCGGGGGAATATTTAATTAAAGAAAGGAAATCGTCGAGTTTGACCAGCCTGCGTGCACTGTTTCGATTTCCCTGGAGCTAAACATTGCACAAAAAACGGTTTGGAACCACTTGAAAAAG
>JAWMAG010000004.1:34130000-34287500 GCA_037013455.1 Ceratitis rosa
ATTTTCATGTATTTAGCTTAGATTTCAATTCTGTATACAATAATAAATTTATTTCATTTCATATAGATGTTCTTGTTTGTTTGAAGTAGAGTAGAAATGGGGAGCAATGGGGTACAGTCACGGTTGCAGGACTATGGTCAATTCCTGATCTTGCGTCCACGCTTCGTGCACCCTGGGCAACGTGACCAATCCTTGCGCAAAATAGGGTCACCAACCTGTTCGGAGCCTTGTGGTCACGGCAGAAAGAGAGGGAGAAATTAAAGTTGAAATTAAAATTAAAGTTAATATGAAAATTAATATTAAATTCAAAATTAAAATTAATATTAAAATTAAAATTAAAATTAAAATTAAAATTAAAATTAAAATTAAAATTAAAATTAAAATTAAAATTAAAATTAAAATTAAAATTAAAATTAAAATTAAAATTAAAATTAAAATTAAAATTAAAATTAAAATTAAAATTAAAATTAAAATTAAAATTAAAATTAAAATTAAAATTAAAATTAAAATTAAAATTAAAATTAAAATTAAAGTTAAAATTAAAATTAAAATTAAAATTAAAATTAAAATTAAAATTAAAATTAAAATTAAAATTAAAATTAAAATTAAAATTAAAATTAAAATTAAAATTAAAATTAAAATTAAAATTAAAAGTAAAATTAAAATTAAAATTAAAATTAAAATTAAAATTAAAATTAAAATTAAAATTAAAATTAAAATTAAAATTAAAATTAAAATTAAAATTAAAATTAAAATTAAAATTAAAATTAAAATTAAAATTAAAATTAAAATTAAAATTAAAATTAAAATTAAAATTAAAATTAAAATTAAAATTAAAATTAAAATTAAAATTAAAATTAAAATTAAAATTAAAATTAAAATTAAAATAAAAATTAAAATTAAAATTAAAATTAAAATTAAAATTAAAATTAAAATTAAAATTAAAATTAAAATTAAAATTAAAATTAAAATTAAAATTAAAATTAAAAAAAAATTTTAATTAAAATTATAATTATGATTAAAATCAGAATTAAAATTATAATTAAAACCAAAATTATAATTAAAATCAAAAAAAATTTAAAATTATTTTTAAAATTTTAATTGAAATTAAAATTAAAATTAAAATTAAAATTAAAATTAAAATTAAAATTAAAATTAAAATTAAGATTTTAATTAAAATTATAACCAATATTAAAATTAAAATTAAAACGATAATTTCCTGCAGCTCCAATAAACCCGTTAGTTTTATAATAATAATATACCCTATATTCAGAGTACAGTTGGGTATAAAAAATATTAGCATTCCAAAATTATTTTTGTTTTTGTTAATGGCATGTCTTTTGTAAATACTAACTAGTATTTGTTGAAATTTCACTCTATCCGTGGGCAAACTAACGACGTAGGGAGGAACACAATCCGCACGACGTACCAACAAAGTTACAACCAGCAATGTTCCTACACTTACTGCTTCCCTATAAAATTCGAGTTTTGTTCTCTACATTCTGTATTTTTTTTTTTTTGTTTTTTGGGTCTAATAATCTTCATGAAAATTGAAAGATGAAACGCGACGTCGAAGTAGACGAGTTACAACGCGAGCGAAGGCGGTTTTCTAGGATAACATATACACAATTACGCACATTCAAATTTATCTACACTTTTTGGGTAAAGCGTGTAACAAAAGAATACTCAGCATTTTTGGTGGGGAGGAAAAAAAAACAGTTACTATCAATCGTCAACGAACGCAAAGTGTAGCAGGTCCGATGTGTAGGTATGTATGAAGCGGCAAATTGCTTTGATCAACAAACAAGTGAGCGAACTGTTTACATATGTATGTATGTTTGTACGTATTAATATTTATATTGCTCTAAAGGATTTGGGGAACTTTAAGAGTGCAACGCTATGTATGTATGTATGTACGTAGGTGTGGAAAACATGTGGAGAAATGGGGCACAATCGCTGGCTGGTGAGAATTGGTATGAAAACAACAACAAAAATGGATATACAACTAAATAATCAATAGAAATACCTATGTATATACAAATTTACACACATTAACAGTTCATAATGCCATCAACAGCAATATAAACAACAACAAAAAAACAATGCAAAATAACAACAAATGAGCTTCTTTGCTTGTGGAGCGTTTTTATTCAAATTTAAATCGAGTTCAAAAATTCAAAATCAAATTGTCCCTTTCCACATATGTACATATATACATACAAATGTATATTTCCATATGTTTGATATGTTTGTATATATGTATTTAATGAGCTGCATTAAACTGTACAAATCACTAATAACCGCTCTTATTGTTGTTTATGGTAGTTGTTATTATTCAAGCTTCATAAATTATGCCATAAGTTTATAAAGAGGCCGGTTGAAAAATTTTGTAAAGAATTATTATGGAAAGAATACTATTAATACGCATGTATGTATGTAAATAATAACAAAAATTTGAAAACTTAGTGGGCTCAACAGTTCATAAAATCTAATTTAGTTTTGTCAAATAAATTAGGGCTTTAATGTTGGGTATTTCCAATGCAGTCAGTTGTTGTAATATTAATAACAAATATTTTTTTAATTTTTTTTTTCAATTTTTATTAGGATATTAGTGTTCTTAAGTAAAATTTTATTTTCTTTAAAAATAATAATGTAATATTAATAACAAATATTTTTTTATTTTTTTTTTTAATTTTTATTAGCATATTAGTGTTCTTAAGTTAAATTTTATTTTCTTTATAAATAATAATGTAATATTAATAACAAATATTTTTTTATTTTTTGTTTTAATTTTTATTAGCATATAAGTGTTCTTAAGTTAAATTTTATTTTCTTTAAAAATAATAATGTAATATTAATAACAAATATTTTTTTATTTATTTTTTTTAATTTTTATTAGCATATTAGTGTTCTTAAGTTAAATTTTATTTTCTTTAAAAATAATAATGTAATATTAATAACAAATATTTTTTTATTTTTTTTTTTAATTTTTATTAGCATATTAGTGTTCTTAAGTTAAATTTTATTTTCTTTATAAATAATAATGTAATATTAATAACAAATATTTTTTTATTTTTTGTTTTAATTTTTATTAGCATATTAGTGTTCTTAAGTTAAATTTTATTTTCTTTAAAAATAATAATGTAATATTAATAACAAATATTTTTTTATTTTTTTTTTAATTTTTATTAGCATATTAGTGTTCTTAAGTTAAATTTTATTTTCTTTATAAATAATAATGTAATATTAATAACAAATATTTTTTTATTTTTTGTTTTAATTTTTATTAGCATATTAGTGTTCTTAAGTTAAATTTTATTTTCTTTATAAATAATAATGTAATATTAATAACAAATATTTTTTTATTTTTTGTTTTAATTTTTACTAGGATATTAGTGTTCTTAAGTTAAATTTTATTTTCTTTATAAATAATAATGTAATATTAATAACAAATATTTTTTTATTTTTTGTTTTAATTTTTACTAGGATATTAGTGTTCTTAAGTTAAATTTTATTTTCTTTATAAATAATAATGTAATATTAATAACAAATATTTTTTTATTTTTTGTTTTAATTTTTACTAGGATATTAGTGTTCTTAAGTTAAATTTTATTTTCTTTATAAATAATAATGTAATATTAATAACATATATTTTTTTATTTTTTGTTTTAATTTTTACTAGCATATTAGTGTTCTTAAGTTAAATTTTATTTTCTTTATAAATAATAATGTTATATTAATAACAAATATTTTTTTATTTTTTGTTTTAATTTTTATTAGGATATTAGTGTTCTTAAGTTAAATTTTATTTTCTTTATAAATAATAATGTAATATTAATAACAAATATTTTATTAATTTTTTTTTAATTTTTATTAGGATATTAGTGTTCTTAAGTTAAATTTTATTTTCTTTATAAATAATAATGTAATATTAATAACAAATATTTTTTTATTTTTTTTTTTTTTAATTTTTATTAGGATATTAGTTAAGTCTTAAGTTAAATTTTATTTTCTGGAAAAAAAAATTTACTTTTTCATTAATTTCCCTTTTACATCATTAAAAATAGTCGCTCATTTGACAGAGACATTTTTCGGTTGTCCACAAGCAAATCGCCATTAATTCCTGAATTATCTGGGATCCCCATAATTCTGAGTTTATTGGAAGAAGCGATTAAGATATCTCTTATAGCACAGATAATGTAGTTAATATTGCTATAATTAAATATGGCTTTAAGGCAAAATACGAATATCTGTGCAAATAACAAATTTTCCTTTGCTCTGCTTGGCAAAAAAGAAGAAGAGAACGGCGAATAGTAGCATGACATTATTTTTTTCGTGATGTCCGTAAATTTCAATTTCATAGCTTAAAGCCGACAAAATTAAAGATGATTAACGATAATATTTCCAAATGTTTCAACCGAATCGATTGAAATTTTTTGATTAACATGAAAATTAACGTTGATAATAAACCTTTCGTCTTGTTGACCATCCAAACTTCAGATCGTTTATTTTATTTGAAGGCACAGCCTACAAATAAGTTTAACATATTTTATAAAAAAAATTTTTTTTGGACATTTTTAGTTTTTTTTTTTTCAAAAATTTGGGCATATTCGCAATTTTTCACATTTTCATTGCATTTTTGTTGGCGCTAAACATTTAACGAAGCGCAGTTTGAAAATTTGTGGCTGCAGTTTGAGAAGCATCTTTGGCAATTTGTCTCTTCAAGGAAGCAATATCGCTGTTACTACCTGTTAAATATTAATATATGGTATACATATATGTATGTATGTGTGTATGTACATATTATACATTTTCGTTGTTAATGTTTACTTCGCCACTACTGCACAATCGTATACGAGTACATACATATGTACATATGTATATGTTCCAAATAGTTGTAAGATTGTGTGGTAAGAGCTCCTGACGCATTGTGCCATGCAATTTGCCGGAAAGAGTAAATAAAATTTAAAATTCAATAGAATTTGGTATGTTTTTTTCGGTCTTAAATCTCTTGAGCTCTTTCATTGAGACGGTTGGCGCGACAATATATGGTACATATAACCATCGCTATGACCCTTTTAAATATACTATATTTAGCAAATTTCTGAGAATGCATGCTGAAAGTCTCGAGGTCGATGAACCGCTCTATATGCCCTAACTGTCTACAATTTACAATCTCAGCAATTTGTTTGAACCGGATCCTTAAAGAAGGGCGTCGGTGAATATGTAGACAAACCAGGACCAGGAGATCTCGAAATGTATGCTCGAATTTAAGGTTATTGTGTCAGCGGGGTGGACCGATCCAGGCGAAGACAATACCAATATTTTATTGTTGTTTTAATTAGTTACCCCGCGAATTTGTCAGCCGCCTCGTCTCGTATATATGAATGTATAAGCAGTAATTAAATCAGTTACTTTTCTCAGAATTTTTTTTTTTTTTTGTTAGCAATTTTACATGCCAATTTACGTTGTTTTTCAGAAGACTAACGCTGCATTGTGAAAATGCTAAAATAATATCTTTTGTATACTTATGTAATGTACATATCTCAATATGTTTACCTGGAAAATATATCATGACTATTGTTATGTAGGTTTCTACATACATACATATGTATTAAATCCCTAGATGTATGTATGTATTTAACAATCGTATGTGCGACTTAAATTTTAAGTATTAACCTTGAAACTAGAGCAAAGTGAGCGTGGAACTTTATCATAGTAGGTTTTAAATAAAGCTGGAAATAGTACAAAGTCGGTGTGGATTTGTAAGAAAGTACATAAGTAGTTAATATTGCTGGAAAAGTATACAAAGTTAACTGTAAATAAAAAGGATTTTTCTTAACGCTTGATTTGAACTAAACCTTAATAACCTATGTATGTATGTATATGTTAATCCGCATAACTTCCGCGAAAATTCATAATATTTTATGAGCTTGACCAGATTTTAGCATTCTTTGCCAATAGTAAAGGTGAAGGAAAATAATGAAAATAAAATTCTTAATTTAAATATGTAACTATAGCACGTTACTTCGTTCACTCGTTCACTCGTTCAACAACAATAACAAACACAACAAAAAAGAATCAGCGAAATCATTCCAGCCATTTATAAACATGATATTGTGACCGAGGGAAATATGTTTTATATGTATGTATACATATATGTCTACCTACATGGTTGGTTGGTTGATTGAAGTGGCTGCCGGGCATTGGCACACCTAAGCCCCAAACCACTGTGGATCCCAACGTCCCCCACCCGCTAACCAAACCAGAGCCCATGGAACTTGCTCCGACCTGTTCATTGCGGCAAGGCCCTTCGGGGAGTTTCGTGGTGGCTGTGGTTTAAGCCCAAATGCGGGAAGAGTTGGTGTGGAGTGCGCCAACTTGGTGTGGAGTAGCATTGCTACTGGGTGTTGGACCCATAGCACGGCAGAGGTTTTAGATGTGCCTCGAGCCTAACCAAAGTGGCCAGTGTGTCCATATCACACAGCCGATTGGTACCATAATGTTAGTATTACCTTTTGTACTATTGATCCGCTGTGCTTTTGAGCACCGTGAGGTTAGTCCCACCGCGGCAGGTACTCACGTAAAACATCTCGGACTCTGTTCCATTCTGGCCATATTGTTCTAGCCATCTCATTACCCAGTATGTTACTGTGATCCGGAACCCATACCTGGTTCAGAGAAAACTGCTTAGGCATCACGTTAAGTGATTTGCGGTCTTAGATTTTACCGGTACAGACGCCTGGGCATGTAATGCGACCTGGCGATCCGAGAAGATATGGGTACGATTATCTGAAAGTACCACTGAACTGAGACAGTTGGCAGCCTCACGTATGGCCACCAATTCTACCTGAAAAACGCTACAGTGATCCGGTAAGCGAAAGGATTTACAGATACCAAGTTCCTTGTGAGTAAAACCTTCCACCGACGCCGTTGTCTAGTACCAGGTATTTCGCAGACTCAGCAATGCACAGGTCCGTTCCTGATATATTTGGTGTTGTGAACTTGGGAATTTTATACTTCCTAGAGAATATAACGAGTTCAGTTTCTTGTGGGTTAATGCCTACCCCGCATCAATGACCCACTTTTCAATCCTCCTCAGTCCGCCTTACGGGAATTGGCCATTCACAATAACCGCCAGATCGTTGGCATACGCTATGACCCATGACCCAGCAGTTTATTCACTGCCAAGACCTATAGAAGAGGTGAGAGGACTCCACCTTGCGGGAGATCCTCTGCTGACATACCTAAGTGCCGTCACCCCTGCAATCTCAGATCTTAAAACCCTGCATCTGAGCATTTGGCGTATAAAAGAAATAACTCGAAGGTCGACACCGCTAAATTATTGAAGGCACCCTCAATATCAAGAGGAGCAACTAGGATGTATTCTTTGATCGAGATAGATTTCTCAATTTGTGAATTTTTCGACTATTGTGCCAAAAATAACTTTTTTGCTCACCCCGCCGTTAAGGCCGCCAAGCACAATGTTCACATCCTGACGAGGGCCCCGCTCATAGGCGCTTATAGAAAGCTTCTTTAGCCACATTGGGGTGGACCGTTTAATCACCGCCTGTATATGGTGATGGACTATATCTCTCATCCCGAACTCGACATCAGATTTGCGCTACTTCATATGACCGCTGTAGTACATGACACAAGGGCTTTCTCTTCTCTGACCTTGTGTCCTTATTAATGTCAGACTTAAGTCTTGCGAGGACATCAACGAGCTGGGCAGCGGAACTTTCTCAATTAAGGGATCGTACATTCCAGATGCATGCACTTAAATCTTTTCTTCAAAAGAAGGTATTTCATACGAGGCTGTTGTCTCCTTTTAATTGCAGTTGGTTACCGTTTCTTGAGTTGTTAACGTGGTGAACGCAAGGGTACTCTAACTGCGTACCTGGTACATACATAGGAAATCTTTTCGAGAATAAAATCCTTTGTGTGGCCGCTGTATTAAATTTCACAAATACCTACTCGTTTCCGTCCTTGTTCCATCCATTGTACTTCTTGGAAGGCGGTGTTGTTAGTCTTTATTCTTTCGAGGACATCACGCTGCTCGCAGAGGCACTTCTGGTGAATAGACTCTGTAATTAGACTTAAGTGAACCCAATAACCAAATATGCCGGAGTGACTGCACTGAAGCTTCCTCTGCAGAACAGCTTCTAATACATTTATGTACTTTAGACTCTCCATGCGACCCTCGCAAACGAATATTTCGCCGCCACCATCAGCAGCCATACAGTCCCAGATCATGGTGCTGCCTCCTCCATGCTTAACAGTAAGTACAACGCAAACTGGATGATATTCTTCCCTAACCCGTCGCCTCACGAACGTCACACCAGGTGTTCCAAATATCTGTAGAAAAGAAAAAATAATGTTTTCATATGATTTGTATTATGTCTTCAAAATTGCTCTAGGGTAAGAAGCTATGGCTGTTAATACTTTAAGACGATCTTAGTTTGATTCATCAGACCACAGAACATTCGACCAATCTTCATCCGTGAAATGTTGGTATCGGCGAGCCCATTCCAAACGATTTTTGCTATTCTTTTCTGAGAGCCACGGCTTCTTTTGGACTTTACATCCTTTTATACCTGCTTCCAGAAGTCTTATTCTAGCTGTTCGAGCACTAACTGGTTTACTAAATTCATCCGAAAGGGCAGCTGCAAGGGGCAGAAGAATTTTTTTTGCGATCCTTGAGAGACATGCGTATAAGTATTCGGTCTTTTTCGTTTACTGGTTAGATGATTTCTTCCACTTTTTGATTTATTATTGTGGGATTTCGTCTGCACAAATCGCCTAATAGCACATTGGATCGCGCACCGCGAACATCCCATCAAGTTGGCAATCTCAACCTGAGACTTACTTTCTTCACTTAGAACTTGAATTCTAACTCTATCATCGTAACTAATTTCACTTTTTTTAGGCATTTCGGTAAATATGAAGTGTTTTTACACGCTTTATATTAGCTTCACTTGTATGTCAGTATGTCTGTCTGTCTGTCAGTTTGTAACTTTTTAGCGGTGACGCGATCCCAATATGAAATATTTGAAATGCGAATCGTTGCATACATCGTAGCGTTAACAAAATTAATCAGAGAACGTATAATAATCCATACTAATAATTATTATACGTTCTCTGATTAATTCAGAGAAAAAAAATCAAAATAGAGTTAATTAGAAAAATATATAAAATAAATGTAGTTTAAAAAAAACTAAAAAAAAAACACGCTTTTAAAGAATATTAAACTAAAAATTTGAAAATAATTTTGGAAATAAACTTAAGACAATAGTATATAATAAATATAGTTTAAAAAAAACTAAAAAAACACGCTTTTAAAGAATATTAAACTAAAATGTTAAAATAAATATAGTTTAAAAAAACTAAAAAAACACGCTTTTAAAGAATATTGTACTAAAAAGTTGAAAATAATTTTGAAAATAAACTTAAGACAATAGTAGATAAAAAATACTTGTATAATTAAGAGAAAAGCGTGGGGCGCTCGATATATGGAAATTATGGTACAAAGCGCCCCACGCTTTTCTCTTAATTATACAAGTATTTTTTATATACTATTGTCTTAAGTTTATTTTCAAAATTATTTTCAACTTTTTAGTACAATATTCTTTAAAAGCGTGTTTTTTTAGTTTTTTTAAACTATATTTATTTTATAGGAATGATAACTTTTCACTAAATGTAATTTACACTTTCACTTTCAAATTTTAAATGCGAAAATATTTTATGAATTTCTTAAAAATGACAATTTTTAGGTTTAGCTTACCCAGAGTGCTGTCTTTTAATATAATATTACACAATTTATTCGTTTAATCAACAGTTAAACACCCATGCGAGACATTTACAAAAAGAAGTGGCAACTTTGATAGCCACATTTGAGAATGCTTGTATTTTAGTGGGGTGCCTAATACTTTTGGCCAAGGCTGTATGTAGGTATGCATTTTTTTTGTTTTGAGGAGAAAAATACCAAAAGAGTTCAATTAACTCACAATAAATTAAATTAATTTTTCCGTCTTTTTGCGTACTGAGAGAAGCTCTGCGTCTAAATTGCCATTAAATGACCAATAAATGTTTCAAAATAATTATTTTCTTCCTCTTATAATTCCCATAACATTTTTCCACCGAAATTCCCGCTAAATTTCGATCTTGTGAATTTGATTTCATTTCATCAATTTGATTTTTTATGCTTTTTATTTTATTATTTTCTCTTTTGAGTTACAAACTCCTATGAAATCACTTGTTTACTCCATCGACTTGAGCAATCCATCAACATTTGAGTGGCATCTGCAACAACAATTGCTCCTCTTGACTATGCCTGCTGCGGCATATTGTAAAAACATTTCATCAACGCAGTTCGCCGACAAAGCGTTTCAATTCAATTCAGTGCCATTCAATTTGATTCAAGTCCAAGCAGCAGAGATTGGATATGAGTAATGCTTGGAGAGCTGATTGTATTTACCTATATATGAATGTATGTATGCATGTATGTTTGAAAATTTAATTTCAAAGGAAATTCCTAGTAAAGATTATGAATAAACATAAACATTATCGGAATTACATACTTGTGTGCATATTTATGATACATACGTGTATGTATGTACACACATTTCTACTATTTACTAAATACTTAAGTTGTTGTTGTTTTTGTGTTGACTCTGCAAACTTGTAAATCATTTCGTCAATTGCTCGGTTGGTTGTTTTGTTTTTTTTTTTTTTGATATTTTCCTGTTGTTGGTTTCTCTGCCGTTTGTTGTTGTGGTTTTATTTGACGAGCCACTTTGGCAGCACGGGAAATAAACCAAATTTTCTTGCGGCTAAATTTGTTTTCAATTTATTCAAATATATGTAAATATATATACATAAATATTTTTGGACGAAGGTAAATGTCCTTTGAATATTTAAAGTACGTCTCTAAGGTTCTAAAACTGTGAACTCTCAGAGCTTATTCCCGACCCTTAAAGGGATTTTTAATACTGCAGCAAGCTTATGGCGTTTATGGGGTCACCATTTCATGGACTTAAAATAAAATCTTCCAATATGCTTTCTGAACTGAACTGCAAAGTTCTCTTCACAAAATCTAAAATATCTAAACTAAAATAGCCACATCCTCTTCGTCGTTCCTGCAGTGTGTTGATCCGTTATGGGTAGGTTTCTCAGTGTTGTATATTTTGCCCCAGTTTTATCCTTTACAAATGTGTCTTGCTTCCCACTGCAGTGTAACAGCTCAAGAGTTCATCCTACGCAATCGTCAAAATTCTAAACACCAGTTGATGATGAAACTTCAGGAAGCATATTCAAAGTTTGAGGCCTTTCGTATGCTGACCACATCACATGGCGATTTGGTGGACTTTTTTGCTGTGAAATTTGTTATCAAGTCCAAGTCGATGAGCATCAGACCGAAGTAGAAGAAGTTAGGTCGAGAAGGTCAATCCTGGCATTAAAATCGTAGTATCACGAGGCTGAGGAAACACTTGTAAGTCGCATTCGAAGGCCTCGTAGTAGGCACATTTCGTTTTTGCATTCAGTCGAGACGTAGACGTAAATCAGAATTACTTTTAGGTTAGATAAGGTCGTGGTGGTCATCGATCCATCGTATCGGATTCACTTAGGCCTGACTAAGACCCGTTTTGAGTGCCACAAATAATTGATCATCAGGCTTCATTATCCAACCATTTTAACTTTGATAGACCATCCAGAAATAAGATCACAAGACACCTTCAAAGACTGCCTTCCCGTGAATGGCGTGCTCGGAGTTAAACCACCATCCATAGCAGACAACGAGCTCGAGCTGCCTTGAGAGACCCGCGAGACCCTGGCCCAACTTAGATCTGGATATTGTAGCAGGTTAAACTCCTACTTATCTAGACTCGACCCCAGCATACCCAACGTATGACCTGCATGTGGAGAGTCTCCGCACGACACTAACCACCTCTTCACATGCCCTCTTAAACCGACTCATCTAACCCCCCTCTCCCTTTTGGTCCAATCCCGTCGAAACAACACGTTTCTTGGAGCTCCCTTTAGATGACCTCGGCGACTTAGATTGACAAAGCCTGCCGTAAGCGGGGTTAAGGAACCGCTACTACAACAACAACAGCAACAAGGTCACAAGATTTCGAAATCTAGCACTGCTCGGATAGCAGGATAGTCGCATAAGAGATGGCTGATCGTTTCCTCCACCTTATCCTCCTTGCAGCTTCTACAACAACCTCTATTGGGAGCCCCAAGTCTTTGGCCTGTCAGAACTCCTTTTACTTTGGACATGTCTCCTCTTTTTAAAGAATACATACATATGTATCTCGTAAGCCCTTCTTATCTTATTTCCTCCAAGTGTACCTGTATTTGCGGCTGGTTGTAGTATCATTCCACCCTGATGCGGCTTGTTCATATGTAAATTCCTTGAAAAGCAGTTTGCAAGTGGTGAAAGAAATACCCTCAGAATCGTCCTTGCAGAAAACTATGCGCCAAAATTAATGATACTAAAATTACATAGTTTTTACAAGCGGTAAAGAGGCCGGATTCTAGGCGGCTGGTAGGATCTCCATAACGTCTTTTGATGCCGCTAGATCTGATTGGGGAAAACAAGTGCAGGAAATGTAGAATGTAATCTGCGAGTGTCCAGCATAGGGGGTCAAAATGACGCCTTCAATTTCAGAGTTAGAGGAAAGAACAGCAATGCTCTTCACACGGAACGTAATATCATCTAAATGAGAACCCGATTGATCAGTCAGTTCAACCCACGCCAGCCTACCTTGAGCACAGCTTAAACCGGATGACCGGATCTTTTAAACTAAAATTATTCACACCCAAAACAGCTGTCGCCGAATCGACCCGATATCCCCCATGCTGAGCGAGAGGCCGCTTAAGATGAAAACAAATAATGTGAAATGAAAAGAAACGAAGAAATGTTTTTAATAAATATTTTAGATTCTTTCAAGTTATTATAGCAACTTCTTTATGCCAAAATTTTACACAAACACCAACAACAACAATCCACCAAGGCAAGAGCTACTGCATATTAACCAAACAAAAGACGCTTTGAGGAGATAATGTTGATAAAGTAATATATGTATGTACATATGTTTGTATAAACATATTTTTTTTAATACCTGCATTTCGCAAACAACGGTATTTTTAACCTATTTTTTTTTTTTTTTTTTTTGTAATATACCATCTAAATATATAGGTATTTTACAGTTGTTGTTGACCCACAAAGAAAGGCTTAAGACATTAATAGAAAAAAAAGTTTATCTACTCGTACACGTATGTATGTATGTATATATGTATGTATGAGAATGTCTATAACCATGTTATGAACATAATGAAAGCCGCTTATAGTTATTTCGATCTATCTATATTGTTATGAGCAGACAATATTTGTAAGCATATTTACACTTTACACACAAGCACACATGCTTACATACATACATACATGGATTTGTGGCCAGGATAACAATACACCAATATATATATATAGGTATGTATATGGCGGCAGTAGAGTAGAGCCGTTTTCGGTAAGTAAGCAGGGTGGAATACTGGAGCAGAAAAGTGTATCACTGACACGTACTACACACACACATATGTACATACACACACATGCACACTGACGTAGATATGTATATAAAATTTTTAATTATTATCCAGTCAAGCAGTCAGCAGCCTGCCAACGTGGACTAAGCCTAAGTGTCAGCAACAAAGAAGTGTTTTAAAAGTAGCTCTTTGGTTGTTCTACTTAGATATTGCATCTGGCGGTCTTTTCGCTTCACATACGTGTATACTCGGCTTCTCTCTCCCTCTTTTGCTCTTTATAAAGCGTTATCCTATTTATTATATTCTACCTCTTCGCTCAAGGATCAGCTAAATGGCTTAGTAAGGCGGTTGCTGCTCTTTCGACACCATAGACAAACGTTTTGGGTGCAGAAGAAGTGCTTAAATGCGTAGACGGCCCTGCAGGAAATAGTTGTTGGAGATGGAAAAGCAAGTGAAGTTTGTGAGAGCAGAAAAATGAGTCCTTTAGGAAACTTATCTCAAAAGATCAGCGTCTAAGCAGCGAATTTCTGTATGCAGCTGAAAAATTTTAAAAAGAATGAGCATCAGCCGTTCAGTGGCGATTTTAAACTCGACTCGGTCCATACATTTGCCGAAGACGATGAAGAGGCACTCTAAAAACCGAAAAAAAACAATAACTTAGCAAAAAAAAATATAAGCCTGTCTGCTGAAGAACGTTTTTTGGACCGAGCAACTAGGACTCACGCAAAATTTGCTAAAACTGCGCACTCATAACGTTCCTCCACCTACGAAACGAAGAAGGAGTCTTGTACAAAATCACAGATTTGTTTAGAGCAGCTGAACTGAAAAGGACCATATTTTTACGTAGTAAGTACAAAAAAGGTCTGCTGTCTTATGGGTTTTTTAATCTAAATTTATTCTAAGCCGTCTCCGAACGGCCGATTTTAAAGCGGAGCTTTTATTTCATGCCAGAAATACATTCGGAGAGGTTGACATTCCCTGCCGAGGGGCGACCGGAAATAGAATAAATGTTGGTCGGTCAAGGAATCGTATATTAGCTTTTCGAATGTTAGTACGCAATCCTAACCACTCGGCTCCTGTGACCACCCAACAGGCTATGAAGAAGCAGCTGAATTTCCCTGAAATGAAATAGATGATTAGACCACAGAGGGAAGAAAGTCCCACATACTAAAACTCCGGCGACCTCAGTCCTTTTTCCTAACAAACCGCGCGTTACTTTGTTTCTTGAGTTGAAAAACTCAGTCTGTGAACAGTGGACCCAAAACAGTAGCGAATCTGATACCAGATCGGAAAGTATTTCCGAGTTTTACTCTACCGATTTACGTAAATATCTCTGTACATAATATTCATAGCTCAAACATCGCGGCCAGAGGTAAGAGCCTACAGTCCACACTCTCCAAATTTTCAAACTGACTGAGGATCACATCATGGATCATGGA
Source organism: Ceratitis rosa (assembly GCA_037013455.1). Lineage (NCBI taxonomy): Eukaryota > Metazoa > Arthropoda > Insecta > Diptera > Tephritidae > Ceratitis > Ceratitis rosa. The sequence goes on from JAWMAG010000004.1 coordinate 34,144,988, forward strand.
TCTATAGCATACACCAAACAGTCACTTTTTAAGATTCAATGGAGTCTCAACAATGGTTTCTGGATCACTCCAAATGCGATAATTTTGTTCATGAACGTATCCATGCCACCAAAAGTGAACTTAATCGCTAAACAAAATTTCCTTGTGAAAATCGGGCTCGGTGGCTATCTCGCTTTGAGCCCATTCACCGAACATGCGACGCGTTTGATGGTCGTTTTGCTTAAATTATTGCACAAGTTGAATTTTAAGGACCGGCAAACCAAGATCCTTCCACAAATTCTTCCATAAATTGAATGGGCGCAGCTCCAGTTGTAGCGCGCGATGGCGGATGGACTTGATACTCTGCTCCACAGCAGCGATAACGTTTTCGGTGCACACTATGCGGTGTCTCTGAGCATGTCCATTATCCAGTAGAACAAAATTTATTGCGAAACCTATCCATGGTTGCTAGAATTCGAATCGACTCTGCTGGGTGATTATGTCGTCAGTGATGTATCCTGCAAACCAAACCATTATTTTAGTAGCACGATACGCAATAATAAGTCTGTTCATAATGTGTTCATGAAATGGCAAACCAAACTGGGTATAAATCAAGTAAAAGCTGTCCAGAAGACCAACTCCGAAAAAAGTATTGCCTCATTGAAAACCACACATCTAAAAACATCACCCTTCATATTGAACACCTCACGGTCCCCATCTCACTACTAGATTGCAAAATTTTCCTACAGGACTCTCTCTCTATGTGACTACATGGTCGTATAGTTATGGGCATATACCTCATATGCCTCATGTAATCCACGCACTTAACCCCAGTAATAAGATAAGTAACTTAGTCTTGTGCGTCTTGTTATCCTTATGAATTAAAATGGAAAATAGAAAAATGGAAAAATGTCTTTGGTGCTGCACAAAGAAGCTCCTCTCCACGCGAGGCTGCGCTCTCAACAAACCAATCCAATAGACACTGTGTACAATGTCAATCCAATTCTTCAGCCAATACCAAGCGAAAATCCCCGGTCGGGTGAAGCGGACGAATGGAGCGGAGTGCAACAAGCTAAGTAAAAAATGAGATCACTCATTTAAGTCTATCCGCTTTAAGTACAAGGATCAATTTGGTGCAAAAAAAAAAATGTGGCGGCAATTGGCAATTGGTATGGGAAACAACAACAACAACACAAATAAGTAGCACGCAACAACAATTTATGACAATGTTACAAATATTATTGTATTCTAACTGGGCTTTTGTGGCAAAATCCGCAAAACAAACAACTCCATTACGGCAGGACCGTTATTGCAACTTGCCACGCATGGCGAAGACAAGCAGCTCGTGTTGAAAAAATAAGTACATGCGTATATATGAATGTAAGAGTATATTTGAAAGAACGACAACGACGGTTTTTCGTCCTGCATGTGCAACTACTTTGATCCTGTTTATGATCCTTTTTTACTCTGGACTGTATACTGTATCCAGTATTGCTTGTATTTGTTGTTTTACTCAGTCTTTTGTATTTTTACAATTATCGCAATCAGATCAGTATATTATGTATGCATGTGTGTACAATGTCTTAGCTCGGATTGTTCAGATTGCTTGTGGAAGAGGTTAAGAGGGCCAAAGTTGCGGTCGGACGATTTTGGCTTTAAGTGGATTGTTATATTGAATCCAATTCGTTAAGTATATTGCTGTAAATATTTAAGTACATAAGTACACTATGAAAGAGCTACAGCTAGATTTGTGTGTGTGTGTACGTATGTATTTTCAATAGAACGATCGAATAATGTGTTAATTAAGAAATGTGCTAAGATTTTAATGCGCTCACGGTGTTTGTTGCTACACGACGGCGAGGAAGAAGAACACTGGAGAGGTAAATAGATCAACAAATGAAGCCTTCAGCGTCTATGAATTGTTTTCAAAAATTTGTAGAAATTTTTCCACGTTAGAAGAAAGTACTTAAACTCTTCAGATCTCTTCAAAATGGAGGGTAAAGTAAAGCAGGACTTTATATATGTATGTACATATGTTTGTATATAATAAGGTAATTTCGTCCGAAAAGGACCTTCTCCCTCTTCTTCCTTACTGGCGTAAACACCACTTACGCGTTTATCTTTCTTCTTATTCTTATTCTTCTTCTTCTTCTTCTTTATTGGCGTTGGCACCGCTCACGCGTTTATAGCCGAATCAATTATAGCGCGCCATTCATCCCTTCTTTTCGCTGTTTGGCGCCAGTTGGAAATACCAAGTGAAACCGGGTCACGCTCCACCTGCTCCTTCCAACGGAGGAGTGGGGGTCTTTCTCTTCCTCTGCTTCCATCAGAGGGCACTGCATCGAATACTTTCAAAGCTGGAGTGATTTCTTCCATTCGGACCATATGACCTAACCAGCGTAGCCGCTGTCTCTTCATTCGCTGAACTAAATATATCAATGTCACCGTGTATCTCGTGCAGCTCATTTTGCGGTATTCTCCATTGCCAATGTGCAAAGCACGATAAATCGTTCGCAAAACTTTTCTGTTGAAGACTCCCAAAGCCGACTCATTAGCTGTTGTCTTCATCCACGCTTCTGCGCCATGTAGTAAGACCGGTATGATGAGGGACTTGTAGAGTTTGGTTTTTGTTCGTCGAGAGGACTTTACTTTTCGATTGATGTTGGTGTTAATATTGGTTCCAAGATAGATAGACTGATAACTCTTCAAACTAAGGATTATTAACAGTGGAAACCGGGTCGTGATCGTGATGATATTTCGTTTTACTCTCGTTCACTACCAGACTCATACCCTTCGTTGTCGTATCTAGTCTAGGCAAAGCAAACCTCACGGCGCGGTTGTTGTGGTCAATAATGCCAATATCAGCGGCATATGTCAGCAGCCGTACGCTCTTATAGGAGATTATACCTTCTGTATTTAGCTCTGCAGTTCGTATTATTTTCTCCAGCAAAAATTAAAGAAGTCATGCAGTAAAGAATAAACTCTGTCTGAAACCTCGTTTGGTGTCGAACGGCTCGGAGAGGTCCTTCCCGTTCCTGACGGAGCTTTTAGTGTTGCATAACGTCAATTTACATAGCCGAATAAGTTTTGCGGGGATGCCAAATTCAGATATAGAGGCGTTGCGGTAGCTCCTTTTCGTAATGTCGAAGGCTGCTTTGAAATCTACAAAGGGGTGGGATGTGTCCATCCTTATTTTAGGGGTCCCTTTCCACGATTTGACGTATGGGGAATATTTGATCGATTGTAGATTTGATTGGTCTGAAGCCACACTGATAAGGTGCAATCAGTTTGTTGACGGTGGGCTCTAGTCTTTCATACAATACGCTCCACAGGAACTTATATACGATATTAAGGAGGCGTCTCCCACGGTGATTGGAGCAGACTGTGGGTTCCTCTATTTAAGGATTGAGCTGCACGCTTAGGATCCTACCTACGTCCCACCATATTCTGCAATGCATGCCCCATATCAGTCCTTCGGCACCATGCTTGAATAGCTCAGCCGGTAAGCTATGGTCTCAAGCCGCTTTGTAATTCTTTAAGCGGACGGTCCCAATTCGAACTTTACTGGATGATGGAACGTCTATGCCGTGGTCTTCGATTGATGTTTCCAGTTCGCCGTCTTTCGGTGCTTCATTTTTCCTGCAGTTAAGCAGACTAGAGAAGTGATTCCTCTATAAACTCCTGCAAAGCTACAAACAGCTAAAATACATAATACCACATGAATACCAGTAAAATAAATTATATCTAAAATTGACAAGAAGAATATACTCTTTAATCGCTGTCCTAATTTGAACCGAAACCTTCAGAAAAAAGCTGACTACTCCATATCCTATTATTTATGTATCAAGGGTCGTGGATCTTTATTAATAGACTTGCAATGTTGATGCCTTTCGTCCTTCCGGATCACGTCAACAGAGAAGGGTACATTCCTTTCCTTCATTTCTGTTGGCGTTCGGGTGTGCTAGTTGTGTGAAAATGGTTAGAAGGATATTATATCCGATTATTTTAATGAAAAATATTGCCACAACAGCAGAAGAAAAGAGGGTTAGGGGTTCAAGAATTTACCCGCGACTAAGGCTGGGACAGTCGGGTCTTTATACCGGATCGATTCGGTTTTTTTATCCGGCCAAGGACTATCACTCCCGCAACATTCCCCAAAAACTACTTTGGGGAATATTTTTGCGGTTACAACAACAACAAATAGTGTACCAGGGACTGCCCTGATCGAAAAAAACCATTCGATTCAGTAGAAATTTGGTGAAGGTGGCTTTACTTAGATTAGCAGAAAGACTGCTCTTCTCTACGTGATCTGGACCAGGGACTGACTTATTCGAAAAAAAAATTATTTATAGTTCGATTTTTTCCGAAAAAATCATATTAATAGTTTTTTTTTTGCTTGAAATTCTTTCGATTGGAGAAATATAAATACTCATGGTTTGTTTTAGTTAACTTTTTGGATGATATGCCTAAATTGAATACTTTTGCTTCCTGAAAATGGAACCTGGAACCAAGTTCGATTTGCTCGAAATATATAAAATCTTTTCTTTAAGACAAAGGATTGGCAAAAATTCGTAAGATTTGGTTATAAGCACAGATATCGCGTAGGTATGTTCGGGTTAAAATCTATTCGTATACGTTCAACTTCTATTTTTTTTGTTTTTTTTTTTTACTTTCGACGAGCCCAGCATTACCCAACTCTCTTCCAACCGATCGAGGGGCGAGTCTGAAGGATAATCGAAAAATTCAACAGACCGGTGGCCGAAAACCAGTGACAGTCCGGACTGCCCTGAACACCATACCGATCGCGGAAGGTCGCGGTTACGCTTGCCTCCTAGACCAAACAGCTACAGATTTGATCATTAGCTCATATAAAATTATATGAGAAAAAGGAAAAGGAATTCACTTAATTATTTAAAGTACTCAGTAAGTAGGTTTTGATGCAGAAAAGCGAGTCAGAGGAATCAATGTTGGCGAAATGAGTATTAAAATCCTTACACAAAGTTGTAAAGGGTCGTGCAATTCAAAGTTTGTTCTGAATAAACACAATAAACTGGGCATAAAGTATGTAGATGATCTTAAAGCTTTGCTGAAGTCATAGGCGGTGAATTCTTGAAGGTTCGATAGGGTAGATTTGCTTTTACAAAACCCATGCTGTGAGATGTCCATAACTGATGACACAGAATGGGCTAATTGTTCTGTTATAATATTAGCTTTGGAAATTTTGGGGATAGAACATAATTTATGATTTATGTAGTGTTCAAATATATGACTCTCTCCACAAGGAAGGGAATAAATTTTGCTTTAATGTGGTATTGAATATGTTCATTAAAGGTATATATAGATATTCAGCACAAAATTTAAGTAGGGATAATTTCCGGACCACATAAGAATGAGCTCTTAAGGGCATGAAGATGGTGATAAAAAACATCAGCGGATATGTATGGTCCTTTTACGCAATCAAAAGAAGTCAATAAGTAAGGTTAAATGTATTGCTGCAAGTTTGAATTTGTGTTCGACACATAAGTAGATTCGAAAAAGTTTGCGAGCATATCTACAATTCTGTAACAATCACACTAGAAACTTTTTCATGAATTTTCATAGATGATGAAAACCCAAAAGTCCTACGTTTCAAATTAACAAAACTATAGATCCACTTCGGATATAAAGTAATTTTATTTCGAATTCTTGTCATGTACTTCATGGAACGCGACTTATTCAAAGTTTTGTACTTTTGCTTCATGATTAAATAATTAAAGGCTGAATAAGTAGTGAAAAGGGAATTTTGATACTCCCTTACAAATGATTGCATTTTGGAAAGTAGTAGAAAGGGGGAGCAAATATGTTCCATTAAAAAAAAACAGGGAAAAGGTAGCAAAAAATAAGAGTAAATTACTTACTTACAAATACCTTTGAAATTAAAATAATCTATTTATATTTTCTAAATTATATGCAACAATGATTTGACTGTAAAAATGAATGGAAGTGCAATATAAATAAATAATAAATTATAAATAATAAATTACTTTTGATTTGTTAAATTAGACAAATTTGCATATGTAGCAAAAAAAACTGTATTTGAGTAATTTAATCCGCTACCCAGCTGGTTGATGTCCAAATAAAATTAAACGCTGACAGCACCTTCGTCCAAAAAGTGGGTCCTTCTGAATACTACAGCGCCCATATAAAGGAGCGCAAATTTGGTGTTGGATTTGTGGTGGGAGAGACTCCGTTCGTTGCCGAGTACTGGCATTCACTCCGGTGGATGAACGTCTCACAACAATCCGCATCAAAACGAAATTTTTCAACACAACGGTGATTTGCGTCCACGCCACGACGGAAAAGAAGGACGATGTGGCAAAAAATACATTCAATAAGTGCAAAGAGGATATCTTTGGCACAACTGTCGGAACATTCAGCCTCAACAATGAAACATCCCCAAGTGGGTTGAGGCTAATCGACTTCACCGGAGCTCCAAAAAGGGTTGTCTTTAGTACTCGAATGCAGCACAAGAAAATTCATAAAGTACTTACCATATTTGTCAACCCGATCGAAAAACCCGAACCAGATCGATCATGTTGTGATAGGCGGAAGACATGTCTACAGTGTTCTCGACGTGCGTTCACTCTGAGGACCCAAAATCGGCTCGGAACACTATCTTGTAGTAGCCAGGATTACCACACGCCTCTGTGCAGTCAAGAACGCCCGTCAACAAGCACAAGGGAAGTCCGACGTCGAAAAGCTGCAATCACAACAGACTACCGAGCGGTTTTCTTCTTGCTTTTCTTCTTCTTTTCTTTTCGACTTGCACTGTGCTCTCAGAGAGAACTGATCAACAACTCGATATAAGAAAACTGAGGGACGGAATTTCAAGCCCGCTACGTACAGCTGCAAAAGAAACTATTGGTTATCGAAATGATGTGGAATGACGTGCAGTACAGTAGTGAAGAGAAAGCAAAGCTGCCTACCTCCCAACCTTACGATCGACCCAACACCTGCGGAGTGGGATAGATACCGAGAGCTGAAGAAGGAACCAAGACCCATTTGCAAGATAAAAGAAGCGAAATGCATGAGTATGAGGAGCTTAAGAAGCTAGCCGACAGTTTTATTACTCGAAAATTCTACGAAAAGATACGGCGACTTACGGAGGAAGGTTTCAATACTGGAGCAAACTCTTGTAGGACTCATAGGGGTGATCTAATGACGGATGCCCAGAGAACACTGAATTTACGGAGGGAAAACTTTTCCAGTCTGCTGAATGGTAGTGAAAATAAAACACCCGAAGATGGTGAATCCGATATCCCACTCGATGATGATGGAAAAGACGTTATACTACCCGATTTTGTTGAGGTTCGGATAGAGATTGTGCTTAAAGAACAACAAAGCGGCTCGAGCTGAGTTAATCTATTCAAACCTGAAGGTGAGGAGCTGACAAAATCGATTAATCTGCAAAAGTCGTTTTAAATCACAATTAATTACCAACTTTAACATATGTACGATTCGCATATTCCACAATAAGAAAAAATAAATAATTAAATAGTTGTCAAAATATTGAATCAACCAATCAGAAAAGAGTATGTGTTGTCTAGCAAATGTTTTCATAAAAAAATAAAGCATTTAGCTACTTTTTAAAAATTTGCTTCAAGAAAAATGCTTTTTTTTACAAAGAAGCATTATTGTTTTTCAATAAAGGAGCCTTTTTGTCAAGAGGGAACGAGAAAACTGTTCCAACCTTTAATTATTGAATCATGCTTTTGCTTAACTACGGTGTGCTTATAATCATAAATTTTGCCGGACTTTTTATAGAGCTTAAATAATCCAGCCTTCTTATTTTAAAAGTTTTTCAATTCTTCATTAAACCATAAAGCATTTTGGGCACGGGTCGGTTCATTTGTTATAGGAAGAAATTTTCTGAAAGCAGAATATAAAACACTTGTGTAGTGAAAAACGCTTTCTTCCACATTTCCGTTATACAGGAAATTACAACTCATTTCTAAGATTAATATAAGATGTCCTTTTATATAGGAAAACGAGTGTTTTTCAATTTTAAAGTAGATATTGGTTAATAAAAGTTTGAAGGAACTTTTAAAAATAATTCGAGAGAGGGCTGATAACCATCTTCGGGTAAAACGAAAGGATCACATCGATCCAAAGTCTTCCCAAACATATTATGGAACATATTTATTTGAAAAATACTCAGATCAGGAAGCTCAGTTAGGAAAACATGAGCATTATCTCGAGTTGAGCTAGGTATAGGTACTAGTAAACTGTAATTAATATTCCATGATACGCAGAATAAATTGAAGTCGCCTATCACAACAATATTGTCATATGTTTTAGTAAAAGAAAATAATGATTTTAACATTGATGAATGGAGTGCATAAGTATAGAATCCGAATGGTACGTTTGGCTAACTTTGAGGCCTTTAAATATTTTGAAAAATTTAATTTTCTCCCATAAGAGATTTTCTCCAACTAGGTATTTCTTTTTCGTATTGATGTGTGTTGGATAATTTTTGTGGAAGTAGCTTAGGTCTGAGACTTGTTAGTTATGTTTAATGAATGTTGAAATATTCCACGCAACCTGCTTAGAAGATCGTTTATATAAAAGCGTGTTAATTGCTCACGCCATCATTTTCATTTAGCGCTCATAATAATTTGTAATTAATTTCGTATTTCTCTCTTTACAAGGTTATGGTTATGTGTAGTTAATTTACAAGAATAACAAGTGTTTAATAATCATAAATTGTGTGTGGGAGGGCGATTTTATGGCACGGAAGTCAACAAGCTCATTAAACTCGATTAAAGTGTTGTTTTTTTTTTCAAACTCGAGCTTCGGTTGTTATAAATAAGAGTGTCTGTTTGCTAGTTTAGTACTCCTACTATTTTTTATAATTAAATTTTTAAGATATAGAAAAAAGTAATAATTTCTAAAAATACCCTTAAACCACTTTCATTGTGTCTTTTATTCAGTTTTAACAAGAAACTAAATTCATTTGAAGTACAACAATTCTCTTCTTCTCCGTTTAGATCTGTCTACTGGTGTTGAACATGAACTCTAAATATATATGGTTCCACAAAGGAAGCGTTTTATCTATGCACATGGACGACAAGGACGAACATCATCCTATGGAACAAAAGGATTTTTATGACGGTAAGAGCCCTTCCTTGCATATTTAAATAAACATAGGTGGTTACAATTCATGTGGATATTCAGTCTCATAGTGTAGCGGAAAAAACTGTTTCTTAATTTTTTTTAAGAACAATGAGTAAACTAGAAAAAGTCGCGGTTCTAAATTCTGAAATATTTGCAAAGTACTTGACAACAAAGAAAAAAGGGAAATACGAATTTCAAGAATTCGGCAGCACTCTAATTATTAGTAGAATTTGTTTATTTATTTGACAAAATTCTTTATTTCATTTTACCAAACATATCTGACTGTACTATGCACACAGCATATAATTGGTGCATTGGAATTAGCGCATGTAAATCAAGCAAGGAGTGAGGTCTTTTGATGAAACGTGATTCATACAATCTTTGAGTGACAAGTATATGTAGACGCGATTGTAAATTAGTGAAATTGCACTGAGCTCGCCCTCATCTCCCATATAACAATAATTTTGAATAGCATGAAAATCGCAATAATTCAGGTACTAAATTTTATAATATATTGTAATTTATTTTATTTATTTTTACTTAATATTATTATTTTCTTCTTTTGTTAATTTTGTAATTTTTTTTTGGCTTATCTTAATTTATTAAATAATATTTTATTTTATTTTTGTTTTTCTCATTTTATTCCACATTGATATATTTTTTTATTTTTATTTAATTTAATTTTTTTTTGTTTTAATTTATTTTACTTTGTTTTATTTAGTTTTAATTTTATTTTCATTTAATTTAATTTAATTTTATTTTATATTTTTATATATATTTTTTTCATTTCGTTTGGGTTTTTTATTTTTATTTCATCTCATTTTATTTTATATTAACTTTGTTTTATGTAATTAAATTTTTTTTCTGTGCAATGGTGTTTCATTTAATTACACTTTGTTTTATTTTATTTTCTTATTTCATTTAATTTTCTTTTATTGCATGTTTTTTTCTTTTATTTTATTTCATATAACTATTATTTTATTTTATATAGTTTTATTTAATTTTGTTATTTTATTTTACTTAATTAATTTTATTTAATATTATTCAATTTTTTTTATTTTGTATTATTTTAAATTAGTTTTTTTTTAAGTTTTTATCTTATTTCGTTTTATTTTATTTGATTTTTAATTTATTTCCTTTCATTTCATTCTATTTAATTTTGTTTTAAAATATTTTAATTTCATTTTATTTAATTTTATTATGTTATACATTTTTTCATTTTGTTTTGGTTTTTTAGTTTTCTTTCTCTCATTTGTAATATGTTTTTATTTTCATTTTATTTTATTTAATTTTACTTTATTTTGTTATATATATTTTTTCATTTCGTCTTGGTTTTTTATCCTTATTTCATCAATGAGATTTCTTGTTAACTTTTTTTATGAAATTAAATATTTTTCTGTGCCATACTGTTTCATTTCATTACACTTTGTTTTATTTTATTTTCTTTTATTACATTTTTTTTTAATTTTATTTTGTTTATTTTCTTTTATTTTATTTCATTTAGCTATTATTTTATTTTATATTGTTTTATATATTTTTTTTAATTTATTTTACTTAAATTAATTTATCTTAATTTTATTTAATATTATTCAATTTTGTTATTTTGTATTATGTTATATTATTTTTTTTTTAGTTTTTATCTTATTTCATTTATTTATTTATTTTATTTGATTTTTAATTTATTTCCTTTCATTTCCTTTTATTTAATTTTATTATGTTACATATTTTTTCATTTTGTTTTGGTTTTTTATTTTTGCCTCTCTCATTTTATTCCATATTGTAATATGTTTTTATTTTCATTTTATTTTATTTTATTTTGTTTTAATTTTGTTTACTTTGTTTTATTTTATTTTCATTTTATTTCATGTTAACTTTTTTATGAAATATTTTTCTGTGCCATGCTGTTTCATTTCATTACACTTTGTTTTATTTTATTTTCTTTTATTACATGTTTTTTTCTTTTATTTTATTTCATTTAACTATTATTTTATGTTATATTTTTTTATTTAATTTTTTTATTTTATTTAATTTTTTTATTTTATTTTATTTAATTTTATTTAATGTTATTTTATTTAGCTTAATTTGATTTAATATTATTTAAATTTCTTTATTGCGTATTATTTTATATCAACTTTTTTTGTGTTTGTCTTATTTCATTTTATTTTATTTGATTTTTAATTTGTTCAATTTCATTTGATTTTAATTTATTTCATTTCACTTTATTATATTTTATTTTGTTTTTTCTTTATTTCAATTTATTTTATTTGATTTTTAATTTATTTTATTTAATTTCATTCTATTTTATTTAATATAATTTTATTCTTCTTTTTTAATTCCATTTCATTTAATTTTATTAAGATATAAGTTTCATAATATTATTTTTGGTTTTTTATTTTTGTTTCTTTTATTTTTATTTCATCTCATTTTATATTATACTTTATATTTATATTTTCTTTTACATAATTAAATTTTTTTCTGTTTCGTTTCATTTCATTTTATCTATTTTATTTTATTTTACTATATATTATTTTATTTCATTTTATTTAATTTTTTTATTTTATTTAATTTTCTTTATTGCCTATTATTTTTTTTAATCTTTTTTCATTTTATTTTATTTGATTTTTAATTTATTTTATTTCAGTTTATTAAAATTTGTTTTATTTATATTTGTTTTATTTTATTTTAGTTTCATTTTATTTAATTTTATTACGTTATATATTTTTTGCATTTTGTTTTTTTTTTTTATTTTTGTTTCTTTCATTTCTATTTCATTTTATTTTATTTTACATTATAATTTTTAATTTTATGTAATTAATTTTTTTCCCCTGATATGCTGTTTCGGCTCATTTTATTTTATCTTTTTTGTTTTATTACATTGTCTTTATATATATATATAAAATATTTTTTTTATTTTTTTTTTAATTTTTTCTATTTTAATGTATTTAATTTATATATATATATTTTTTTTTTTTTGATATAAATAGTTTCTAAAATACCGTGGGAGCGTTTGGGTACAATAAAAAATGTCCATAAATACGACTTTAATTGCCGAAATTAGAGTACAATTGCTAAGAAATTTATATAAAATCAATGCCACAACACTTGAGAAAATAATTACCACACATACTTTTACATACAGAAATTTCTGCTCGCCCACCCTTTCATATAAAAATCTTCTTTTTTACACATTTTGAGTAGAAAAATCCAACATTTTTAATGAAAAATTACAATTTTATTTGGCTTTAATGCTGACACGCTTAAATGCAACAAGCAAAATGCCATCAAACTGTAATGCAATCAACCGCAGTGAGCGTGTGTCCAGACTGAGGTCAACAATAATTATTATTATCATGAGCAATAACAGTAATTTAGTTAGATTACTCGTAAGCAGAGCTCAATGAACGGCTTATTATTGTTGTTGGTATCTAAATACGGATTTATTGGATTGCAATGAATGTTTACACAATATACATATACCCATACAAACATATGTAGGTATGTAAGCTTGTCCGTCAAAAAATTAACACTGACCAAAACCCTAAACACCCCCCGGGCGACAAAGCACGCTTATCATTACTGTGTGGCGTTTGTAATTTTTCTGTTAATGATGATGATGATGAGTTGGTGGTGGTGGGATGGTGCTGGTGTTGTTAGTGTTGGTGGTGTGAAATTTAAGTGCTGCTCATTAATGATATTTTACGCTGCCCTTCAATGGTCGAAACATTAACAAGTCGAATGTTGTGGCATGCCACGTGCATACATACGTGTATATAACAATGTGCAACATCAAATCAATTTAATTGAAAATAACTAAAATAGCGTTGCATTGCCTGGGCGAAAAAGCGTTTCCCCCTTTTCAAGTGACATTGAATGCAACTGCGCATGCGCCTAAACTTCCTACGCGTCATATCAACGGTCAGCGACGAGCAGAGTAGCATGAGTACGAGTATTTTCAATGGGCATTACTCATTCATAATTTTTATTAAATTTTCTCGTGAATTCATACACACAACCGGACATACAAATGTTCATATGTAGATATGTAGGAGTATATACATACTTATGATCACTTCTGTTGGCGATCGCAACGGGTCGTGCCACCGCTGCCCTCACACTAAATTAACTTAATTGAAAATCGGGTCAACACAGGCCAAATTAATGGAGAAAACACTAATTAAGGATCATTGCGGTCGCGTAATATGTATGTATGTAGTAGCTTGTGTGTTCGCTTGCGCTTAGGTTCTAATTCATTGCTAGATTCTATTTACTATTTACTTGTATATTTTTATGTTTTTTTTTGTATGTTTTCTCGCACATTTTTGTTTGCGTTTATAATTTTATTTTCATCACTTTTGCTTTTAGTAATCATACAATAATAATATTAATAATAATTGTTGGCACTCAGTGTGTGCGCGCTTAAGAATTGAAATAATAAATATTTGCTTTTATTGTTACAAACATATGTACATATGAAGGTACATATTATATGCACATACTTATCTATGTGTGTTAATGTCTAACTCGTAAATAGTGCTTTTATGAAATTTAATTTACGCTGCAGTTCAATGTCCATTAATTAAATAAGCATTAAACGAAGCGAAATATTTTGAAAAAAAATAAATAAATATTATTACTTTGCAGTAACTGGTTACAAAAGGTACTACATTGATACTACATGAAAAATACCAAACAGATATTATATACAAAATTATAAATTAATTGTTATTATCATATATTTAATATTGGATAACAAAAAATATATATGTGCAAACTGGTTACATAAAGTACTAGTGGGATACTAGTACGAAAAATTCAAAACCTTCTTTATATATAAAATGATTAAATAATTTTAAATATTACGCAACAAAAATTAAAATATTAAAAATAAATAAAAATATTTATGCTGGTAGATATTAAACAAAAGTGGTAACTTAATTTGTTCATTTCGAACTGGGACAATACTAGTATGTTTGTGTTTGAAATCTGGCAATTGCCAGTTCATATATGTATAATTGCCGCTTTATAACTTTTGTGGTGTGACGAAGGATTGCCATAAGCAGCTTTTATTTCATTTCACAAATGCACTCGGAGTATCTGATATTCCCTGCCAAGGAGCGAACACAATTAGAAAAAGTCCTTTCACTTGGGAGTATGCACTCTTAACCCTTCCACTTTCGCGGTCGACGTTTCCTTGTGATCCAAAAATAGTTTATTGTCTAGGGAAAAGTAAATTGGATCTCATTTTGCTCCCAGGCCCTAATCAATTATCTTGTATCGCACAGTTCATTGAATTCCCGAAATTTTTTATTCCCTTCCACCCATGTCAACCCATACCCGCAAGGCTGGAGTTGAAGGCAAGGTGAGTGTTTGAAAAGGTAGTTCACCAGGGTTTCATACTCTTCTGCGCATATTTTACAAATTGATTATGAAACCTTACTAAATTTTTAAAGCTGATATCTTGGGAGTAGATGATTCCGAGCCATTCAAATACGGCGGTCTGGTGCATGCATCAGCTACTTTGCAAAATATGGTCGGATGAAACCACGATTGGAACCTAATTGTGCTCTGCCCGATCCACAAAAAAAGGCGATCCCACAGTCTGCTCCAATTACCGTGGAATACGCCTTCTCAATATCGCATATAAGGTCCTATCAAGCGTTTTGTGTGAAAGACTAAAGCCCACCGTCAACAAACTGATTGGACCTTATCAGTGTGGCTTTAGACCTGGTAAGTCAACCATTGACCAGATATTCACCATGCGCCAAATCTTAGAAAAACCCGTGAAAAGAGGATCGACACACACACCTTTTCGTCGAAAGCTGCCTTTACGCCGCTATGTCTGAATTTGGTAACCCCGCAAAACTTATACGGCTAAGTAAACTGACGTTAAGCAACACTAAAAGCTCCGTCAGGATAAGGAAGGACCTCTCCAAGCCGTTCGATACCAAACGAGGTTTCAGACAAGGTTACTCTGTATAGTGTGATTTTTTTAATATATTGCTGGAGAAAATTATAAGAGCTGCATAGCTGAATAGAGAAGGTACAATCTTCTATAAAAGATTACAGCTGCTGGCATACGCCGATGATATCGACATTATTGGCCTCAACAACCGCGCCGTGAGTTCTGTTTTCTCCAGACTTGATAAACAGGCGAAGTGAAGGGGTCTGTTAGTGAATGAAGGCAAGACGAAATATCTCCTGTCATCAAACAAACAGTTATCGCATTCGCGACTCGCGACTCCCATGCCTCTGTTAACAGTCATAACTTCGGGATCGTAGATAATTTCGTCTATCTAGGGACCATCATTAACACCAACAACAAGGTCAGCCTTGAAATCCAACGCAGAATCACTCTTGCCAACAGGTGCTACTTTGGACTGAGTAGGCAATTGAAAAGTAAAGTCCTCTCTCGACGAACGAAAACCAAACTCTACAAGTCGCTTATTGTTCTCGTCTTACTACAATACATGGCGCAGAAGCGTGGACGATGTCAACATCTGATGAGTCGGCTCTAGGAGTCTTCGAGAGAAAAGTTCTGCGAACGATTTATGGTCTTTTGCGCATTAGCAACGGCGAATTCCGCAGACGATGGAACGATGAGCTGTACGAGCTATACGATGACATTGACATAGTTCAGCGAATGAAGAGACAGCGGCTAAGCTGGCTAGGTCATGTGGTCTGAATGGAAGAAATCACTTCAGCTTTGAAAATATTCGATGTAGTACCCGCTGGTGGAAGCAGAGGAAGAGGAAGACCTCCACTCCGTTGGAAGGATCAAGTGGAGAGTGACCTGGCCTAGCTTGGTATTTCCAACTGGCGTCAGGCAGCGAAAAAAAGAGAAGAATGGCGCGCTATTATCTCTTAAGCGGTGCCAACGCCAATAAAGAAGGAGAAGAAGAAGATGATTCCTCAGTATACGAAGGGCGGCTAATAAGCTCGCAACCGAAAGTAGTTAGAGATGACACATCATCGCGTTACTGTTAATATTAATTACGGGACTTATTGGGTGTATGCATTAATTCGTACGTTTTTTTTTCGAAAATTAAGACTTTATTGTGAAAAAATTGTCTTTATCAACTCCTAATACTTTTGCAAGTTCAGTTGATAAAACTTGTATTCGTCAGTATGATTCCGGGTCCAAACAGAAGTCGGTGCAGTGGATACAATAGGGGAAAGGCCACCAGTCCCCAAGTGACTTTTTCCATTTTTTTTTTTTTCAAATTTAAAAAAGTAGTTACGGGGTTAAAGATTTTCAAACGACAGCAGTGAGATGAAAGGGTCCGTAGAAAACCATTTTGAGGAGAAATCTAAAGAATATTTGGTGGTGGTGGTGGTGGTGATGGTATAAAGGCATTGTATTCATGAAGTGTATTTCACTTGAAGGAAAAAAATCCAAAATCCAAAAGACCCTTAGATAGTTTAAACAAACCGAATGCCAAGTGAAGTTCAACGTATTGTCCCAATATACCTATTCTATATGCGAGTACGAGTATACCTTTGTATACCATATGTATATTCGTATTCGTACGTCTATTAGAACAAAGGCTGACGACGTTGTTCGACAATTTGAAGCGCTCTATACTTTTGTAATATATGGATGGAATTTCGTGCCTCGGGGGATCCGGTTTTAATGCAAATTCAATACAGTTGTTTTGGTACTGAATTTCTAGAAAATTTATATTCGAAAGGTACTTTTCGGACAAAAGAAAATTTTAGTATATATGTTAGTATGTTTTTTTTTACACATTCAGTAGTCAGTAGTTTTTACTTTAAAATTATATACCTCCATAACGTTGACCGTCATAAAATATAAGTATTAACTAAAAACATACATTCCGCCCCGTTATTTTTAGAACAAGAAACGTACAAAAAGAATAAAAGTTTGCATTTACTAGGTTAGTAAGAATCACTTAAATGGACCAAACAAACAATATCCTAAAAATACCTAAAGAGATTTTATTTCGAACATTTAAATATGAGATGTTCCAAAGAAAGGGCAAACAACCATTTCTCTTTTTTCAGCGCCATCAATGGACACAGCGCGGAATAATTCGCGAAATTTGGGTCGCTTACTAAAAGGTGTAGAGACGTCAAAAAGACATTTACGCAACAAGTGCTCAGTTTAAATTGAAAAGCAAGCGAATAGCATTTCCTTTAGCCAATGCTGAAATTTTTTCAGGTACACGTATTAAATAACAAAACTCTTAAGAATTTTTGAAAACCCTTAATTTTTCATTAAAATAGAGAAAACCTTGATATATGTGTATATGTATGTACTATATGTTAAATAATACAATATATAAATATTTTATGTAAAGATTAGGTAAACTCCAGAGGTTATCGAGCGATTGACTTGAAATTTTTTCAGAATGTTTCTATGGTTCCTAGAAAGGTTTTTAGTTTCAAAAAAAATTTCCGAAAAGTTAACAAGGCACTGGAAATATTCGATGAAATTTCATTTATGGTTCGATTGACTTGAAATTTGGTATTGTACATAGATGCCTTTTTGCTGACATTAACAGGAAGACTAATGAAAAGACAAAGCAGTATTCCAACTGCCATCTTTCTATTTCTTTGCTATTTTTAAATAAAAACTTTAAAAAATTTATTGTATTTTTTTTAATGTTTTTGTTTTGTACACTTACACTATTTACACTATTTACTTAATAGTTCTTGTCAGCAGCTTAGTAAAATTTATTTCCAAAAACATAGAAAACAAAAGTTAAAAATCGAGTATTTCGCACGAAATGAATGTGCTTGGTTCTAAAATTAGCGATAATTTCCATATGTTAATTTGGCTTTATTCTAAAACTATATATGTACATATATATCTACACAATATGTATCCATGACATCTGATTTTCAAATATAAATTATAATTTGGACCTTATTCACTAAATACGAGTATATGTGTAACCTGTCTAAATAGCAAAAAATATATAAAAATCAAGATGTTATAAAAATACCGATACTAAAGCACTTATTCCTCCTTTAAGCTATATAAGTCATTCATAGTAGTTTAATCGATAAACGAGTGTATCATACCGTTAACAGATAATTCGTAGATATGTACATATAAATGTATATAGCTTCGAGGCAACAAACAGGTTCCCTACACCACACGAGTTGTCATGAGCTTCGCGATTTCCTCAGCAGTGGGTGTTAAACCAGCTGCAGGCTTAATCACTATATCGGCCCTTCAGCATAACATCCTCCTTCAATTATGTGAGCACAACACGACATGCCAATACAACGTTTCGACCAGCCACGACAGTATTGTAAATAAATTTCTGAACTTCGATGAATTTATCCGTAGTTATCTGCTGCGGTCCAAGCTCTAGCTGTAATGTGCTTGTATGGTAGCACAAGTCTATTGTCCATTTGCCTTTTTCACATTTATCCACAGCTGTGTGCTTTATGAGCATTTGTTGTGCGTCGGTGAATGTGTGGCGTCAGATATATCCATATTGCTGTCCATGAAGGGACCCTCCATTTATATATATATATATATAATTGGCCCTTTTTTTATGTAACCGCTGAAGTAATTTTCGGCCAAGCTCCCCCTCCAATTTGTGGTTTTTACGAGGAACCTTTAATTCATGCCCGAAATACACTCGAAGGAGTGGACATTCCCTGCCGAGGGGTGACCGCAATTAGAAAATTTAACATAATTTTTTATTTAAATTAACTTTTCATAGCTTTTGGATGTTGGTGGCACTGGGATTTGAACCCTAGCCTTCCGAATGTTAGTACACAATTACTCGGCTATCGCGGCACTCCATTTGCAAACTAAAAATAAAAGAAAGATTCATATAAATGATTTCCTTTTTACATTTCTAATCGATTAATCAGCGTATTGGATTCTCTTTTGTACCTTTGTACATAAGTGTATGTAAATGGTGGTTAAATTTTCAAGGGCCGATGTTGATTTTGAATAAAACACAAACTATTTAGGAAATTATTGAAATTTTATTTTATTATGATATATTGGTATTACTCAATTATGTATGTAACAAAATATCGGCCAAATGAGCGCCGCGACCTCGGCGGCACACCTCCATACGATGGTCCAAATTTTCGATGACGCTGAGGCATAATGGAGTTTCTATGCCGTTAATGTGCCGAATTATCTCATCCTTTAGCTCTTGAATTGTTGCTGGCTTATCGACGTACACCTTTTCTTTCAAATAACCCCAGAGAAAAAAGTCCAACGGTGTCAAATCACATGATCTTGGGGGCCAATTGACATCGCCATTACGTGAGATAACACGGCCATTGAATTTGTTGCGCAAAAGAGCCATTGTTTCGTTAGCTGTGTGGCAAGTGGCACCGTCCTGCTGAAACCACATATCGTCCACATCCATATCTTCCAATTGTGGCCATAAAAAATTCGTTATCATCTTACGATAGCGAACACCATTCACAGTAACTGCCTGACCGGCCTCATTTTGGAAAAAATACGGCCCGATGATACCGCCAGCCCATAAACCGCACCAAACAGTCACTCTTTGTGGGTGCATTGGTTTTTCGACAATCACTCTTGGATTCTCATTCGCCCAAATGCGGCAATTCTGTTTATTGACGAGTCCACTGAGGTGAAAATGTGCCTCATCACTGAAGATGATTTTCTTCGAAAATTTTCATAATAAGTCTGGATAACTTTAACACGTTGTTGGATTGTGTATCTCTCCATGGTTCAAATTGAGTAAGTCTGAAATAGAGAAATGTCAAATTAAATTCGGAAAAAAACTTGGCGTTTAGGTGTGGTTCACATTCAACATCGGCCCTTACAATTTAACCACCCTTTAATTCAACAGTATCTTCTACATAACCGCAATAGTTGGCGGCCCACTATTCGCGCTTTTCACGCTCGACTTGTGTACAACACGTGCCAATCAAAGGTGGTATACTTTTGGGTCTACTTCTCGGTTTGATCTTCTCATTTCAAATGGGTGTCGGTGGTCCAAAGCCAGCGGAAACGACATTTGATTTCAAACTTTCGACTTTTGTTCACCCACCTCCGATGTAATGACCTCATCAGCATTTGTATTTTGAGCCAGAAGCTTGGGCATATTCACGCTTTCTGACACCTTTTTCTGCATTATTTTCACTTCGGTTAAAAGTTGTACCTATTCACTGGCCAGAAGTTCGTTGCTATCAGCAAGTTTAGGCACAGAAGCTAATAAAACAATAGGGGTCACGAGTGATTGAATAAGCTTGCTGCAACAAAGCCGTCACTTATTATATTGAAGAAGCAGTTGAGTCAGTCCATTATTCTGCAGAATTATTCATATTTTTTTCACTTTGCGGAGATTCTATCGCATATGCTAAATTTTAAAATCGATGTGCCCATTATAATACTAAATAATATTACTTGGCCGAAAAGTATAACAGAGGAGCGTTCCTTCAAATATGAAGACGCCCTCCTTCCTCGCATCCATATCATTCCCTCCGATGCTCTCTTTCACATCAAGCAACTACAGTTCCCTGTTGTGGAAAGTTCTAGAGTTGGCAGACAAGATAACCTTTTTATTTGGGTGATGGGTGGTCAAATCAAAAATGTTATATACTCACAAGTGTATAATAAATAGAATTATGATGAAAAAAATAATCAATATTTCATTTTTCATACATTCATTGCGTATATGCCACAGCGAAGCTTTGCAGTGCACAACTAGTTAAATTATATACAGCCTTGACCAAAAGTATTATGCACCCCACTAATTACTGAATTTTTTATTTTAACAAGTGAAGTAATGAAGTTTTATTAGTAAAACAGTGAAAATATAATGAATTAGTGATAATAACATTAATATTTAGTAGGTCCACCCTTCGATTTAATAACGGCAGCAATTCTCTTAGGCATGCTGCGTACAAGCTTTGCACACTCATCCGCACTTTTAGCGTACCACTCGTTAATTAAGACACTCTTTAAGGCAATTTTTGCTGTTATACTGTGTTCCTTAATCTTGCGTTTTAAAATAGCCTACATGTGCTCAATGGGATTAAGATCTGGAGACTGTGCAGGCCATTCTAACAAAACAATATTGTTATCTCTAAACCAACGCAACGTAGTCGCTGATTTGTGACAAGGAGCATTGTCTTGCTGAAATTGAACACCGTCTAAATTAGTATCGCCGAAAATACGCGTTAACGAAGGCAGAAGAACAGCTTCTTATACATTTATGCGACCCTCGCAAACGAACATTTCGCCGACACCATCAGCAGCCATGCAGACCCAGATCATAATGCTGCCTCCTTCATGCTTTTCTGTAGAAAAGAAAACATTATGTTTTCATAAGATTTGTATTATGTCTTCAAAATTGCTCTAGGGCAAGAAGTTATAGCTGTTATTATTTTAATTCGATCTTAACTAAGCTTACCTTGAAGTTTGATTCATCAGACCACAGAACATTCGACCAATCTTCTTCCGCGAAATGTTGGTATCGGCGAGCCCATCCCAAACGATTTTTCCTATTCTTTTCTAAGAGCCACGGCTTCTTTCGGGCTTTACATCCTTTTATACCTGCTTCCAGAAGTCTTCTTCTAGCTGTTCCAGCACTAAGTGGTTTACTTAATTCAGGATTTCGTCTCCACAAATCGACAGATCGCATATTGGATCGGAACAACCCACCAAATTGGCAATCTCAACCTGAGACTTACCTTATTCACTTAGAACTTAAATTCTAACTCTATCATCGTAACTAATTTCATGTACGAATTTTTTAGGCATTTCGGTAAATATGAACTGTGTTTATACAATAAGATTTTTAACTTTCACTTTCGAATTTAAAAAAAATATTTTACGAATTTCTTAAAAATGACAATTTAGCTTGCCCAGAGTGGTATGACTTTTAATATAATATTACACAATTTATTCGTTTAATCAACAGTTAAACACCCATGTGAGACATTTACAAAAAGAAGTGGTAACTTTAATAGCCACATTTGAGAATACTTGTACTTTAGTGGGGTGCCTAATACTTTTGGCCAAGGCTGTATACATATGTATGTAGATTTCAAAGCTCAGGACATATTTACACTAGTAAAAGCCAACGTTTTACTTTCATTCATCGAGAAAACGTAATATAGATGAGGATAGGTCAGATGAAATTCCATCACTTCGGATTTCGGCGTAATTTACAGCCAATACAAATATTCAGTGAATGCCAAATTGTATATGAAACGATTGCACCGTCTTCAAAGACTAGTTCTAAGTGGTTCCGAGGATTCCAGACCGGACATTTCTCCGTAGAAGGTCGACCAAAGTCTTCCAAGTCGTTACTGGTGGCGAATCTTGGTTCCATAAGTACGATCCAGAAATCAAACAGCAGCCCATGGTATGGAGCTCAACAGGAGCAAACCCACCCGTAAAATCTAAGCATCGTAGCTGCAATTCCGCTGGAAAAGGGTCAGACTGTAATTGCTAAATGGTACACCGAAGAGTGCAGACGAAAAGTTTTCCAAAATTTGTTGAAAAACAGAAAGAAAGAGGATTTGCGGCACTACTTTTTACATCATGACAACGCGCCAACCCACACTGCTGAAATAACGAGTAATTTTCTTGCGATCTCTGGTATCGAAGAAATACGTCCAGCACCATATTCCCCTCATATAGCACCCTTGTGATTTCTGGTTATTTCCAACAATTAAAAAAAATTTAAAAGGAAAGCTCTTTAATAGCAACGAGGATATAAATAATGAGGTTAATGTTGAACTTGATAAGCTTAAAAAGCAAAATTTTGAAGATTGTTTTCAGAAATGGATCTATTGGTTTGAGAAATATATTGAAATCAATGACGCATTTAAGTCGCATGTATAAGTATGTAGGATTGTTAAATACGCCTATGCATTTAATACATATGTACATACTCATGTGTAAAAACCGACAGAGCAGAAGTCTGCATATAAATATTTTCCATATAAACATTTTGAGATATGTACATATGTATACAAAAGATACTATTTCATCATTTCCAAAATTTAAATATCTTAAATGCAGCTGAGGTCTTCTGAAATACAACCTGAAAAGGTAAATAGGCATGTTAAAATTAAAACAAAAAAAAACCTGAGAAAAGTACCTACTCTATTTACTATTTATACATATGTACATTATATACATATAGGATGGGCGGCCTAAAGTACTTTGTTTCATCAAATGTATAGTTTTAAGTTTTTTGTTTTCAATATACATAGTCTGTCTCAAGTGAAACACACTTTTCACATCGTTCTACAATGCCTTTGGTCCACTGAAAAGATATTCTTTAGATTTTTCTTCGAAATGGTTTTCTACGGGGCGTTGTCTTGAAGAAAGAGCACTCCGCGCACTAAATTGCCACGCCTTGTCAGGCTGAACGACTGCCTCAGGTGCCGGACTCAGCAAATTAGCGTAGTACAATACTTGCCGTTCATTGTAGTTATCTTTGACAAGTAACCAATCAATAATATTTCCTCGTCTTCGACGTCGACTTTTCCAAGTTTCAACAACTGTTACAATGCGGTTGTAAGTTTCTTCCAAATCCAAATGCGCTGCAGATGATCGGTTTGCGATCTTACGAAACATGGTTGTCAAACGACAGGCAAAGAAAATGTTTGAGACAATCACCCACGACTCTATGGTATATGCTACATTTGAATTTGAGCAAATAACATGAAATTTAGTATACTCGTATACTATACATAGCTTACTTTTCGCTTTGGCTGAGCCTGATTTGATGAGATCAAGGTGAAAAATATCATTTGAATATAGTCTCGAATGTACATTCGCGTATTCAATTGAGCATACACAAACTTAAACGCAGACGTGACGCCACGGCGTCCTTTGTCTAAGCAACAATAATACTTACGAAAAAATTTAAAAATGTATGCATTGTGCGTGCAATACAACAAATAATAATAGCGAAAAAAAATAATTTTTATCTTAATTTTGTAATATTTCTGCAACTGCAAACCAATATAGAGAACCAATGATATACGCATTGCAGTTCTCTGCCGCAATACAAACATACGTCCAGCAGCGCAGTTCGACGATGCTGCGATGTAACAAATCGTAGCGATGAGAAAATCGCAGCGTAATGTGACGACGCAGCGGCGTCGAAAGCAGTAACGGTGGTAACGGTAGTAACAACGTGTTGTTTGGTGGGCGTAAGCGTCAACAACTCAAACACACTCATTTTCCATTTGTTTCAACGAATGTATTTACACGTATTTAGCGCTACAAGCCTAACAATCCCGTTATACCGTACCCGTTACCCCATTCGTCAAAAACCAATAAACGAAGCGAACACACTAACGTTGCTGCTGGCGTTGCTCGAAATTACCTGGTACTCACAAGAGTTTTTGAGTTCTTGAGAGTGGAAAAGTACATAAGACTCAAGGCATATACCTACTCGTACATTCGTAGACGGATGTATGTATGTGTGTGTGTACATTGGCTACACCCACAAATTTCGCATCGTAATGAGTTGCAGCTGTGGGAATTTTGTTACAAAATATTTATGTATTTGTTTCACTCGATGTGCTAATACTATATGTATGTATGTAAGTATTTAAATATGTACATATGTAAGCAATTGACATTTCAAATTCGTCTTTTGTTTACTGTGTTTCCAAACTCAGCAGAAAGCCAACCGCAGCTTAAATATGTTTGTACTAACTCTTAGCGTAAAATATGGAATTGTTCGCTTTGTTTGTTGTTTTGCAAAGTGTCGAGTATATTTAGTCACGCTAAAAATTGATTTGCATATCCTACATAGTTTAGGTTTGCAAATTTCCTCATAATTTTCTAATGAAAAATATGAAAATTAAGAGACTGTTTGTCAAAGAACTCAGAGGCCATTGAAGATCACAAAGGCATGTAGACTCAATGGTCGCCCGCGCATACTGGTTTCTAAAGGAGCGCGGGGAAAAGTAAGATGAGATTTACTGTTACCGGTAAAGTAGATTTTGTAACTTTTTTTAACAACCGAAATTGAATTTGATATTCTAGCACAAAGGTTACATTGTTTGACAAAACTTTTTCGACCATGTCAAATTACATATACCAGGTGGAAAAGTATTGTAAGTTGAAAAAAAAGAAATAAAAAAGTTTTATTTATTTATTTAGTAAGTCATAAATAATTGAACCTAATTATGGAAAATATGCCAGGATGACGAAAAAAACTGAATGCAAACGCTATCTTCCAAATGAAAAGGGTATTTTTTTTCGCAAACTTCTTAAAATGCGCTTTTTTGCAGTTTTTTCTTCATCTTCAATGAATTCCAGACGTAAACTATGCATATACCTACATTTCGCTTTTTATTTTTTTCTTCAAACTAACAACTCAAAATCAAACAGCAGATTGTTTGTTACCTCCTATTTCGCGAGAGAGATAGAGAGATAGACAGAGAGATCTTGTTAAGGAGTTGTTGGACTGCAGAGCATTTGGAAAGAGGAAAGCTTAGACTAAAGCTGCTCCATCAATCGCTCAAACCTCCCACCGTTCTTCTTCTTCTTCTTTACAGGCTTAGACACAACTTACGCAGTTATAGCCACAATCATTTATTTCTTTCGCTCTTTGGCGCCAATTGGAGATTCCATGTTCATGTGCGTGCTGCATTGAAAACTTTCAAAGCTGGAATATTCGTATATATCCGGACCGCGGCCGCGGTAGCCGAGTGGTTAGCGTTGCGTACTGAGATTCGGAAGGCTCGGGTTCAACTGTCGGTGCCACCAACATCCACAAGTTAAGGACAATTAATTTAAATAATAAATTAAGTTAATTTTTCTAATTTCGGTGGCCCCTCGGCAGGGAATGTCCACCCCTCCGAGTGTATTGTAAAAAAAACCATCAGCCGTTCGGAAGCGGTTTAGTATAAACTGTAGGTCCCTCTTCTTCTTCTTTATTGGTGTTGACACCGCTTACGCGATTATAGGCGAATAAATATAAGAGCATCATTCTTCTCTTTTTTCGCTGCCTGGCGATAGTTGGAAATACCAAGTTAGGCCAGGTCACATTCCACCTGAGACCTCCGTCTTCCTCTTTCTCTGCTTCCACCAGCGGGTACTGTATCGAATACTTTCAAAGCTGGAGTGCTTTCATCCATTCGGGTGACATGGTCTAGCCAGCGTAGCCCCTGTCTCTTCATTCGCTGAACTATGTCAAGCTCATCGTTCCACCATCTGCGGTAATCGACGTTGCCAATGCGCAAAATACCATAAATCGTTCGCAAAACTTTTCTCTCGAAGACTCCTAGAGCCGACTCATTAGCTGCTGGCTTCATCCACGCTTCTGCGCCATGTAGTAAGACCGGTATGATGAGGGACTTGTAGAGTTTGTTTTTTGTTCGTCGATAGGACTTTACTTTTCAATTGCCTACTCAGTCCAAAGTAGCACCTGTTGGCAAGAGTGATTCTGCGTTGGATTTCTAGGCTGACATTGTTGTTGGTATTAATGCTGGTCCCTAGATAGACGAAATTATCTAAGACCTCGAAGTTATGACTGTCAACAGTGACGTGGGAGCCGAGTCGCGAATGCGATGACTGTTTGTTTGATGACAGGAGATATTTCGTCTTGCCCTCATTCACTACCAGACACATTCGTTTCCCTTCTTTATCAAGTCTAGAGAAAGCAGAACTGACGACGCGATTGTTGAGGTCAATAATGTCAATATCATCGGCGTACACCAGCAGCTGTACACTCTTATAGAAGATTGTACCTTCTCTATTTAGCTGTGCAGCTCGTATTATTTTCTCCAGCAAATAGTCCTTCCCGATCCTGACGGAGCTTTTAGTGTTGCTTAACGTCGGTTTACATAGCCGTATGAGTTTTCGTGTCGAAGGCGGCTTTAAATCGACGAAGAAGTGGTGGGAGTCGATTATTTTTTCACGGATATTTTTCAAGATTTGGCGCATGGTGAATATCTGGTATATTCGACGGCGGATTCTCCCTCCCACTACAAATCCGACACCAAATTTGAGCTTATTCAATCACCCATGACCATGTATAAATTCTTCTTTTGACGTAAGGTACATTTTGTGATCGAATTGTTTCCGGAATTAGTCTGATAAGTAAAGTTTTGCTAGTCGCTCCAGGAGCAATCAAGAAAAAAGACAATTTGATCACATTGGCCTGCAGAGAAAAGTAGTCTTCCTGTTAATGTCAGCAAAAAGGCATCTAGGTATATACAATACCAAATTTCAAGTCAATCGAACCATAAATGAAATTTCATCGAAAATGTCAGTGCCTGGTTAACTTTTCAGAAATTAGTTTCGAAACTAAAAACCTTTCCAGTAACCATAGAAACAATCTGACAAATTTTCAAGTCAATCGCTCGAGAACATTAAATATGTATATTATTCCGCGCTGTGTCCATTTATTGCACTGAAAGAAAAGAAAAGGTTGTATGCTCTTTCTTTGTGTTATCTCATATTTAAATGTTCGAAATAAAATCTCTGCAGGTATTTTTAGGATATCATTTGTTTGATCTATTTAAGTGATTCTTACTAACCTAAATGCAAAAGACTATTCTTTTGACGTGTACTTTTCTTGTTCTAAAGATGACGGGGCGGTCTCCTAGTTACAAAAATTAACAAATCCTTAACCAAAACTATAATACATTCTGCTACAACGAGACTGTTCAATAAAACAAAAACGGTTAATTATTCTTCAATATTTATTTTATCCCCTTCAAAATAGTCACTATTAGAGGCGATACACAAATGCCATATGTCAGTTCCTTCTTCAAATGCTCTTTTATGACTTCAATCGACTGAAAATGCTTTCCACGAAGCGGCAATTTGAGTTTAGGGAAAAGAAAAAAGTCACACGGTGTCATGTCGGGTGAATACGGTGCTTGCGGAACAATATTTACGTTGTTTTTGGTCAAATAATCGCGTAGAAGACGAGACGTATGAGCAACAATTTTGGATCAAGTCGAGCAGACACACGTCTCATGCCCAAAACATCGTGAATAATGCTAAGAGCGGATCCATTTGATATGTTGAGCTCACTAGCTATCTCTCTTTCAGTCACACGACGATTTTCCAACGTAAATTTCTTTACTTTTTCGACGTGACGTGATAGGCAAGACTCCCCATATGCCTTCTGCAACATTTTCATTGCGTCCGTCGCACTTATTCCATTGGAATAACAAAATTTCAAACAAACTCTTTGCTCAACGTTAATTTCCATAGTAAAATTCGAAACACACACTCGAGGTTGACTTGTTTATAGTGCTAAGCTATGTGACAGATCGCGCTCAAATTTGACATGTAAACATATAACAGTCCTGGCAACCTAAGCAAAAAAAAAGTAAGGCCATATGTCTTGTCCTTGTCGAGTTATGTATAAAGTCTCGTTTATATTTGAGTAGAAGGTATAATATAATAACAAAATGAGTCCGGTGGTTTTTTTGTGGTTTGTGGTTTGGCGTCTTGGTATTTTTTTTAACAAATAGAGGGACCTACAGCTTATACTAAGCCGCCCCCGAACGGCTGATGGTTTTTTTGTGAGGAGCCTTTATTTCTTGTCAGAAATAAACTCGGAGGGGTTGACATTCCCTGCCGAGGGGCGACCGCAGATAGAAAATTTAACTTAATTTATTATTTAAATTAATTTTCATTAACTTTTTGATGTTGCTGGCACTGGGATATGAACCCGAGCCTTCCGAATGTCAGTACGCAATGCTAACAACTCGGCTATCGCGGCCGCCAACTTTTAACTTATTGTTGGAGAAAATAATACGAGCTGCACAGCTAAATAGAGAATGTACAATCTTCTATATGGTAAGAGTGTACAACTGCTGGCGTACGCCGATGATATTGACATTATTGACCTCAACAAGCGCGCCGTGAGTTCTGTTTTCTCTAGACCGGATAAGGAAGCGAAGCGAATGGGTCTGGTAGTGAATGAGGGCAAGACGAAATATCTCCTGTCATCACACAAACAGTCGCAACTCGGCTTCCACGTCACTGTTGACAGTCGTAACTTCGAGGTCGTAGATAACTTCTTCTATCTAGGGACCAGCATTAACAGAAATAACAATGTCAGCCTAGAAATCCAACGCAGAATCACTCTTGCCAACAGGTGTTACTTTGGACTAAGTAGCCAATTGAAAAGTAAAGTCCTCTCGACGAACAAAAACCAAACTCTACAAGTCCCTCATCATACCGGTCTTACTACATGGCGCAGAAGCGTGGATGAAGACAGCAGCTAATGAGTCGGCTCTAGGAGTCTTCAAAAGAAGTTTTGCGAACGATTTATGATCTTTTGCGCATTGGCAACGTCGATTACCGCAGACGGTGGAACGGTGAGCTGTACGAGATATGCGATGATATTGACATAGTTCAGCGAATGAAGAGACAGCGGCTACGCTGGCTAGACCATGTCGTCCGAATGGATGAAAGCACTCCAGCTTTGAAAGTATTTGATGCAGTACCCACAGTCAAAGAATTACAGAGGAATTTAATAGAAGCAACAATTCTGACCGAAATATTCAAAGGTGAAGACGCCCTCACTTCTCGCATCCATATCATTCCCTCCGCAAATCCTTTATCTTCCTGTGTTCCAACAAATTTATGAAAACTTTTGGTCTGCACTCTTCGGTGTACCATTAAGCAGTTACCGTCTGACTCTTTTCCAGTGGAATAGCAGCTACGATTTTAGGTCGAGTCAGTTTGCTCCTGTTGGGCTTCATACCATGGACTGCTGTCTGAATCGCACTTATAAAACCAAGATTCGTCATCAGTAACGACTTGGATGACTTTGGTCGACCTTCTACGGAGAAATGTCCGGTCTGAAATCTTCGGAACCACTTGGAACTAGTCTTTGAAGACGGTGCAATCGTTCCATATGCAATTTGGCATTCACTGAATAGTCTTTGACACGATAAGTAAAATATTTATCTCCTCAAAAGAAAAAATTACGCCGAGTTACATTTGTGTGACGCAAGACACACGATAAGATAATTGAAAACACCTCTCCAGCAGGCTCGTTTGCGGTGTGAAGGGATCAACTTTGCACCTCCCATCTCCCATCACCCCACTATGACTGTACTCAAATAGTAAATCGAAATCCGATGGATAAACGTCTGAGCTTTTCAAATATGTAGAATGTATTCTAGAGAACTAAGAGATCGCGGCTACACGGATTAAATTTTGTCGTCAAAATATAAGCTCAAATTGAATATTTTTAATGGATTACTATCATGATAAGGAAAGGTAGGAAATGAGAAACCTTTAGACCGATAGAAGGCTAAGGACGAATTGGGTTCACTTTCCGCCGAAAAGCTAAAAGAAAAAACTTATATTCTATGGTAGATTGAGCTTAAGGCCTAGTAGCTATAGCTCCCAAACAAATAGCTTATAAGACTTATGTTGTAAGCTATATCTTATATAAATAAATAAAATAAATGGTAGATTTTGAGGGCGAGAAAAGCGTTGAAAATCAGCACTTTGTTTCATGGAACCGCCGAACATTTTTCAAAGCCAAATTCCAAGAAAACATTGTTATACTTATATTTCATATTATTTTTTTATTTTTGGCTCTAATCCCTAACTGGAATCCAAATGGTTTAAGATGGGAGGATCTTAATCACAGTATTCCTCGAACCTTGATATGCATATGTATGTACTTATAATTTAACAAAAGATTAAAAGGATTATAACGGCAATAAATATAACCCTTTCTTCCTTTCAATAAGTGCTCTACATATTTTCCGCGTCTTCATTTCTTCAGAAGAGATTTGCTACACATCTTAAGTTAACATTCTAAAGATTCTAAAGTTAATTTTTACAACCATAGCAATACTCACACACACACACACGCACACACTTACATATTACACCCCCTCAACTAATTCACTAATCCTTTGACAATTCAATCCTTTCTTTATTTGTTTACACATGTTTACATTAAGATACAGAGCTGAACAGTAGCCAATTCAGACAAATTAGCCATACCTACCGCCGACGACGAAGGCGGCAACAGTCTGAAAATATCATCTGTAAGAAGGAAAACTATTTTGCAAATATGTTTGAATACAAGAATATTTGACTATGCCCGTGGCAATTGTAGTCAGTTTATGGTAATCAATTGAAGCATACAGTGTGTCGTTTGCTACAATGTGGTGCTGAAAATTTTTATTCTGAAAATAAGCGGAGATTAGAGAGGGAGACTCTGGAATGCGTGACTTTATGATGATGTTTAAAACCGGCATTTCTACAGTGATTCTTCTTTTTAGCCGAGATTTAATGACTATATATATGGCTTTTCATTTAATAACAGTTTGAATTCTAAGTATTAGAGATCTGTCAACCCGTCATTTCAGACTTGAGCGTGTTCGGGGGCAACTTCTGCACTAAATTTTTTTAAGAATTCTACAAAGCTTTAGTTCGAAAATTATTTTTGTTTTATTTTATGGAAAAATTCCGTTCTGAATTGTGAATCAACTCTCATTTTCGGAAAAAAGTCAAGATACCTATACTAAGCGGGATGCGAGCTAGCAGGGGGAATCATATAATTCAAGTTTAAAAATGAATCAATCGGTTTGTCTGCAAGAGTTAAATTGTTATTTACACCAAAATGTTGCTAGAAATAAAATTAAATAAGAATATGTATAAGAATACGACAAAGAACAAGCGTAAGAGGAAGGACAAAAACGATTGTAACGGATGATCCAACTAGAGGTACTTTTTTTTACTTACAGCTTGTACAAGAATTGAAACAGCTAGACCTCTCCAAGTGACATCGCTTCGCTTTATGGACTCTTGAAAAGTTCCAAAAAGATTCGACGGTTTCGAGTAAAATTTTGTTGAGACCCATTGGATAAGTAAACAAACAAAATTGCCGTGTTTGTGAAGAAGCGAAGAGCAACCTGAAGAGATACAAGAGCTGCCATTTCATCCAGAAAAAAAAACGGTCATGATAACCGACTGTTTAGTACCTGAAATTAAAGCTCGTGATCTCCACGCCATTCGGTTTCAACAAGACGGCGCCAATTCCTACACATCACATCAATGAATGGATTTATTGAGAGAACACTTCGGTGAGAAGATAATTTCACGTTTTGGCCACCGTTAGACTTTTTTCTTTGGGGATACGTAAAGTCCAAAGCCTACATATGTGGACAATCCCGACAAACATCAAACATCACGCCAGTCGAAATGTTCGAACGAGTCATCGAAAATTAGACACATCGAATGGACCCATCTGAGACGTAACCAAAGCATGTTTTTTCGAAGGATAATAAACATTCCACATTAAATTTGAAATTTCTGTATTTTTTTCATTTAAAAATGGATCACCCATTAGTTTTAACCACAAACTAATACAAAACACCACCTTGGATGAGACCAAAGGTGGAAGATGCTAAATATGTTACGAACAAAACTAGTAACCAAGTACTCGGGCAGTATGTTGGATAGCAAATCGTGCAGATTCAAAATGGGAAACCGAGTAAAGAAGGGATCTGCAGCTCAATATACATACATACTACATGTAAAAGGATATTGGGCTGCAGGTAGCCGGGTAGCTAAGAGTGCTAACCGAGAGATCTAAGTCTCAGTCCTTATTAGAACTGAGAGCGCCATTTTGATGCATATCATAAAGCTTCAGCATATGCGTATGAGGTTTCATTGTTCCTTTCAAACAACTTAGTAGCTCAATGAAATTACCCCCAAGTATTTTGAGTCGAATTTGAAATAGAACTGGATAATCACAGATAAAGTGGATTATTCTTTGCTTATATAGTGGCTATAAGTCTATATATACTTCTCTTTGACCTTTGTAATAACTTTTTTGTTCTGGTTATGCCATATCTGAGCCAGATCTGTTTTATTATCTTACAATTGGATATGGATCTCCATCTGTTTATTGCTATGCATTCAAATTCCGAGTGTAGATTTCTCTCGATCGTTCCTAACAGAGATTGTATTATCTCCGTTTCAGTTTCATCAAGAGATGCTCCGGACTTAGCCAACTTATCAACTTTTTCGTTGCTGAAAATGTTCCTTCGGATGGGAACTCAGATTATGGTGATGGGGTGTTCCCCTGTTAGGGAGCTGAAAGTTTTCTTGCAATCGTTCATGATGTTCGAATTTATCACTGGTGATGATAGGTCAGCAATGCTACCGAACTATACGATACCTTCGGCATCTCTACAGGTCTTTTTAATACCTAGTACTTCCGCTTGGAAGATGCTAGCTGAATTTGGTATGCGTAAGGATAGTCCATTCTCCAGATTGTCCTCCATTTATCTCTAGAGAAAATCCTCATCTGGAAACTACTTTGAAATTTGACCTTGGAAGAATATAATTTGATTTATATATTTGTGTTGTGAGCTGGTTTAGTAAATCATTATGTTCAAATCGTTTTTGGTTCCAAATACCCCACTCCTTAAGCTCGATGGTGGAGCCTGCTTCGGTTTTGTGAATGAAACTGTGCTTGTACGATATATAGGTGTTGTTACAGGGGCATGTTAAATACATCCGATATTGTAATGTTTTTTTTTAATGCTGGCCATCAAACCAACGTTCCATATGTTAGGAGGGGCCCTATAACCACAGTATACATCCACATGACATTTGCTTCACGTCGGGCCTTTTACGAATACTCCCGCACTAGGTCTTCACGGCGATTGTTAAGTCAATACTTTTCTATGAGGTTCTAGTATGATGGAAAGTTGTAGAAAAAACTACATAACGGCTAATGAGATAGCCGATGAATTGGCTAAAGAGAGAGTCATCTGTGATTAGAATGTAACTATGAACTTATTAGTCCTATTCAGAGAGGTAAAGCATACTCGTACACAAGAATCGCGTTTAAATCGTTAAGCTAACAAGTCCCCAAGAACAAACAAAAGAATGCAAAGTAACGAATTTATGAAATTATTAATTATTTCTCAAAACGTCTTTCACGGCTCATTATTGTAATATTTAATAAAAAGAAATACAAAATTTTAAAACTATAATATATATAGATTTTGTTACAATTTTTGTAATATTTTTTAGTTTGATCGAACTCGCTCCACTATGCAAGTCACAAATACTTCAGTACAGAGGTATTTTTAGTTATTCACATATGTATGTATGTATATTAAAGCGGCCCAAAAACAAATTTAATAATAGTATTTGAATTTACGTGTGGAGAATGCAAAGTTTTATTATCTTGGAGGTTTTTTGATGAATTTTTTATCCAAAACCTTATAACTGAAGAAATCGGTTGGATGAGTTTATATGATATAGATTTCCGAATTAAGCGCTCCAGAACACTTGAAATGTCAACAGTGGCATCTGATGAATGTAGGTTAGGTTTTCCTCATTTATTGTCTTCAATCAGACCCAATTTAAAGGTATGCGACGCCAACAGGCAATGCCCTGTTAATGGCTCTACTGGGAGCCTGGAGTGAGCCCTCTTATTTATACTTTTACTTGCCCGCACATCTGTAAAGTACTGCAGAGTTTTATCTGCAAGTCTGAGTCCTTTGGTCCATCCGTCTGTCTCGAAAGTAAAGCGCGGAACGGCGTAATTTCTTAGAGATAATGCTATACGACCACTCCGCCGGGATGTTCTAACTTTCAGCAGATTTGATGCCTAGAGCCTCTCGGCAGTTTTGAATGCCCTTTATTTTGCCACTAGGCTCGTCGGTGGTGTATTCAAAATAACATGAAGCTTTTCTTTAAGGTTCTATTTTGAGTGACCCGGTGATGCTGATCGATAGTCGTTTCTTACATAGCAAAAGTATTGGCTTAACAATGGCTACAAAGATCCCGTGCGAAAGTCTCCACGGCAACTTACTACCCAATACCATTACCAAAGACGCAGTGCTTAGTTTTGGCCGTAACGTTGTTCTTTCTACGTTCTTTTTTGATCCAAGTCTTTCCTTGTGAATGTAGGAATTGTTGAATTAAGCCAATAGAAAGTTATATATGTTTAATAGGGTCATAAATGGTGAGGAATCATGGGCATTTGGTTGTTACATCGCTGGCAAATGCCGATCGTGTCAATCAAAGAGCCCGGGAGAATTGGCTCAACGAAGAAATCAGACCAACTTCGGAAAAATGTCTGATTACCTCAACTAGCCTTCACATCCACTGAACTCGGTGTCTGCGACTATTACCTCTTCCCAATAAAGTGCTTTTCGACGATTAAGGAAATAAAAACCGGACCGACACAAATCCCTCGTTGAACCCTCCTAGAAAATGCTGGCTGGTAATAGATACCACAGTTGTACCGGCTGTGATAAGGGCTGACTGGAAACAGTTCATTCGGGTAGCAGTCGGCAGGTATCTAGCTAAGGTAAGACTTCATACATCGGTGTTCGTTGCTCCTCAATAGCATCTAGAAATGAGGTCTTACCATGGTAGGAGGCTCAAAAATGGTAACCGTGCCGAGGATCAGTCTGGCTGAGAGCTGGCTGAATAGCTCAGTCTCTGAGGGAGCTCATGGTTATTTGGTGCTCTCTGTAATTTGTGGTCGTTATTGGAAAACGAGAATTCTCTCCAATACTCCTGGTTACAAAAATTAACACATCCATAACCGCAACTATAATAAAATATAATATATTAACAAAAGAAGTCCAGTCCGCCTTCTAAAAAGCCGAATGGAGTTAGTTTTTCTGAAAACAAGGCAGCATACTCAACGAGCTGAAACGTGGCCAGTACAAAGCCAGTAGCCAAAGTTTGGTCGGAGTACAAAGGTAAGTACTAACTCTAGGGCTGTGACTTAGCTCTAAAAAAAATCAACAACATCAGCGGGAACCGGAACTAAGTCAAGTTTCCAAGGACTGGCTTCAAGGTAGAAAGCAGAAAATAATACCTCTGCCAATGAAAAGTTAGTCTTCAGGCTCACTGACCTGAAAAAAGCCAGATATATGGAGAAGCGGCGTGCTACCTACCAAGGTTGCACATGAAGCTGCCAACCCAATGAGAAGCTCACAAAGGAGCTCCAGGAAACCATTAATTATCCGAAGGCGGTGCAACCCTACTTTAAACTTGAGCAGCCAGCAGGGGCAGCTAAAAGGCAAAAGTCAGCTGACGGAGAGGCCAAGCCGTCAGTCGACAGCCCAAAAACGAGAACCGAGATGTCCAATAAATCATGTGCAGTTCTGATTCGAAACCGAGGGGGATTCAGAAGAAAAATGCACAGGTCCAGGTATTACTCAGCAATCCGGCACATTCGTCATTCACAGATGTGGCTAAATTAAAATAATAGTTTAGGATGATGAGAGATCGTTCGGATCATGCTATACAAGGCAGCTCTTGGCCAAGTTGGTAGCAGTCGATTGTACAGATTTTTCTTTTGCTCCTTGGTTGTCTTATAACAAAATCAAAAAAAAAAAAAATTAACGACAAAAAAACGTTCCACACTAAAGTACATACATACTTACATGCATAACTGTAACTGGAGTAAATAGTGTTTTGCAAATTACTAACAAGGACCTGAACGAAATGTGAAAGGATTAAATTGGCGACAAATATAGGGTAAACGTAACGAAATTGAGAAGGCGAGCGGGCAGAGGCGTTAAGACGAGGTGAATGGACATGGAATGGATTCGTGACGATACACACTTACTTATGTACATATATATATATACATACATATGTTTGAAGTAAACAACAACCGTTAGAAAGTGCTTAAGGCAAAAGGTGAACTTCGCAGTTCCGCGGCGACGATTAGACGTCAACAACGTCTGAAGGACACAAAGCCACGCCAGCGAACGAGTTAACTCCAGCTTAAGACTGACTACCATAGATACGAGTGTTTACAATAAACAATTGCCAAAATTACAATAGTCACTAAAATAAGGCAAAGCAAAACAAATTTAACCCTTTAATCTTGCAGAAATTCCATTTAAATGCTGCTGCTGTTGTTGTTGTTGTTGTTGTTCTTGGACATGCACTAAAACAAAAGGAACGGGTTAATTTGGTGGAACGTGCACGATTTTTGAATTTGCCATGCTGCTATTTCACCGGCGACACGGACAATGCGCGATTTGTGCAGCGCTACAGATGAATGGAGAGGATTTCCGATTTACCTCGACATCTATGCGGTGGGCGTTGCAAGCCATTGACGTACGCGGAAAAGAGTTAAAAGAAAGGGTTAAAAGAAAGGGTTAAAAGAAAGCGTTAAAAGAAAGTGGTCCAGCGAAAGGGTTAAGCTGAAATGGGAACTAAACGAAAGGATTAAAAGAACACGTGTAGAAAACCTACAGTTGCGAATAAATTTATAATCTCTTAGTGTAGTTAACCCTTTCGGTGATGGAAAAAATTTATAGCGCACGAAATGTTTTGTTGCCATTTTTTTCCCCTACCAAAAGTTAATACGCTTATCTGCATGTGTGTGTGTGTGTGTGTATGTGTGTGGGTTTGTGTGTTGGCTTGGTAATTGGCCAAATTTCGGTGGAAACACGTCAACACGGCGGCGGCGGCAAAGCAACATGGCGTACCTTCCGCTGGTCGGTCAGCTGCCAACATAAAGGGTTTTCCAATAAGAGGTGTTATTTTGAATAGCCTGATAATGACAAGTGAAAACTTTCTTCTTCTTTTTTTATTGGCATTGGCAACGCTTTCGGCATTATAGCCGAATCAATTATAGTGCCCCATGCATCCCTTCTTTTCGCTGTTCGGCGCCAACTGGAAATACCAAGTGAAACCAAGTCACTTTCCAACTGATCCTTCAAATAGAGTGGAGGTCTTCCTCTTCCTCTGCTTTCACTGCATCGAATACTTTCAAAGCTGGAGTGCTTTCATCCATTCGGACGACATGGCCTAGCCAGCGTAACCGCTGTCTCTTCATTCGCTGAACTATGTCCATATCATCGTATAGCTCGTACTGCTCATCGTTCCATCGTCTGCGGTAATCGACGTTGCCAATGCTCAAAGGACCATAAATCGTTCGCAAAACTTTTCTCTCGAAGACACCTAGGGCCGACTCATCAGACCTTGGTATCGTCCACGCTCCGGGTGGCGGCCGAGAGGTATCTAGCAAAGATAAGACCTCATAGTTAGGTGTTCGGTGCTCCTCAATAGCTTCTAGAAATGAAGTCTTATCAAGGTAGAAGGTACTAAAAACTGTATAAAGATATAATACCAATAGTGCCGAGGATCAGTCTAGCTGAGGGCCCTTAAATAACCTAGTCTTGAAGTGAGCTTATGAACATTATGAATATTTCGTCTTGTCCTCGTTCACTACCAACCCATATCATTCGCTTCTCTATCCAGTTTGGAGAAGGCAGAACTCACGGCACGGTTGTTGAGGCCAATAATGGCTTTAGTCTTTCACACAGTACGGTCGACAGGACCCTATAAGGTGACTTATCCTACGGTAATTGGCGCAGACTGTGGTATGCTCTTTTCTATGGATTGAGCAAAGCACAAGTAGCTGATAAATGCACCTTTTCAGATCTTCACCGTTTGAATAGTTCTGGGGGTAGGCCGTCAGCTCCAGCCGCTTTGTTGTTCTTTACGCTGCCAATTGCTATTCGAACTTCGTCATGGTCGGGTAATGGAACAGCTTTTCCATTGTCATCGATTGTCAAAAACTAAAATGGAACGATACACGCTTCAACAACGCATTATAAAAATGTTAAAAACTTGGCAGAAGAAAACCCAAGTTTGATTATACACCGTATTTTGCATAAATACTTGGGTCTTAAGGCTTAAAAAGTTAGTTGACACAAGAACTCAAGCCAGCCGATCATCAATAACGTCGTGTCTTTGCTGATTGGGTCCTTGGAATGCTTAAAAATTATCCAGAATTTCATTGAAAAATCACCTTGACTGATAAGGCACATTTCCACCGCAATGGCTATGTCAATAAGCAAAACTTTGGCGCCTGGAGCACGAAGAACACAAGATTTCTTGTTGAAAAGCCTCAATCCTCATCCTCAACGTGTAACTGTGTGGTGTGGTTTATGGTCAGGCGGGTTCGTTGGATCTTACTTCTTCGAAAATGAAGCTGGAGCAACAGTAGAATGGATTGCGCGCTATCGAGTGATGATTAATGATTTTTTTATGACCGGAATTGTATGGTATTGATCTGGACAACGGTAACTTTCAACAAAACGACGCTACGTGCCACAGAAGCAACAAAACCACTGATCTTTTAAGGGAAGAGTTTCCGGATAGTGTTATCTCACGAAGAGGTGATAGCAATGGGCCACCGAGATGTTATGATTTAACACCTTGCTACTTCTTCCTTTGGGGCCACGTGAAAGATAAGATCTACGTCAACAGACCAAAGTCCATTCAGCACCTGAAATGTGATTTGGTGAGGGAAAATTTCATAAAAATGATACGGCTCTGCAAATGTAGCCGTGGCATATCTTTCTACATTGAAATAAACATCCGATCATTTGCCTTAAAAAATGTAATTTTTCTTTGAATAGCAAAATAACCCCACTGATTGGAACACCTTGTATTTCCCGAAAAGGGTAATCGCGACTTTCTAATCGTCCTTGTTCCTTCATATTTGGACTCTGTGTGTCATTGTATCCTTGGTGTTATTGGTACCGAGCGGTCGCAAAGAAATAATAAAAAACAAAACAGATTTAGTTTCAGTTAGTATCATTTGCATACATACGAGTATGTACATAGGTATATGCATCTAAGCCATACAGAATTCAAAAGTCGCGGAATATACATGGGCATACATATGTACATACATATGTAAGAATCAGTGATCAAATATTTTTGTTTATAGAATAGCTATGTACAGACATACAAACATAATATTGTAAGTAGGTATTTATGAAAAATCTTCATACCTTTACTTTTTAGTTAATAAGTATGTATGTATATATAAGTTTTCCGCTGTTGGAAGAGGAATCTTTGTGAATAATCTATAATTAAAATTTCCAAAATAGCGTTGGGTTCTGAAAAACCGCATGAATTCAGTGACTTTTTCTTACAGAAAATTCTCAATATCACAGCAAAATATTCAGAACAGAACCGAACATCTTCTGGAGGTTATACTAGTTGGCTACTGCTGGTACTACATACAACCCGGCGAAGTGGATCAGTCTCTACCCATTTGGGGATGTTTCGTCGTGGAGGCTGATTTGCCTTGACTGTTGTGCCAAAAATACCATCTTTGTCCATACCGGCTTTAAAATTGTTTCCTTGATTATTTGCTAGTTGCTCATAGTAAACGTATTTGGTCATATCGTCTTTCTCTACCGATGGAGCGTGGACGCAAATCTGCGATGGGTTGAAGAACTTTGTGACTAGCTTTTCGTACACGAGCGTTAATGCCAGTACTCCGCGCTGGAGTCACTCTCGCAGCACAAATCCAACTCCGGATTCCTTTAAATTGGGTCTGTAGTATATTTCATGGGACGTTTTCTTTTGCTACCCTTGACCCGTCAATCGCACTTCTTGAAAGTCAGCCTTTTGTTTTGCGATGACGTCAATCTGCTGAGGAGTGCCATCTTCTAACTAAGTGATCGACCTGGTATTCCAGGTGATCGTGATCCTTAAAACGGTTGCAGGGATCGGCATCAAAGGGAAAGTATCTCATCCAGGACTTAATTGGGTGATCTTTCATTGGGGTATATTTATTTATGTGTAAGGTTCTAGGCCCTCCGACAATCGTAGTGGGATTCGCTATATTATCCACTGCTTCTAAGGAACTCTTCTGACGTAATACAACGCAGGATTATTGCATTAATAAGGACTAATTCCTTAATTGCCGCCTGGCTATCGACGTATGTTTCTCACATAGTTTCCTGCAAGGTCATGGCTTTGCTAACCGCGAATACCTTCGCGTGGTAAATACTGTAGTAGATTCCGGCGCCCGCTCCATTAACCGTTTTGAACCGTTAGTGTAGATTTTGTAAGCTCTTTTAATGAGGTTTGACATCTTCTTTCCTAGATTAAGCGGGGTGGTATGTGGTCTATATTATTCTTGAGCTATGAGCAAAGCAATGTTAGCCTCGGAGTTGTTATAGTTGCTATTGAACAAAGCCACATAGAATCTCCTCGAACTCTGAAGCGGTTTTCGGCCAAGCTCCTCCTCCTATTTGTAGTGTGCGCTTTTAACAAATGGAGAGAGCTACAGTTTATTCTAAGCTGCCTCCGTATGGCCGATGGAGTTTTAAGAGAAGCTTTTATTTCATGTCGGAAATACACTCGGAGTGCTTGACATTACTTAACGAGAGCCGAGTGGAAAGAGGAAAATAAATTTACTGTAATTTTGTGTATTGGTGAGCCCAGGACTCGAACGAACAGA
Source organism: Ceratitis rosa (assembly GCA_037013455.1). NCBI lineage: Eukaryota > Metazoa > Arthropoda > Insecta > Diptera > Tephritidae > Ceratitis > Ceratitis rosa. The sequence continues at coordinate 34,186,327 of JAWMAG010000004.1, forward strand.
GTTTGCTATAACCATTTCAATATCAATCGCAATCTGTTAAGGAGGTCAAAACACCTCGACATTTTATTACTATTCTCGACTTCCCTTCTTTAGTATTTATTGTGCAGAGTACAATTCCGGAGATCACAGTTGAACCGAATTCGGGAAGTGGATAGTTAACTGGCTGAACGAGCTTCCTTCACAAATATTTACACCAACAAACATAAGAAAATATGTATTTATCGAACTTAGTTCATATTTCCTAACAGTTTTTGTTTCAAAAAATTAACTAAAATTCATAATTTTGTCCGCTAAAAAATTTTAATAAAGGGATATATGTATGAGTATGAATGAAAGCATAAAAAAATATATTTAAAAAAGTCTGTATTAATTTTAATAATGATACATTTTATAACAACTTGTTCAAACATGCATGCGTACGTACATACTTACACATTTAGGTATATACATTTGTATATAGCAAGGTGTTACTTCCTTGCAAGTAACAAAATTTACGACGTGTGAACAGTAATTTTAATAAAATTGACTCGATTAGTTATTCAGTTTATTGGTATTTAAGTATCTACATATGTATGTACATACATACGTATATATGTATGTAGAAATACTTGTATTTTCCGGTAATTGTAATAAATAAGTATCTTCCGAAGAACATTTATTTAATAATTTTTCACACCTGCAAACTAATCCGGATGATAATTACAATTATTGTATGTATGTAATTACAATTATTACTCACACCTTAAGCAATTTACGATAAAATATATATGCTAAGCGGCAATTCTAGTTTCCATTGTTAATTTACATTAATTTATGCACATAGATACATACATATGTGTGCACATAAATAATGAAACGAATGGAGCATAAATACAAGCAATAAAAACATGCCCACTCTGGAGTGGCGAGTGTGAATGCCGCTATGCAGTGCCATTTTGTGAGTGGCCTCTCATATATACTGCGTACACACTAACTTCAACATGTAAAATAAGACAGCTGTTAAATATGTATGTATGTACATATGTATGAACGAGTATTTGTTTGTTTTTTGTTTTGGAGCAACTCGCTCGCACCTCGCACATCCAATTAAATATTTGCCTCGCTCACGTAATCCCACCCAAACAACATGGCGGCGTCGACGGCTAACAGAGTAGCGGGACGAGCGTGCTCTGCGCAAAAATGCCCGACCGACGACGTCGCCACACTCGTGCAATGGATACACGTTGTTTGTGGTTGGCCATGCAGGTAAACTCGTAAACTATGTTGCGGTCACAGCAGCAGCAAAAACAATAACAAAATAAATATAAAGCGAACAAAAACAAAATATGTACAAGCGCTGCAAATGTGGAGCACCGAACAAAAAGTTGTAATAAAATAAAATAAATAAAATAAAAATAAATGAAAAAAAATATATATTTTGTGTAGTCAAACAAAAGCGTTAAATAGAAAACATCTGCGTGGCATGAAAATGGACACATCATTTTTTGCTGTTGTTATTTTCCTAGGTTTTTGTGGTTTGTGCGTGTTTATTAAAACTTTTATGGTTTCTATTTTCTATTATTATTTTCTGCTTATGTATAAATTACAAAATTTTTTTTTGTGTTTTGTATTCACTTATCCAGCGCACGAGCGTTAATAAGAAAGCATGGGCCAGCCATAGACGTTTGGCTTTATTGCTGTGTGTGTTGGCTAAAGAGTGGTAATAACAGCTGCTCACTACTTTTCTATTACCGCAATGGATGCTGGTTTAGGAGTAGTATCGCCGTTGACAGCCGTACACGCCCTTAAAAAAATAAAATAAAATAAAATGATAGAAAAAATCTGCAATTATATAAAAATGTGCGTATGTGGTATAATAAGTAATGTTAAAAAAATGACATCGTGCCATTTTTTGATGTTTTTGTAGCAAGTATAATTAAATATGCCGATAAATCGGTTTGTGTAATTGTATGTTCAAAGTGCATTATAGATTATTGATGCTCAATTTTTTTGCATTTGATTGAAATCGCAACCAAATGGCAAACAACCAGAGGCTGGGCTAATATGTAAATTAAAATAATAATAATATTAATATTGAGTTTCAAAAAAAAAATATTTTTTTAATATAAAAATTTGTTTGAACGTAAGAAATTTTTAAATGATCTTCAAAATCATATGTACAATTATATAAGTATTTTTTCGGAAAGTCTTTTATAGGTGCTTTTATAGTTAAAAAAAATGACGAATGACAAAAATCTTTCAATAACTACTCTTATAGAATTGAATCTTTAAATAATAATAAATAATTAATAAGATCAATGAGGCGAGCTTGTCGGTCCCATATAAATATTTATTTTTTACATTTATTTCTCTCCATGCTTATTTAATGAAATAGTGTAAAATTATAACTCGAAACACTCTGAGGTATTTTTTCAATTGAAGAATTTCACAATTTATGAAATTTCAGGAAATTGTATTATCTATTAACATTTATTCGCCATTTGAGATTATGCAATTGCGCCAGGGCTTCTACAATTATGCTCAGAACATTTCTGAAACTCGATTTGTGGGAAAACCTTTAATTTTTTCAGCTTTTCTTTTTTTAATGTGATAAAATTATGTTCATTTTAAGGCTCTTTTTATTTTTGCTTTGCTCACAGCAAACTCACCATACACCTCTGTTAACATTCCAAACAAAAAAATTGTTTCTAATGAATATCATCATCAGTCATCAGTATCTGCCATATGGCTAGCAAAGTCCATCCATAAAAGCGATCGTAAAATGCGGCCGGACAATTACATAGCAGCATCTCTGCATGCTATTCTATAAGGCGATGTCCCATCATAATTTTATTTATCTTTGAGATGTCTGCCATTTTTAGAAAATATAAACCTTTTCCTTTGCCATTTCGAACAAGTTTGTCGCAACTTGCGGTAGGAAAAAAATTTTATTCCCTCCTCAACGTGATCTGACGCTGAAAATAATATTTTAGTAGCAGTTCGAATGTGGCTAGAGGCGTTTTTTATCGGATACATTACCAGGTAATTTTTTCTGCCTTGCCTCTATGTCTCTGTGAGCAGGAATATTCTGTTTTGTTCAGCCATCCCTTGAAGAGATCTCCGATAGTTCGATTCGATTCTAGAGTTTTTCGATCTCGATCCCAAAGCTTTTATTGTGCCCTGACTATCACTGAAGATGAACATGTTTACCCTTCTGAGTTATTCGATTCGACAGTTTCCATGATAGTAGAGATTCCTGCCCAGAACACGCTGCTATGTGCTGGCGGCTTGAACGAAGGTTCCTCCCAACTCATCAGTAAAAAATTCAGTACTCTTGGATATACTTGTTTTTGTTTGTCCATTCCTCACCCGTATTGTTAATGTAAATTAGAAACGATATGATTCTAATGAGACAACAATTTTTTTTTTTAATTTACCGCTTATTCATTTTGTAACTCTTCTTAGACACGTCAAAAGTCAGAATATATATACAGATGCGTGCAACTAATTAATGACGCTGGAATGAAAAATCCAAATTGGTTGATATTTGATAAATTAGGTAATTTTTTTTGCAACTAATTAACAACACTGTTTTTGTTTTTTGTAAAAATGCTTTTATTTCACTTTTTAAATTAATATTTGATTGCGAATCCTTTACTGTCAATTACGGCTTGACATCTATGAGGCATTGACTCCAATAAACTCTTGCAGATGTCCTTTGGAATACGATTCTATTATTGTGTAACTTTTAGATTCTCGATTGGGTTCAAGTCCGGATTGCATAAAGGCCAATCTAATAGAGTCACCATATTATCCTGAAACCAGTGCTTTAGGTATGTTACGCGCAGTATGTTTGTAGGAAAAAAGTCACTTTTTCTGCAATTTTCCAATTTCCCGACTTTTCCTCAGGAAACTACCGATTTTTTTTATTTCTAAGCCTTTCCAGATCTACAACGAACGACCTCTGAAAATTTCACCAAGATTGGTCCAGCCGTTCTCGAGCCTACGCGTCACTAACAAACAAACATTCATTTTTATATATTAAGATTACTATACTTAAAAAAAAATTAAATAAACAATTAGTATCTGACGATTACCCATGTTCTTCACAAAGAATTAAATAAAATTTGAGATTGGTTTTAATTTATTGCAAACGTCCGTCTACGTACGGGTCCTAAAGGTAGTGGAGTAGGTCATCACAATTACATTTCCAGAAAGGGAGTAGATTCTCATCGCTTCTAAATACCTTCTCTAATTTACAACAGTAGAGGGAGTAGCTCCTTAGCTTCTCCTGATGCCTAAATAGGGAGTAGTAGCTCACATACTTGTGTGCAATCTATCTACAGCTGCGAGGGTAGCTATAATTTAACATTTTAACACTTTACTTGAGGTATTTTAAAAACAAAAAATACTTTTTTCTAATATCGAATGTTATTTAATATTTTTTTGATTAAAGGTCGAATTTTTTACGAAAGTGTTCATATAACCACATACACGTATGCTTTGTTTTTTTCTATTAAATATGATTGTGGACTCTATTTGAGAGGAAACTGTGGAATTTTTCCATTAAAAGATCTTTGGGAGGATACTGTAGTATCTTTATTATGAACTCTTTTTTCCCGCCAACTTATTTATTATTTATTTTAATAAAAATTTTTAATTATTTTATATGCTGTATACATAAATAATGAAACAAAGGGCTGTTCAGACACTGGAAGAAATATTTTTTTCCCTACATCTTTAATTACCGGACACTGTCCATACATTGAAAATAAGTTTAATTTTCATAATTGTTTTTGAAGACTGCACTATTAATTTTCATTCCATTATTAAAAAAAATATTCTTTTGTTAAAAATACGTACATATGTATATATTCCGAATAAATTATAATTAATTATCAATAAAACTAAACACTATCAAACCCGAAATGGGTTAATAATAACTTATAATTCTTCAAATGACTTTTTCACACTTATCCCTCGGTGCTCCAAGTAAAAATTAAATTTGTTATAAAATTATAAATTGATTACTGCATCGAATTTTTGATATAAAATTATTAACAATTTTTTTTAATTTTTGTAAAGAAAATTTAAGTACTGTCCGGTTACTAGGTAGAGTCCGTTTACTAGCAAATACATATATAAATTAAATATTTGTCCGCCTGCCGCTCCTCTTTCTTTAAAACAAAATAATTTAGTTCTTTATTTCTATAACTTTGCAATAAACAATCATTTACACAATTTAATTTAATAGTAGATGTAAAAGTTTTATATTAGTTTTTAATTATAAAGCACTAATAAATAAGTGAACTGGAATATTTCCACAATATACTTTAATAACACATATCTACTTAAACGCCGAAAGTTTATGCTTGCACATATACGTGCATACATGCATTCCATAACACTAAACAAAAAAAAATCCACCACAAACTGCGTTTGATTGTCATGTTATTAAATATTTGTCAAATATTGATTTATTTAACATCAAATATGTACATATATAAATACATATTTATATACATATGTATATAAGCCAAACGCTGCACCACCCTCATACCTATTAATCTACTTAACACCTACGCCAAACAACTCATTTAAATTTTTCCCCCAATGAGACCAATGCATATATTATATGTATATGCGTATTTATGTACAGACATATGTACATATATACAAGGAGAGACAGCAGCCACATCAAGCGAGCACAAGCATTACCACAAGCGTTCACATCTTATGGGTGACTGTAAAACACCACAAACACCACCAACATATATATTTATATATGTTCATATGTATGTAAGCATCTAAAAAAAAGTAACTATACAAAAAAAACAACGCCAACGCCTCCTTGTCGGCCGAGTGTTTTCTATAGCGGATACGTGAGTTTGCAAATAACACTACAAATTATGGTGCAATGTGCAAAAACATTTACACGCTAGAGCATAAAACAGACAAAAACAAAGTGGAAACAAGAGCAGCAATACCAGAAACAACAGAAACAACAGCAGCAGCAGTGAAATTCGAGTGTTGGCAGCAATAAATAGCAAAAGCAACCACTACCGCATCAGCAATGCACGAGTATATGTAGTATTTACATATGTATATGTGTATGTATCAATAAGACTACCAATAAAAGCTGCAGTGTCATAACATCAACAACAACAACAAGTAAGAATTTTGTGTAAATTATGAAAAAAGTTAAAAATCGAAAAACAATTGCTATCTCAAATGTAAGGAAAGTGTGAAAAAATTCAACGGCTGTTAGTAAGAATGAGAGGGAGTATGCACATGCAATAGCAAATGGGAATGTACGAGAGCGAGAGCGCTCGTTTGCCTTAGTGGTAACGAGTCATGTATATGCATATTTTGTTGGAACACAAAGGTATTGTTGAGCTCTGCCGCTGTTGGTGCTCCAAAGAGGTGGTGGAGAAATGCGGTTGTGCGTGTTGAGTATATTTAAGAGTATGGGCAGGAGTGGGGAAACGGTTTCAGAAATTTGTAGTGCATACAGCAATGCGCCAAAATGCAAAACAAATAAAAACAATGCAGCAACGGGGGAGAAAAAAGATATACGAGTAGATACATAGGTTGGTACATAGGTATTATGCAGTAAAAGCAAAGGCGGTGTATACAGGCGGAGCATTAAGTATGTATACTAACTATTTAAGTGAATATAAAGCATTTTTAATAGATACATATATAAAAATAAAAATGTTTTATTTCTCAATTAATTTTTTTAATACCATTGAGCAAAAATATTTTGAAACCTAAACAAATAAAATTAAATTAACTGTCGGATCAGGTTTATTTTTTTTTAGTTATCCGCACTTACATACATACATACATACATATGTATGTACATACATACATATATTGAGTTAAAAGTGCTTTTACTTTTTACTACTTCGTGCGTAATTTTCATGCAGATTACTAATTATATCGAAACTATTCAAATCAATTCAGCACCTTCATTTGAATTCGAAGTCGACTAAGAATGGCAATTTTTATAAATACCATTCATTTCTTTTTTTAAAATACTTTGTTTCAATGGACGGACACCGAAAACCCAATAAGCGGGCACCTATTGAAAACAGGTGTGAATTCTGCTTTGGTCAATGCGGTACATACCTCCGTGAAGTCTTAAAAAATTATAAAGAATTGCAGTCAAAAAATGGCATTGAAAAGATTTTACTGTACGCATTGGAATTTAACTCATTTTTGATGTAAAAATCTCAGATGTTTTGGATTCAATTTTTCAATTATCGAAGTATACAATTATTTTATCCCTTATAATAGTTTTTGGATCCGCCACTGTTAAACAATAATTTTTATTAAAAATTAGTAGACATTCTTAAAATTAATTAAGTATAGCTATTCCCAAAATTATTCATTAAATTTTTTTACAAAAATATATGAACGCGAACAGTAAAAAACGACATTGTTGTAACACATTTTTAAATATACTTGAAATATGTGTCCATTTTTTAAATTTTTTAATAGTAAATAATTTTTTTCAAAAGTAAATTTCTGAAATTCATTTCAATACTTCAATACAAAACTAAGTTTCGTTAGGATCAATTACTATATTAGAGCTCTCTTGTGGAATCCTCTGCAAATTATGAGTTTCTTTGTGCCATTGTTGCTTTAAGATTTTTGCCTAAGAAACGTTAGCAACAATTTGATACATATATGTATATTTACCTATATTATATTGCTGCTCTGTGTTTTCTGGGAAATTCTGATACATTTGTTTTTAAAAGATTTTGAGTAGTAAACTTAGGGGTTCCGTCAATACTACCAACATCTGAGGGATTATTTGGAATAACTGCTAAAATTTATCAACATTTTCTTTATTAGATACTAGGTTTTCCTCCAGTTTATTTGTTATCGCTTAAGTAATAATTGAAATCAAAAATAACGTACAGAATTATGAAAAAAGACGGTTCCTCTATCTTTTTATTCCATTAATCAGCCAGATGAATTTTTTCTTTACTTCTCGTTATTTATTGTTTGCAATAAAATCCATTTCTCGAATCTCTCAAAAGCTGGGACTTTCATATGGCACACTTGGACTTACACCTACATCGATAAAAGTCCAGCTCAAACAACAACTGCAGCCAGCTGACCATTCAAAACGCCGTACATTCAACAACGAGCACATTCGGGGGATAGGTAAATAAGCAAAATTGTCGCAATCCGATAATCTTCAACTAATTGACGAGACATCATTACACCCAAAGAAACTTACCGTCTGATGCGCTCTTTGGTTCGGAGGTGTGATTGGACCTTAATCCTATGAAAACGACAACAGGGAGACTGTTGCTGTCGTTCTGCAAATACCTGGAAACTCAATAAAAAATAATCCATTTATAGCCGTTTTTTTTAAGTTGTAATCTGTTTAAATTTTGGGCTACTTTAAAAATGAGAATGAATTTCAACAAGTTGGGTTAACATTTTCGGGGTCTACTTTTCGCACCAGCCACCCGGTGAAGGTTAAGTGTTGAGAGACCAAAGTGTAAATTGTCATAATAGGTTCATTAAATTATTTAAAAAGAGTAACATTTTATGTAATGTAAAATGAAAGAATGAATTTTAATAATGTTATATACATATGTGTTTGTTTTGAAAATTTCAAAAAAAAGAAAAAAAAAAGTAGTTTCGAATAAAAAAAAATCATAATAAAACATCCAAAAATATTTATAAAATAATACAATAACATTCCACATCGACTATTGACTTTCACGCCACAGTGTTGTTATGTACACACAACCAAAAGTCCAGCTAAAGTAAAAAAAAAAAACAAAAAACAAATCAGAAAAATGCCGTCGCTAAAAATACATACAATAAACGAGTGTCACGTCAATTGCAATTAGCGTAAACGTCACTGACAGCGGTAATAACAGCAACAACAACAAAAGTCAAGGCAAGAAATTCAAAAAAAAGTGAGTAAAAAAGTATATCTGATTCGCATGTAAGTAAGCCTGAAGAGAGAGAACCGATGTTTCCATTGGTTGAACGTATACAGCAACAAACTGCAACACTCACATGATCCACAAATCCCATTGGTTGTGAGGCGTCAATGTCATAGTATTGGTAGTTGCGCAAATGGTTGCTCACTCTGCAGCATAAGGGAGCTGGCTTGGGTAGTGGGTATGGTTGTTGTTCTAGTTGGTGGTTGCGGTGGTGGTGGTTCCGCTGGCCAGGCATTAAATGTTCGTGTGTACAGCCATGATGAGCTATGCAGTGGAACCGGTCGCACTGATCTAACAATTACAACACATGTACATATATTGCGTACAAGCATGTGTGTTAAAGCTCACTTATCCTATATACATGCATACATACACAAGTTCATGCAAAGGCAAACAGAATGACTATGTGTGTATGCATTAAAACTGGTTTGCGCTCACAGCCACTAGCGAAGGCTAGCGAGGCGTCAATTTTAGTCTGATATAAGCGACGAGTCGAATTAGATGTGTTGCTGGCACGGTTTCGAGGAAATTGAGTGAATTGTGTTTCAATAAAGCAACAACAAATAGAGAAAAAAGATTATTATATCTTTTAAGGAAATTAGAAAAAATACACTGAAAAGTTTAAAAAGAAAGTGAGCTTTAATAAAAATATTAAATAATTAAAAAAATTAAATAATTAAGAAAAAAATTAAATTAAATTAATTAAATCAAAGAAATATAGAATATTGAAATTAACATTTTACCTTTACAATATTGTGTACCGTAAGCAATAAAAGGTACACTGAAAACGCCAGCAAATGCCAACGCGTGTTTGAACGCTTTGTAAGTTTTAGCGTGTTACGCGAATTTTTGTATTTGTAAAAGAAAAAAGTCTACATAATAATAAAAATTACCGTAAAGTATTTGAGATAATGGTAAAAATCGCCGGCTTACCACCGATGAACGTGATCAGTGATCAACAAGCGCTTGCGATCAGTTACAGTCAACACTTACAGCAACAACAGCAGCAGCAACAGCAACAACTAAAAGACCAAGAATTAGTTAAACAACAACAACACCAACCAACTACAACCATTGCCACCCACACCACCTACACGCTGGCCGAATCCGTTCTACAGAACTCGCTGCTGTACAAAATGGCACGCACACCGCATCTCAAGTCGAACTTCTCGATCAATTCGATCTTGCCCGAAACGATGGAGGATCACCGCGAACCACAACAACAACAACAGCATCAACATTCGCCACAGCACTCGCCGCAGTACCAACACCATCACTTACAACAATTACAACAGCTTCCAGCTTTTCAACAACACTGCGCCATGTATGGGCAACAAGCACAACAACAACAACAACAATATCCGCCGCCACCACATGACATCGAAAAATATCGACGCGTGCCACCCACCAGCTTTCACCTCTGTCACTCACCACTCGGTTCTGAGGAACATGACGTATCCGACGTAGAGTCTGATCTGGATGTGACGAGTATGTCACCGCCACCGCGTACGGAGGGCAGTGAAGTGAGTGTACATAGCGTTGAGAAAGGACAACGCAAATACCGACGCAATAATGGCATTTTAGCTGGCGCGAATCGTCGTCGTGCTGATGAAAGTGCCGACAGTGAGCTGGACGGTGGTGAGGAAGTTGCGGAAGCGGAAATGTGTGAAGCGGAGTCGGATGGTGAGGAGTGCGAGGAGGAGGATGTCGAATGTGATGCGGAGGCTGAGAGCGAGACGCAGGCGAATAGTGAGAGCGGCGATGCAGAAAAGTCGACAGATGGCAAGCCGGTGACCGATAAGAAGGGTAATGAGAAACCGCCATTCTCCTACAATTCGCTCATCATGATGGCCATACGACAGAGCCCCGAAAAACGGCTGACCCTCAATGGCATCTATGAGTATATAATAAAAAACTTTCCTTACTATGGTGACAATAAACAAGGTTGGCAAAATTCGATACGACACAATCTCAGTTTGAATAAGTGCTTTGTTAAAGTGCCGCGTCACTACGACGATCCCGGTAAGGGTAACTATTGGATGCTCGATCCATCGGCGGAGGACGTATTCATTGGCGGTTCAACGGGTAAATTACGGCGCCGCACTACAGCGGCATCACGTTCACGGCTCGCCGCCTTCAAACGTTCACTCATCGGTCCCATGTTCCCCGGTCTGGGCTATACACAATTCGGACAATTTTTATATCCACATCAAGCTGCCGCCGCAACCGCCGCTGCGCCTAGTCTGCTCGCGAGCATGTACGGTCGTTACAATCCTTTTATGCCAAAAAGCCCGGCAGTCGCTGCAGCTGCTGCAGCAGCCGCAAGCTTACCAATGCCCATGCAATTTGCGGGCGCACCCAATTCACCAGCATCGGTTATGGCCAACTACAGCAGCGGTATGGAACGTCTCTTGGGCGCAATGCCACATCAGAGCAATCCTGCTGCCGCGGCGGCTGCCACCAGTGAACTTTATCAACGTCTGCAATATCAACAGTTGTTGCAACAACATGCCGCTGCAGCAGCGATCGCCGCGCATCAACGTCAGCAACAACATATGGCAGGTGGTGTGCCTGCACCGTCCGCACTGCATGCCCAGCATCCGCAACATCCGCAGCATCCACAGCATATGCAACATTTGTCGATATCGCCACATCAACAACAACCACAGTTGCAGATTGGCGCGCACATGACCGCTCAACCTGCCTCACCCGGTCGACCACAACCGTTATCACCGTCGGCGGTTGGCGCTTTGGCAATGCCACAAGCAGCTTCAGCGGCGATATCGCCCATACTCAAGCCCGTAACGGTTGTGGCGCGCAGCGATAGCTGAGTGGGTGAGATGTATGATGCGACAGCAGAGGAGGCTGTATGTATATAGTTGTAGTATATGCTTAAGTACGTATGTATGTGTATTATATAAAACCGTTGAACTAAATCATAATAGTTAATTAAAAATAAGTAAATTTGTAAAATACGCTTATATCTCGAAGGAAGCTGCGCGCCAAAACTGGAGATCTTACGAGTATGTTGAGACTAACATTTCTATACAGAGCGCTTTGACTGTAAAATTAGCAGAATTGAATTTAGTATTATCCTCACGTGTAAACTTAGTTATTGGCATATAAAATTCCAAATAAGATAAAATAAAATAACAAAAAATTGAGAAATTATGAAACTTTGCTTTCAAAAATATACGCGATTTTTATCTGAGTATTTGTTTATGTTAAAATACATGTAGCCTAACATTTAGCTAGTAAAACGAAATTTATTCAAAAGAATCAAAACAGTGCGAATACGAAAAATAAAATTTATTTATTTATTAAAATCATAAAAAATGCCTATTTAATTAGCTTGGAAGGTCTCGTTGTCCCATTGGAAGGTTCATAATATTCAAGTGGACTGATATCAATGCTCGAAGCAAATGTCAATCTTCTTCTTTGAGCTGCAACATCATATTGCTTACATTTTTCCGAAGACCTATTAGGAGTAATATTGCCACAGTACTTTTTCTCAGGCCTTGATTGTTTACAAACATAAAAAATAAAGTAAAATATAATTTATTAATTTAAAAAAATATATTTATAAAATTAATATAATAAACTTAAAAGGATACATTAAAATAAAATTTAAATAATGTAATAAATTAAAATTATATTAAAATAAAGTAAATGAATTGAAATATAATAAATTACAAAATTAAAATATTAAAATAATGAATTAAGAACAAACTATAATAACACAATATTAATTTTAAATAAAAAATAAAATAAATCTGAATAAAATAAAATAAAATAAAATAAAATAACATACAATAAAATAAAATAAAATAAAATGAACCAAAATGAAATAAAATAAATTCTAACAAAATGAAATGGAAAATAAATATAATAAAATAAAGTATAATTAAAATCAAATGAATCCAAATAAGATAAATTAAAATAAATTAAGGTAAATATCATAAATTAAAATAAATTAATATTAAGTTAAATGAAATAAAATTAAGCAACATTATATTTGATTAAAATAAATTAATGTAAAATGGGACTATAAACAATATAAAAAAAATAAAATAAAATGAAATAAAAGCAAATAGAATAATATAAAATTAAATAAAAATACAGAAAAATATAAAATAAAATAAAATTAAATTAATTGAAATAAATATAAGCTAAATAAAGTAAAACTAAATTACATCAAATTAAAATAAATTATAATTTAAAATTTAAATCAAATAAAATATAATTAATTTAACAAAATAAGATAACATAAAATAAAATTAAATAAAAGGAAATAAAATAAAATAAAATAAATTAATACCAAATAGTAAAATACAAAATAAAAAATTAAATAAAACATGAGTGAAGTATAATCCAGTAAAAATATAGTATATTAAATTAAAATAAATTAGAATTGAGTTAAATGAAAAAAATATGTTGAATAAAATTAAAAAAAATATATATTTGAATAAAATGAATTAATATAAAATAAATTGTAAACAATATAAAAAATGAAATAAAAGCAAATAGTTTAATATAAAATTAAAAACATATAGAAAATGAAATAAAATAAAAAAATAATTAGAATTGATTTAAATAAAATTGAGCTAAATAAAGGAAAACTAAATTATATCAAATTAAAATAAATTACAATTTAAAATTTAAATAAAATAAAATTAAATTACATGAAAAAAAATAAAATAGCATTAAATAAAATTAAATAAAGGGGAAAAAATAAATTAATATAAAATAATAAATTACAAAATTAATTGAATAAAACATAAGTGAGATAAAATTCAGTAAAAATATAATATATTGAATTAAAAAAATTAATATTGAGCTAAATGAAATAAAATTAAGCTGAGTAAAATTAAACAAAATTATATTTGATTAAAATAAATTAATATAATAGGAGACTATAAAAAATATAAGAAAATAAATAAAAATGTATTAAAAATGCAAATAGAATAATATAACATTAAAAAATTAGAAAATGAATTAAAATAAAATAACATTAAATTAAATTAATGAGAATAAAATTAAGCTAAATAAAGTAAAACTAAATTACATCAAATTAAAATAAATTATAGCTCAATACTTAAATGAAATAAAATTAAAAAATTAAAATAAAATAAAATAAAATGAAAACAAATGAAATAAATTAAATTGATATAAAAAAATAATAAAATACAAAATTACAATAAATTAATTTAAATAAAACACAAGTGAAATAAAATCACGTTAAGTTAATTAAAATATATTAAATATCTTAAAATGTCCACTCCCAACAATAGAATCGCCGGTCCGAGGTGCAGTAATTTAAATAAAAAAAGAAGATCAATGAAAGGTTGTAGTCAAAGTATACCGTTTTACCTTTTATTAGAATGTATGTTCTGGTTGGAAAAACGTCGGTAGTCGTCGGCTAATTGGTTGATGGCACTAGCCTGCTTAACACTAACACCGGTGGCTCTCAAACTATGAAGGGCTTGTGGTTACAACAGAAACAAATGAATAAAAAATTAAGAACTTTAAAAGTAAAATAAATAATTTTAAGCTGGGTTGAATTAAATAAGTGAAATAAAATTAAATAAAATGAAAATAAAAGAAATAAATGAATATACATATACAAATGGTGCTTTGTAACCGCTGAAGCGATTTTCTAAAACTTTTTTGGATGCTAGTATGACACCGGGATTTGAACCCGAGCCTTCCGAATGGCAGTACGCAATGGTAACCACTCGGCTACCGCGGTCGCCAAATAAATATACATAAATCAAAAAGAAAAAAAGATACAGAAATAAATTAAAATCAGTTGAATTAAATTAAAATAAACCTAAATAAACATATAAAAAATAGAACAAAATAAATTAAGTTAAAAAAAAATAGCTTAAGACGATTTTTAGTTTATTCTAAATCGTCTCCAAACGGCCAATAGAGATTTTTGAGGAGCTTTTATTTCATTTTAGAAATACACTACGAAGGGTAACCGAAATTAGACAAATTAATTCTAAATAATTTTGTATATTAAAATTAAACAATATTAAAAATAATTAAATAAATGAAAAATAAACAAAAATAAAGAAGATAAAAAAATAAGTAGTTCAAAGAAATGTAAAATTAAATAAATAAAATTAATTAAAATTAAATTAAAAAATAAATAAAATAAAAAATAAACTAAAATAAAGGGCAATAAAATGAAAGAAATATTAAGTAATACAAAGAAATGTAAAATCTAATAAACAAATAAATTAAAATTAAATTAAAAAAAATAACCAAAATAAAATAACAAAGTAAACTTTTTTTTTTAATATGGAAATCATATTTTACTCATACATACCGACGGAGAAATTTCGGTTTGTTTCGCTTAAACATAGCACTGTTGAAAATCATCAACGTAGTTGATTTTGGTCACCAATGAGCAAACGATGTCAGCTAACTCACGCAACTTCACTTCTCGAGCATTCAAAACGTTTCTGTGGATTTTTTTTCAAGTTTTCTGCATCATCGGTGTCTTCGACCACGTTTGGATTCACGTGCAACCTAAACGGCTGATTCTAGAGACATGAAATTTCCGGGTGTGGCTTGTGTATGCATCCGATAAGAAAGTAGTTTTGGCGAAGTATACCTGGGGACCGATATATTGAAAATACTAACAATAATTGTTTCGATTTGTCTGAAATTCGTATGTTGAGACGATAAATTTTAATAAAAAAAAAACGTTCATAACATAGTAAATTGTGTGACTCTAGCAGAAAAAAAGAAGAAGAAGTAAGGAGAGGAAATTATATTTCTTCAAACATTAAGCCGGCCATAATGTTACAGTCAATGGAGAAGGCTATAGAGTTATTATTAATGACTTTTTCGTGCCTAAATTGGAGGATATTGGTGTGGACCACCTTTGGTTTCAATAAGACGTTGATACATGACATAGAGAATACGAAACAAACAATTTATTGAAGGAAGCTTTTGATGAGCGCATTATCTCGCGTCGCGGTCCTGTGGCGTAACCTCCAAATCGTAAGATTTAACACCGCTAGACTATTTTTTGTTGGGTTTGTAAAGTCGCAGATAAGTCCGAAACGATTGACACCTTGGAAAAGAATATTCGGTGCGTTATTGCTGACATATGGCCCCAATCGTTGCAAATAGTGGTCGAAAATTGGGCTCCTTGGCTGGAGCTTTACGTTATTTTTAGATTCCATTCAACTAATAAAAGCTTTTTAAATTCATTTCTAAATTAAATAGTGTAAACTTACAAGTCTAGTGTAATGTTTTTTATATTTTATAATTAAATATTTAAATAAGGAAAAGTATATTACACAATTTCTCTTTATAAAACTGAAAAGAAAAAAAAATTAAAAAAAAAAATATATATATATAATATTAGTGTAGTAAAAAGAAATCCATTATTTTTGCATGAAATTGAATGCTTTAAAGTTTTATTTTCGTATCCAGCCTTATTCAAATGGTTCCAAACGGTTTTTTGCGCAATCTTTAGCTCTTGGGCAATCGAAACAGTGCTTTCATGACGGTCGGACTCGACAATGTCCATGATTTTATCGACGTTTTCGGCAATTTCAACAATTAGCCTTCCACTCCGTGAAGCGTCTTTTACATAAAAATTATCGGAAAGAAACTGAAATTGTGCATGATTGACTGCAACAGTATCAGGACTACAAAAGCTATTTACATTTTCCGCCGCCTGGCTTGCGTTTTCGCCCTTATCGAAGAAAAACTGTAAAATATAGTGTTTTTTCTCTTTGCTAATGTCCATCTTTGACGCTCGAATCAACCAATCACAAAACTGTCAGGAACCCGATTGGACTTATACAACGCGAGTTACAGATAAATAACGCCATCTATTGCAAAAATAATGGATTTCTTTTTACTACACCAATACATTTCATTTCTCTGGATAATACACTCGCGTCCACATTCGATATTCAATGCTTAGCGACCATTGATTTGCCATTTAAAAATATTGCTTTTTTTTATTATATTTTTTTTTGAAGATACTTTTATGGCAATTCCGTTGTTTGCATTATAAATATAATATAAATAATTTTGGAACATTTTTCCACATTTTTTTTTCACTCACTCTCCACCTCACACAATTACTCACAACATTTGACGCCTCTTTAATTGAACTGCTTCCACTCGGGATTAATCTGTTGGCGAGACAAATAAATATATAATATATAGGTATATGTAAGAGTACATAAGTGAAAATTCCAACGAATTCTTTGGCGCAAAAAAAGTAATGTCATCTTAACAAGGAAGTAGCTAATAAACGCACAATGATGTTGCTGTAATGTTGATACACACTTCTCTGTTGTGCACATTCTTCGAAGAGAAGATTTCGACTTTCGAGTTTCTCACTGCGGTGTAGCAGCGTGTGTTCAGAGTAGTGGAGCGCCGGAGTGAGTGATTGTTAAATCAAATTTAATAAGGTTGTTAATATGTGTAGTACATACTTTCATACATACATACATACATATATAATACGTATATGGTACGTATACATTTTCTTGTAGAGTCGTGTAGATTATAAGCGTGTTCTTCATTACAATTATTGAAGCAAAAATAATTCTGAGTTTGAGCTCATATTAATGATTGTAAAATTTCAATTTCTATGGAATTAAACAAATTATTTAATGAGTGGTAGATTTGCTTGATATTTAGCTCTTAAGCTCTCTAATGGAATTTAACAAATTCAAACACCGAGTCGCCCTTCTTAATAAGTGTTGCAAGAGAAGTCTAATGGCAGATCTAAATACCGGCGGATCTAGGATAAAACACAAACATTCTTTAGGGAGTTTAACACATAATCAGTGGGCGACCACCAGTCGACATTGCAGTGGAAAGCTGTGCAGCGAAATCCACTGTGAGATTGTTGGCGTTAGTTAAATTCTCACTTGGAGCATTCGGACATAGCTACGTAAGCAAGGAAATAGTGGACAAATAGACCATATATCACCACGTTTTAACGAGTAAAGAAGATTTCAAGCCGCATTAAAAGATGACGGATGATGGAAGAACATGCCTCCCGCTAGCGGAATTTGCGGTATTTAGACTAACTGTTTGAGTGGGCTCCACAATTTATTGCGCTGAGCAGGATTTCAGGTTGTCCTATAAGCAATAAGCATAAAAAGCAATAATCTCTCATCGCAGGAAGGCATGAGTGTGACATGGTTGGTTCACCTCCTCAGCTGCTCTCCAGCCTTATCTAGAACTCGTCTTAGAGATTAAGGTACTTCGCTGTTCAAAGGACTGCAGGAAGTGCTCGAAGTAAATTAAATATTATTCTGACACTACAATGAACCAGTAGGTCCATGTAACAGCCAACCAATATAAATAAATTTTCCATAATGAAATAATTATTTTAACGAGGATTTGAGAGAATTTTAGAAATGCGACGCAAATTCTCGAACACATGACCCATATCCCGAACGGTGTTCGCAAGAATGTGCGCTTGAGAAGTCCTTTGTAGACTTTTAAGCCGAAGACTTCGTCACTATGGCTCCACATACAATCCTATAAACAAACGACTGGCTACAATCCGACTTAAGGCTAAGTTATTTAATCTTCACCTAAAAATGAAGGTGTTAAACAGACATACGACCGTTGCCCTACCCACAACTTGACGATTATACTCGGAGACTTCAACGTCAGGGTAGGATGCGAACGCATATTTAACCTCACCGTCAGTCAACACAGATTTACTGAGATCTCCTCTAACAAAATGATCTGAAACTGATTGACATGATTCCAGCAATTCGATTTCGACAAGGGCAAGCTTGCAACGAAAGAATACGCTGCCCATGCCATCCAAAATTCAGCTGCGCTCTAGCAGGAGTTCTCCTTTCTACTGATATAACATTGGCCCTTCTCCGTTGGTTTAAAAAGGTCGATCGACGTTGTTGAATAGAAATATTTTTTAAACCCTTATGAAGATCCAGTGAAGAAAGACCTGGCTTCATTTCATGTTCATTTGACAGTAAAGAGCGAAGAATGACGAAATTAATTTTGTGTTTTTTGTTTTTGTAGACTTGGTTATAATCGTAATGAGAGAGTTTGAATCATTGGTTGGATAAAGAGTGGGGACACTCCGTTGTATACCTGAGGGTCTCGAAATCATCAACAATGGCGCCGAATGGCTCTTTCTTCATTATAGTCATCTCCAACGAAGACTCTTCACGGATGGTTTGAACCTTGGCGGAGGAGCCGGTGCGGGAGTATTATGCCAAGAATTATCCATTGATGGAGGGCTTAAAATTCCTGAATATTACAGTGTTTTTCTGCCGAAAGTAGCTGCTTTCAAGGACGAGATAGACATATCCCTTCGTAGTGTGGTTTCTGTGAGCCAATTGGTGCCGTGAGCTCACTGGTGATGAACTTCAAAATTGTAAAGGAATGTTTGTAATCCCTTTCTATAGCAACGACTTATTTCAAAATTAGTCCCTATCATTTGGGTACAGGAATTGCTAGGAACTGCAATGCTGATGAGCTTGCAAGTTTAAAGACCACCGATACGTTAATGCTGAATTAAGCGAAGATAGACGCACCTCTGTCAACTTGCGGCCTGCTACTGGATGCGTGGGCATTGAACCAACTCAACCGACGAGTGCTGGGCCAGCACTTCAACATGCGCCTTGTAAGATGCTTCAAGCCTAAGATAGATCGTGGAAGGTCAGAGAAACTTCGTTCTATCCCAAAACTAAGCCATCGGACATCATCTGTTGGAAATTTACACGGTAAGCGGAGGGATTTTTCAAGATCTCCACTGTTGTAGTTGTTTGTATGAATATATGGAAGACTTAGATATACGTTTATCAACCCGAAGATAGTTTTACGCTTTACGGCAACACAGCGGACGTGTGTAATGCCTATATGTGGATTCCCCTGCACCAATTTATGAGAAGAAGAACAGCAGGAACTATATCATCCTATTTAAGATAGATTCTTTTACTAATTGTATATCCGGATACCCAGTAACTCAGGTCGTAGATAATTTCGTCTATCTAGGAACCAGCATTAATACCAACAACAATGTCAGCCTTGAAATCCAACGCAGAATCACTCTTGCCAACAGGTGCTACTTTGGGCTGAGTAGGCAATTGAAAAGTAAAGCCCTCTCTCGACGAACGAAAATCAAGCTCTACAAGTCGCTCATTATACCGGTCCTAATATATGGCGCAGAAGCGTGGACGATGTCAACATCTGATGAGTCGGCTCTAGGAGTCTTCGAGAGGAAAGTTCTGCGAACGATTTATGGTCCTTTGCGCATTCGGAACGGCGAATACCGCAGACGATGGAACGATGAGCTGTACGAGCTATACGACGATATTGACATCGTTCAGCGAATGAAGAGACAGCGGCTACGCTGGCTAGGCCATGTCGTCCGAATGGATGAAAACACTCCAGCTTTGAAAATATTTGATGCAGTACCCGCTGGTGGAAGCAGAGGAAGAGGAAGACCTCCACTCCGTTGGAAAGATCAAGTAGAGAGTGACCTGGGTGC
Organism: Ceratitis rosa; assembly: GCA_037013455.1. Lineage (NCBI taxonomy): Eukaryota > Metazoa > Arthropoda > Insecta > Diptera > Tephritidae > Ceratitis > Ceratitis rosa. Next base: position 34,206,799 of record JAWMAG010000004.1, read on the forward strand.
ACTTGGCATTTCCAACTGGCGCCAAACAGCGAAAAGAAAAGATGAATGGCGCGCTGTAATTGCTTCGGCTATAATCGCGTAAGCGGTGCCAACGCCAATAAAGAAGAAGAGTCTTCTTAAAGTTCTTGATTGGAGAAAAGCGGGAGGAGGTAAGGCTTTTCCGGTTACTCAACAGCTCTTAGTGGGTTGACAGACAGACGAAATAAGGTGACATCAACTGAGCTCCCTAGCACCGGATTTCCGATTATGAATATTACGAAAATCAAGGAGCTTATTTTTGTATTTATAATATAATTTATTAATGCTCATAACAGTTTTATAACCGTAAAATTGCGAGACACGCACATCGCCGAATGCATCCGAACCCATGTCACATGACATTCCAGATAAAATAAAAGAGGTGTCCCAAAGCAGTCAGTGGCATTAATGTGTCAACAGTTATCGCTAATATGTAACATACACACATAAATATCTCATTTGTACATACATAAGTTGCAAAGATTATGGTCAATTGTTGCTGTCATTTAGCAGTTGCACATTTCAATTGAAAATAGTAGAAATGCGCGCGCGAGACGAAACACATTTGCGACATAAACGAGACGGGAAGCGAGGTGGGGGGAGACGAGATGAGATGAGACGAGATTGAGCTGAGTTGCTGTGTAGAACTTTGATGATACAGAAAGCGACTGAGTCGCTTTAAGTGCATGAGATGAGGTTCCTTGACTTTCAGAGTCTCGCGGCGGAGGAGGACGACGTAGCAATTTGAAGCGTTTGTTTTGAAATGTCTACGACGCTTTTATATATATTTTGTAAATAACAACAAATGCCGCGCCGTCAACGATCAACCGCCAGCAGCAATCTGCACTAATCTCATACACACAGTTTATCCAATTCAATTCATTTCACTTTAATTTCGTTTGATTTGAGGCAACGCATGCCAGGGCAGCACAGAGTAGCTCCGTGGCCAGCGGGTAGCTCAGCCGTGCAAAGTTTACCATTGTGGTGTGTAGGGCTGACTGGGAGGAGTTGCGATATTGGAATGTAGGGTGTTTGCTTTAGATGTGTGGTTTTCAATGAGGCAATACTTTTTTCAGTGTTGGTCTTTTTGACAGCTCTTACTTGGTTTATACTCAGTTTGGCTTGCCATTTTGACAATGAGCTGTCTTACTCCGGAACAATGCTTACAAATCCTACATTTTTATTGCCAAAGTAATCGTTTTATTCGCGCGACGCAATATTCGATCATCACAAAGTCAATAATTCGAGCAACCATGAATCGATTTCACACCCCGTTTAATCTAGTAGATAATGAGCAGCCTCTGAGTGTGTCCCGAAGACGATATGTTTGCTGTGGAGCAGAATATCGAAGAAGATCCAAATGGTTCATCCGCCATAGCTAAGACCATCTAGTTTATTGAAGATCTTGAGAAAGGATCTTGGTTTGAGGGCTTACAAAATCCAACTCGTGAAAGAATTTTCGCCGTACGTACGGTGAATGGGCCCAAAACCAGATTCCGATTTTCACAAGAAAATTTGGCACAGCGAAGAAGCTCACTTTTGGTTGAATGGGCGCGTTAGTAAACACAATTGGCGCCTTTGGGGAACGCTATAGAGCCATTAATACTGACCTTTTCAAGCCTTAATTGGTTAATGTGGGCGACCTTTGGTTCCAACAAGACGTCGCTACATGCCGTACAGCCAATGAAACGATCAATTTATTGCTGGAAACTTTTGGCGAACGCAATATGTCGCGTCGTGGACCTCCAAGATAGTGCGATTTAACACCGTCCGACTATTTTTGGAACGGTTATGTTAAGTCGATGGTCTACCCAGATACGTCAATCGAATCGAAAGGGTGTATTCGACGTACGGTAACGTACGGTCACGGTCCGAGCTCCTGGAGCGTCACCAAAGACAAGTGTGGCCTAACGTTGTCCTGATGGAACACAATTCGGCCTCTGTTGATCAAAGATGGCCTCTTCTGGATGAGTACTGCCTTCAAGCGATCCAGTTGCTGGTAGTATAGGGCCGAATGGAGCGTTTGGCTATAGGGGAGCAGCTCGTAGTAGATGGTTCCTTGCCAATCCCACCAAACACACAGCAAAACCTTCCTGGCCGTCAATCCTGGCTTGGCCACCGTTTACGCTGGCTCATCGCGTTTCGACCGCGACCGATTTCGTTTGACGTTGTCGTAAGTGATCCACTTTTCATCGCCAGTCACCAAACGCTTGAGAAATGGGTCGATTTTGTTGCGATTCAGCAGCGATTCGCAGATGGAAATTCTGTCCATCATGTTTTTTTTTGCGTTAGTTCGTGTGGCACCCAAACATCGAGCTTCTTTTTGAATCCAAGTTTATGCAAATGGTTCCAAACGATTTTCTGGCTTATCTTTAGTTCTTCAGCAATTAAATAAGTGCTCATGTGACGGTCTGTTTCCACTATTTCCATGATTTTATCGCAATTTTCGCCAACAGGCCTCCCGACGCGTGGTGCATCTTTGACATCGAAATTACCGGAACGGAACCTAGCAAACCACTTTTGTGCTACACGTTCTTTTACAGTATCGGGCTCGTAAACTAAATTAATTTTTTCAGCCGCTTTGGCTGCTTTTCGCCTTGATCGAAGAAAAATTGGAAAATATAGCGAATTTTCTCTTTGCTGGTGTCCATCTTTGACGAGCGCTCACAGCGTACCTGAGTCAATCAATCGAAAAACTGTCAAAGCCAAACTTTTAGCGGGAATAAATACGTTTTCAGCGCCGTATAGTATGACATGATGCGACACGTAACACTAGTACTGTGGACAATAACGCCATCTCTTAGATAAAAACCGAACGAACTTTTTACTTGGCCTAATATTATATGTGTTTGATATCTTCTTCAAAATCGCATGCATAAAAAAACACCCTTTACAATTACAAATATATATATATATACCATATATTGGAATGCAGCTGGATTGCGGCTGGCGGGTGGTGGTGGTTAGTGACTAGAGGCGCTGTGCTGCCAGTTCCTGGTATTATCAACATTTAAGATTCTGATTACTCAGCGCGCTTCGGCACGGCTCGACTTGACTCAACTCAACTCAATTTGTTAATATTATCATGTTTACATATGTACATACATATGTACATATGTATATGCAAAGAGACTTTAGTGGCAGCTGAGACATTTATTATTATCTATTATTTAAGTATGTTGTCTCTATTTGTTGTTGTTGTTGTTGTGGTTGTTGTTGCGCGTATTTATTTCGCGAATCCGATTTGCTGGCAACACAATTTCATTCAAGTTGCCAATTATGCGCTCATTATTCAATCAAAGTAAATTTATTTGTTTGTCCACGTTTTCTTAGTTGAACTTATAAGCAGAGAACAACAACAATAACAACAACAACGGCAACAATGTAAGTAATATATAGTAGCTGGAGCTTAGTAAGAATTATGTGACACAAGCTCGCATTTGACATATAATAGTATATATAGGTGTATACATACCTATATGTATATAGTATATATGTATTATGCAGTGAGCGAATTAGAATTAGTGAGTGGCGACGCATTTCTGTTTGCGATGGAATTTGCATTTCATAAACCAAAGCAAAGCAATGGGGAATGATTAACGTCTCAATAACAGACCGTTTGACCCTAGATGAATCTGGCTTTTGTCGCTACATGAGCATTGTAGGCAGAATAGTAGCTGAGAGCTATGCGACTACAGAATGTCCTCTTCCTTATGAGCCTCCAAAGATCGAAACTGATTTGCTGTATCTTCCGTCCATTGAAAAGCTGCAATCACAACAGACTGCCGAGCGGTTTTCTACTCGAATTGCACACCTGCTTTCTGAGAGCACTCATCAGCAATACGGTATAAGAGGACTGTGGGGCGGCACTGCAAACTCCCTGCGTACAGCTGTAAACGAAATAATTGGATTTCGGAAAGGTCGCAAAAACAGCTGGTACGATGAGGACTGCCGCGTCGCAATGGAGAGAAAACAGACTGCCTACCTCGCAAACTTGCGATCGGCCACAACACGTGCGGGGTGGGATAGTTACCGAGAACAGAAGGGGGAAGCAGGAAGCGTCTGCAGACAAAAAAAGAAAGAGGCCGAGATGCGTAAGTATGAAGAGCATGAGAAGCTGGCCGACAAGGGTAACGCTCGAAAATTCTACGAAAATATACGGCGTCTTACAGAAGCTTTCAAGACCGGAGCAAACTCTTGTAGGACTCAGGGAGGTGAGCTAGTGACAGATGCTCAGAGTATACTCAACTTATGGAGGGAGCACTTCTCCAGCCTGCTGGATGGTAGTGAAGAGGAAACACGCGGAGATGGTGAACCCGAAACTCCAATTGATGACAATGGAAAAATTGTTCCGTTATCCGACTATGAAGAAGTTAGAATATCAATCATCCGCTTAAAAAACAACAAAGCGGCATGGACCCATGGATTACCGGCCGAGCTATTCAAATACGGCGGTGAAGAACTGACCAGGTGCATGCATCAGTTACTTTGCAAAATATGGTCGGATGAAAGCATGCCCGACGATTGGAACCTAAGTGTGCTCTGCCTAATCCACAAAAAAGGCGATCCCACAGTCTGCGCCAATTACCGTGGAATAAGCCTACTTAATATATCATATAAGATCCTTTAGAGCGTTTTGTGTGAAAGACTAAAGCCCACCGTCAACAAACTGATTGGACCTTATCTGTGTGGCTTTATACCTGGTAAGTCGACCATTGACCAGATATTCATCATGCGCCAAATCTTGGAAAAGACCCGTGAAAAGATAATCGACACACACCACCTGCCTCTATGTCGCTCGGAAGGGTTGAACTACACCACATCAACATTCTCTTTTGACTCTCTGGAGTTCATTCAGTACCACTCGCATACTCGATATGAGCAAGAGACTTGCTCATCACAGCAGCATCTTTCAAGTAGGACTAACTGCAATACCAGAAGCCGCATTGGGGTTACGTATAGCTGCAGTTGTAATTCAACCTTACACAATCTATTCCGACAGCTATTCTGAAGTTAGGGCTCTTCAAAAATGGCATTAAGATGCAAGGAAATTTTGAATAAATTCTCAACTGTATGCGAGGTTCGGATCCCAAACACCAAGAAATTAAAGGCCGAAGAGATAACTAGAAAGGGAACAGTCCAAACTAGGATTAGTTCTACAGGTCGTTGACTTTTCTGTGCAAAATAGCTGCTTAGATCGGCCCTCACCCGTCAGGCCAATAGCAGATGGCGGAGTGAAAACAAACTAGACAGATCAGGTCACTGACTGAAGAGAGAAAAACTAAGATTCTTTCTAAAACGGACCTCCATGAGCAGCATCATAACCGCCCTAACAACCGAACACTGTCTGATGAACGTTCAAGGTGGCCTCCAAGATCGTGCGAACTAACACCGTTCGACTATTTTTGCGGGGTTATGTGAAATCGTTGGTCTACGCAGATAAGCCTGAGATGACTGACATCTTGGAAGAGAATATTCGACGTATTTTTGCTGACGTACGGTCACAGATCCGGCAAAAAGTGATCGAAAATTGGGTCTTTCGGTATGGGGTTGAGCAACACTCTAACGACTTCTGTGACAGCTGCTGGGATTTTGATGAGGTTGAGGTTGTTGGAGCATCCCTACATTGTTTTCTCGAAAAATTTTATTCCGACTGGCTTTCAGAGCTTGCCTCAGCAAGTGTCAACCATCTTTTGGGATTCATAAAACGCACAATATGGTTTGAGCAACTAGGAAAGGGCAGAGGAACCCTTTTCCACATGACCATATTGGTATCACACCGGCCCAAGAGGCCTAAGTGCCCTTGATTAGGGCTGCAGGCGACCTGAGCAATAATTAACTAACTAACTAGACCAGAACCAGAAAACCACGACCTCGCAGTAAAAAGTATCTATCCTAAACGTCTTCCGCTCCACCTAGTTTTTGATAACTCCGATGTAAATGCTCCAAAACGATGAAAAACTAAGTGCTAAAGTTCGCTTTTAGTATAGTAAAGAGGGTATGGTCCCGTCTGCAATCCGAGTTTTAATTCTTTACACTCCTTCTATAGCGTTAAAATGTCTGAGGTGGTTGTCCATACTCGTAACTTGAGGTTTCCCAACTTGTCGACCATCCCAGGACCTTTACACTCAATGTGACTTGTAAATCAGAAGAGCTCCCGGAAAATTATACAATCTTTATCCGAGAGACAGAACTATATTCATAAAGCTTTAGATTTTCTCCATCATTAAAGAGATCGTTGTGGAACCTTCCTACATAATTTACTTAATACTCATTGTTCTCCAAGTAAGAGGAAGAAAGGAATACATATAAAACAAATGCTCTTCAGATCCTGAGCCCTTTTAACATGGACTTTTAGTTGGTTTGTCGTCGCTTTACTTGAATTCCTCTGAGGTCGGGAATGACTTTCTTGAGGGTCTCGACGCACTCACAAAACCCTCACTAAGATGAGTTGTAGCTGCTTCAACATGCTAATGTTGGACTTCTTCTAGAGAGCGGCACACTATACTATAGAGATAAATTATTATCCATCCATCCAGCAAGTTGAGATATAAACTATCTCTCCAGGCGCCATGTTGAAATAGCCTGAACCCGGAGTTATCGACTCCTGCCGCGTTGTACTGCTTCAGATCTACAAAATTTTATTTAACATCGTCACAACATAGTAATTGGTCGTCTACTTCGTCTTCATTGATTGCTCTGGAGTATGCTCAGTCAGTTAAACCTCGGAACCCAGGCATCCCGCTCATCAAGCAGTTCGATGCTTGCTTGATTAGTTGAAAGAGGAGGTTGAAGACTTGCCCGCGAGCAGTCGCATTTATGTTAAGTCGTTAAGTATGTTGTTTGTCTTGCTCTGCGTATCCCGACGCAGCTTCCTGATTTGACTCTTATTCTTTCCACCCATGAATCTTTATTTCCGTATCTCTAACGACTTGCGAGCTGGGGCTTCGTGAAAGACATGACGTCTCAATCGACTGAAGACTGGGCTGGGCTGGGCTGAAGTTCCTGCTTGTTGTTTTACAGCATTTGTGAGGTTAACCTCACTTTAAGTTTGGCTGATTATGGGTGAGAGTATCCGCTGCGTGTCTTGCGACTGTGAAGTGATTGCGGGAATCCATGTCCCTGCTGCAGCCGAGGCCACTGGTGGATTCCACTATTGTGTGTACTGCTTAGACTATATCCAACGTGAAACTTTGTTGTTAAGGTAGTTTCCCTTTCAGTGGAGAACGATTCTCAACATCCTTTTACTTTATTCAACGCTTACCAAGAGGAAATGTGTCTCTCCTAACTCTCTTCCTTGTGTAGTATGGAGAAAAGTACGATTATGACAGAGCTAGAAAAGGATCCCGCTTACCCTTCCACTCTCTGAAAAATTCTTGCTCGCGAGTGCCTACTTTTTATCGATTTTGACATACCGCCAGAGCAATGTACAACTTTGGAAAGAGGCTTGCTTCTCGTTGTCTCAAACTCCATCACGTTGCGATCTACTGAAAGCCATCAAGTATGCAAGTGAGTCTAATTATTCATTAAACGCTACCGACAAAGCCGTCATGCAGCGCATTTTCTTACACTGCCCGCCAAAGGAGAAGAGGAAGAGGAGGAGGAGGAAGAAGAAGAAGAAGAAAACGCTTGCGGTTGCTAAATTAAAAGCTAAACTAAGCATAATTTGTTAACAATCGCAACAAAGCCAAGTGTTTGGCAACTTTGCCGCTTACAGCATGAAGGCATGACGCGTAACGCAACACAATAAACACCTCTTTTCGGTCTATGGTGGTGGTGGCGGTGTTGGTGACCAAACAATACCACCAAAATGCCAACAATGGCCAACAGGCGCAACATGCAAAGAAACAAAGTAAAAAAAAGAACTGAAAATATTTCAATGAAATTGTATAGTCAGCGAATTATGCAGCTCTTTGAGCGCCGCAGTTGAGTCTGCAAATTTTGCTCCAGCCCCAAACGGCTGGCAAAGCTTTGTTGTCTTTGTTGTGTTTTAATTTTTATTAATTTGACTAAGCATTTGTTTAGCGTACGTACGAATTGCACCAACATCCCACCGCAGCGGCCAACCAAATGACCGTTTGACTAACCGCCGTCCGCTGCTGTGACTGACAGCCTTCATTGTTCGCCGTGACCGAACAAACGTATGAACGTGCGTGCATGGACTGTGTGCGCCGTGAATGAGTGAGTGAGTGGTGAGTGTTGAGTGTCGTTTCGCTCCAATTTTGGACACTGCAATCGCTTCGCTATAATTAAGCGCGGCACATTAGACACCGGTCTGCTCTGATGTCGGACGGTCGGTCGGTCGGTCGGTAGTAGGAGTAAAATTATATGCAAAAAAGGAATGCCTGAAAAAGAAAAAAGGTTAAACAAAACGCCACTGCAAATGCCTTTGCCAGGTGGGAGCTGGTTGTGGGTACAGTGTGTGTGTTTTCTGGCAAAATTAAACATTTTATTCCAGAGGTGGAGAGTTTGTGGTCCAGGAAATAAATTTCTTAGATCGCTTTGCTTTTGTCTGGCTGTTATTAAAAAATCTTTCTTTTAGAGCTTTCATTACCCAGCAAAATTTCATTCCATTCGTACCCATTTCTCTCTAACATTTCCTTTATAGTAATTTTATCCCATTCAGGACCAACTTTTCTGTGTTCTCGGCCTTATAATATTTAATTAAATTTTTGGTCTTACTCAAAAGTAGTTGGTTACTTCACAGAGGGGTGATCTTCGATCTGCCTTGAGACGAGCAACAACAAGAGCCTTCTCAGGAAAACGTAATAGCTGATGAGACCGATTTGTCTCTGATGACGGAACTGGAAATATCAAAAATGCCACCAGAGGTGCCGCTGCGAGCAGGCCTCCGACTGGAAGCAAGCTGCTCGCTTTATAAATGTGTAAAAACTTTCAACATACTCGCCTAGCGAGGTTGTGCGCTTGGTTCGGGACCTGCCGCCTAAATACCAGCTCCAATGAAAAAATTGTTGTTGAAAGATGAATCTGGGCAAAATGGCATTGCTTAATGGCCTGCAAGACCGCCAAGATATTGTGTATAGGCAGCGATATCCGTGAGTCCCTATCCCTTACAAGATTCCTTTGGGCACAGAGGCTATACGGTGAATTGTAATATGTACAAAGGAGCAATAGGCCTACGGTCGTAGCGCAGATCCTCTACACTATCTATATGTCCTTCTTTTGGAAGTCAGCTAAGGAGGATGAACTGAATCTTTAGTCACTACAGAACTGTGGTGGACCTAAAGACAAGCCGTAACCTCCTGCAGTCACATGCGTGGAAACTTGGTTGGTATACTAACAGTGACACATGCTGGAAGCATAGTGACGCAGGCATGAGTAAGATATTAGAAAATAACTCCACATCTGCCCAGTCTTATTGGGAACGCGTCTCATTATCTATTAGATTCGCAGTTCGGAGAGTTAAAAGAAGCCCAAAGTTTAGGTATCGCAACGCTTCTCAAAACGCTTACTTTTCCTTTAATAATTTTGATTCTCCATTTGGTATTATGGAGCAGCTTGTCATTCGTTCTAGCGGCCAGTCATGGTATGATAACCTAACCTAAACTCTTCCCTGTCACAAAAACGTCCGTGGTGACCCAGGAACCCACTTAAAAATTAACTCCAGTGAAAAAAGAGACAAATGAGAATCTCCAATTTTGATTACGAGTTTGTGGGGAAGATGCTGCTCCTCATCGGATTGATTTGCCCGAAAAAATTATATTAAGATGTGAAGATTGCAGTTGAAAGTAGGTCCTTGTGTCATTTATTCTAAAGGCGCCCAAATTTCGTGTCAAATTTCGTAGTTGGAGAGCGATTCTCTATTGTCCTGTGCTGTGACTGATCACCCTGGACGCACATCAAACCAGTTATAGGCAAATTCATCTATGTAGGCATCAGCGTTAATACCAATAATTATTTCATCCCTAAAATCCAACACAGAATCACTCTAGGAAACAAATACCGCTTGGACCGGCAATTTGATGACCTTCATTGGGCCGCATTTTTCAAACAGTCGAAACAGTGGCTGGAAATAGATTTCGGTTTTGTGTCCGCTTGACTTTTTTGTGGGGATATTTGAAAGTTTTGAGCTTTATAAAGACCTTTTTTTGGTTCACAATTTCATAAGAAAACCAACTTATCTGAGTTCTGAGTTCTGAAGGGTAATTGATCGGCCAAGTCTGTGATCCGGGCTTTTTGTCCTATCTTAGATCTATTGGATGGTTAGTAAAAAAAACTCTACAGAGTTTAACACAGAAAAGCTACCTAATGAGAACTTAAACGGCTAGAATCAACTACTCGTAACCATCAACTGAACTTGGAAGAGCAGTAAATTCTTTAAGGCAGGTACTTTTTTGTTATTTTTATGACTGAATCTCCTTTTGTTAGAAGGAAGGATAAAAGGATCTCATTGTGCCATTAATTTAGACTTTTTTCTTAAGGAGAATATCTCACAAAATGAAACGAAATTAGAAGCTTCCAGCGTTATGATGTTTTCTCGCTCAGAGAATAAAAAATTCAAAGAACAAACACTTAGAAGTCTGGACTAGTAGTACTGGTGTTCTTTAATTGGGACGATATGTGGTTATTCATTTTTTCCATATAAGGAATGAGCTTTTGAGCGGCTTGTTAATCGAGCTTTTAGATCTTTAATGACATTACCGATGTGTGCGGTTACGAAATGGTTGAACTTATGAAAATTAGGAACTTTATAAAAATTTACTTCCATATCGCACACTTCTTATCAAGTCCAAATGGTACAGGCCCTTCGTTCAATGAACTGAAGATCGCCCACTGTAAGCCCAGTCGTGGCAGTTCAGACCAGAACGTTAAGAGGCATTTCAGTAAAGACAAAATCAATGAAAAATATTTATCCGTCTTAAAACACAAATATTTCAAGGCTCAAGCGTTTTTCAAATTCAGTATATTCTAAAAATTTGTATATTTCTAAAAATTACTCCACTCCGACCCACTGTGCTCAGCCTGCGTTACACTTAACGATGTTTGTGTTCAGTTATTATCATTCATCAATGGTTTATTACAAAAGCAAACTGTTTTCCATAACAATAAGAACACCGTAAATTAAACAAACACTAAATAGAAGAGCGGTAACACCTTCTCCAACAACAAACAGGTAAAAAAATAAAATAAAAAATAAATAAAAGCAATAACAACACACAGCGAACATTTAAGCCAACGAGAAGGCGAAACAGTTAACAAACGATAACAAAAAATAAAAAAATTAAAACAAAAACAAAAAACACTTCAAAACTGACCAAAAGCCACAGCGAAACGAAAGAAAACCCATTGGGGATGAAGAATTTCACGATGATCATGATGATTATGATGACGATTGCGCTGATGAGGTATATTAAGGTTGATCTATCAAAGGGGCCGGGCACATCAGGTGTTAATGTGTGTATTTAAGTTTTAGACGGCGTAAAAAAAAACTCAAAAATAAAATAAAATAAGGTAAAAATGGAAAGCAATAAAAAAAATTAATTGTGCGCGCTTAAACATAAGCAATGCGAACAATTAGAAATATAAATATACTCGTGTACATACAGACATACGAGTACACAACAAATAAGGCGAATCGACAGCGGCATTGGCAACAACTCGGAAAACAACCAACAATATTAACACCTTTAGCAATAACAACGTCAAACTATAATTTCAAATTTATTTAAAGGCAAAAAAAAAAAATAAAAAATAGGAATGAAACTAACAAGAAAACAATGAAATAAATTAAGCAACATGCAATTATCGCTGTCATTAGACGCTGCTGTTCACATGGCAAAAACGCGTTGGTAGGTTTTGTTGTTGTTGTTGTTATTTAAATTTTATTTTTATTTTTTGCTGACTTCTATTTACCGGCTGGTTTCATTTACTTGTGAAAATATTTAGTATTTCTTTTTTGGAATTTTTTTATGTTGTTGTTATTTTTTTTAGTTGGGATTTTATATCAATTTAATTAAAAAGAAAATAAGTTTTAAACAATACGGTCTCACTTCATTACTTAGAATAAACTAAGAAATCTTCTTCTAAAGGCCATTGGATGGTAAGTATTACGAATCGGCTCCAGCAGGGTATCGGAATCACCATATCACCGAAAGATGGAGCTTAAAATATATGTAGGTATCTCCATGCTGCAAGTATCAGATCTACGAAGGGCGGCTGACTATCCGCGAAGGCGAAAAACTGGCTTCGGCTGCTTCAATAAGGAAGGGAGACCTGTGAAGTTGACCACCGCCCGGGGAGCCCAGTGATGATCGTGACCGAAGAATGAAATTTGCAACCGCATTGTAGCAGTTATTGAAATTGCATTCGTCAGTATGATTCCGAGTCCAAACAGGAGTCGATAAAAAGAGAGAGAGGTCTCACTAAGTACTTTAGGTTGCGAAAATGTCACCCGCCCCTTGTAAGTCCCTTGTGTCACCAAGGCGTTTATCCGATCTAAGCTAAGCTTCACTATTGCTCCACTTCGATTCTTTTATAAATGAAAGCAGCTCCTAGATATCGGAGTCTAGCTCTGCCCAATGCGGGGCAGTCATACAGGACATAACTGACCGTTTTTTGCTTCTTATCGTACTTACAGCTTCTGCAGCATCTCCTGAAGGGAACTCTCAGTCTCCACACATGTCGTTCTATTCACCAGTTACGTGTTAAAACTCGAACTCTTAAAACTTCTCTTAGAGATGTCAATTTTTTTGAGAGTGTATATTTCCCATGACCTGTTTTGGGAATCACATTAAAGCCCCCATCTGGCGTGGCCCTGATCGATGAATTCCTTTTAGAAGGTTAAGATGTGTCGCCGTGTTTAACACAGGGCAGCATACAGCTGCCCCATATTGGTCTCGCAACAGATGTAAAGATCCAGTCACAGATCTTAGGGTAGAAACGCCATTTATATAGATATATGTCTAAAATAGATCATTATATCTACGAATTGACGCGGATTGGCTCCTTTTCCACTATAAATCCTTCAGGAAAATACTGAGAAAAAAAGAAGTACTTAACATCTTCACGCATGGGTCGAAGTGTGGAGTGGTCGGCGCGGGAGTCCTCTGTCGACGAGCTCTACTTTCTATGAAGTAATGCTTGACATCACTGTTTGTGGCGTCGACTTATTTCAAAATGGCCTGTGGTAAGTGAATGTGATCGTAAACGTCTTTAACATCGTGAGCCCAGTCAGTTGTTTTACCTTTCTAGGGAAGAGAATAATTTATTTAGTTTCCGACTCATGACGAAAAGATCCCACTTAGCTCTGGCTTTATGCTCGGTCAAAGCATTAAAGCCTCAAATTTACTTCATTTAGTTTAGCTTAGCATAATGCTCCGTTCAGCATGACAGCTGATCTTGGCTGTAACATGGTACCTACCAGTGGATGTCTGATAGAGCTGATATGCTTTTATGTTCGAATTTGGTGCCCCAGATGATCGTGAACCTGGCTCCAGTGAAGGATTTTTCCGAGCAATGGTCAAGAGACCTCAGCCGCCTCATTATAGATTGATCACATCTTCCTTCTATCTCGTTTTTTTTTGCTGAACAAAAACCCATTAGTGTTAAGGACGAAATTATTAACCTCAAAACTTCCAAACAGGCGGCTGGTGGTAAATTTATAAAAGTGAAAATAATACAAAAAAAAAATAGTTTATTGTTGCTATGCAAATTTTGTTAACACTAGAAGCATACAATTAATGAACAAAACCATTACAATTACAATTACGCTTACAATTAACAAGATAATTACTATTCAAATAACAAAAAATAAAAATAAAAAAATAAAAAAAAGAGAAAAATGCGTGAAAAAGAAAACAAGGGAACAAAGAAATAGCAATAGATATGTATGGTATAAGGGGCAAAAAAGAAGTTGCATGAAATCAAATGGCGGACCATTGAATGGCAAGCAAGCTCCGTGTTTAGCCAGGAGAAGCAGAAGAAAGAAACAACACGAATAATTTCAAAAGAGTAAAAAACTTAACACAATTAACACCGTAATGCCCACCGTTAACATGATTTTTTTATTTTGTTGCTTTTTTCCTTTTTACTCATTTTGCATGTACATACATACATAAAAATGTATATGTGTGTTTTACAGGTATATAAATAAATTAATAATGTGTGTACTTTTTTCACAAATGTTGACTAAATTATGCCACAAATTACATTAAAGCGCGAGCATGAATAAATTTTTTTTGTTTTTTTTTCACTAGTTGGAAATTTAATGTGTAGACGAGGGGATTAAAAGAAGTTCGGTCAGTTGGTGACTTTCAGTTTGTTTTTGTTCAATCTAAACATACCGAATCCTTTGCAATTACTTTATTAGTCTTCCTTTCAAATTTTAGAACGATCGGCTAAAATAAAGACGAGAAAACGCAAGATAGCTGCGGATAGGTCAGACGAAATTCCACCACCAACGCAAACAGAAATTCGCCATGTGATGATTCTCTTCGGGTTTCGACGTAATTAGAGCCAATGCAAATATTCAGTGAACCCCAAATTCCATATGGAACGATTGCACCGTCTTTAAAGACTATTTCTAAGTAGTTCCGAAGAATCCAGACCGAACATATTTCCATAGAGGACGAGCACCGAGAAGGTCGACTAAAATCTTCCACTGAAGACTTCATTGTAGCTCTGGTGAAGTCCAAAATTGACGAGGACCCTCGATTGACACAAGAAATGATTGCTAATGAATTGGGCTGTATCGCGAATATTAAGTAATTATCTGGGATACACGAAGAAATCTGCTCGATGGGTACCACGAATTTTACATGAGGCCCAAAAAGAGGATCGAGTGCTTTTTGCTCAATTTTTCCTAAACAAATTTGGCTATCAGTCAGTCTAGCAACTTTATTAAAGTCTTTACTGGTGACGAATCGTGGTTCTATAAGTACGATCCAGAAACCAAACAGCAGTCCATGGTATGGGGCCCAACAGGAGAAACCCACCCGCAAAATCTAAGCAACAAAAATCAGTAGCAAAAGCAATGATGTCAGTTTACTTCACCCGATCTAAAATCGTGGCTGCTATTTCACTGGAAAAGAGTCAGACGGAAACTGCAAAATGGTACATCGAAGAAGGCTTATCAAAAGTTTTCAAAAATTTGTTGGAAAACAGGAAGAAAGATTTGCGGCGCTACTTTTGACATCATGACAACGCGCCATCCCACACTGCTGAAATAACCGAGTAATTTTATTGCGATCTCTGGGATCGAAGAAATACGTCCAGTAGGTTCCGTTCCGGTAATTTCGATGTCAAAGATGCACCACGCGTCTGTGAGCACTTATTTAATTGCTGAGGCACTAAAGATAAGCCAGAAAACCGTTTGGAACCATTTGCATAACCTTGGATTCAAAAAGAAGCTCGATGTTTGGGTGCCACACGAACTAACGCAAAAAAACAGGATGGACCGAATTTCTATCTGCGAATCGATGCTGAATCGCAACAAAATCGACCCATTTCTGAAGCGGTTGGTGACTGGCGATGAAAAGTGGATCACTTACGACAACGTCAAGTGAAATCGGTCGTGGTCGAAACGCGGTGAGCCGGTGGAAACGGCGGCCAAGCCATGATTGACGGCCAGGAAGGGTTTGCTGCCAGGCCACAACGTCTTTGGTGACGCGGCAGAAGCTCCAGGAGCTCGGAAGGGAGGTCCTAATGCACCCACCTGATTTGTTTTGACTTGGTCCGCCAATATTGGCCAACATTATACAAAGGGCCAATATTAATAGCGCCGCTTTTCTTACAGCTTTTTCGTTGGGCGCTTAGGTATAGACACTTTGCATCGAGTGCTGTGGTACACACATCTTAGCCCCGACATCTTTAGGTGTCATACAGAAACAGGATTTTCATAGCCAGTAGTAATTTTTACGGTCTTGTTTGGAGTTCCTTCTAGACTTTCTTCGTTTTTTAACAAACCTTTCTGCGCCATTTTCGCAGGTTCATCTGCGTGTAATGGTCGGTTGTTCGTTGGAGCAGGGAAAAGGGTTTCTACGACGGTATGGAGTAGGTTTAATTTAAATTTAATTTAATTTAATTTATTTAATTTAAATTTAAATTAACCGATGAGTCAGCATTAGAAAGTCTTCTGATATCTTTCACGCTACATTTCAAATCTAGTCCATATACCAATTACGAGTGGCTCACATCCCACTTTTGTTACAATGACATGACATATTTTGTACATTGATAAAAAAGGATACGCAAATCAGGATTAACAGAAATTTTTTTTATTTTTTTATGAAAAAGTAAACGCTCCTAATATATTTTGACTTCCATGAAAAAATATGACGCCTCAAAAGTGAATATTGTAATGTCATTTGGCGTCATTGGACCTTATCGACCAACCAACCGACCAATCAACCGACATCAATGCAACTCTAAGCCACTTTACGTGGCCACAAATTGGCTCAGCCGCTCAGTCAGTCAGTCAAGGCGCGGTTTTTGCGATTATCAGCTGTCGTTTTGTGTGAAATTTGTCTGCAAATTCGTGCAAAAAATAAGAAAAAAAAATTGCAAAAAAGCAGAATAAGTGAAAAAAGGCTAAAGGATATTGCAAGGATACCATGGCCTACCCAAGAGGCGACATTGCAGCGTCATTAGCGAAGACGTCAATTTGGCGTAGGATAATTTGTGGCAGATAAGCGTGAGTAACGGTGCGCCTTTTCGACCGTTGAGAGCGCATTAGGGCATGGTTTCGAATTGCTGTAATATTGCCAGGATTACAATGAAACTATTACAGCCAAGTAACTGTAATTGAATGGTTGTGGGTGAATGTATATACATGCATATGTATGGAGGCAAATGGTCTCGAGTTATACAATATTTGCTCTAAATTTCTTGTTAAAGTTTTACGGTATGTAATTTCAGGTAATCCTGGCGTGAAATATGACAGTTGTTGGAGATTTTGAGAAAATATTTATAAAATTATGAATACATTACTTGTACATACTTCCGGAAAGACGAGAGTGCAAGCAAAGATACGATATGATAAATTGGATTCTGGAAGGTCAGTTATACGTATAAGGAAATGAGAGCTGGCGTCTCTCTAAGGCAGTTTGAGTGATATAACTTTCGAAAACTTTAATTTCCGCATATTTCACATGGGGCGTAGGATTAAATCTCAAGGAACTTTGGTTACCTGATGCCGCGATATGGAATTTTATTTTTGTTAGTTTTTCTTGACCTCTCTGCTCGGCTCCCCGAGTACTCTACTTGCTGTTGAGAGCTTAAAAAGTATGAATCCCCACCTCTAATGAAGATATTTAGGACTGTCACACATCACTTCCGTTCTGCTATATGGTGCGATTACATTCACTATGAGAACTTCTGTTGAGTTAGGAGTAGAAGAAGAGAAATACCTCCATTCCGTTGGAAAAATCATGAGGGAGAAGGACTTGCTTACAATTTCTTCTATCCAGCATTCACCAATACCATCGAAAAATCCAACTCGAAATCCCTCAAATTGAAAGGTAAAGTCTTTTCTCGAGTTACGAAGACCCAACTCTGTAAGAACGAGTAGAAGACAAGGCGGAGGAATTATTTCGGCACTTTCTGCTTGATCGTCCTGCCAATTTGAGACTAGAAGACAATAACTCTCACATCCTTCAACATTTCTAGTGTTGTCCAGTTTGAGGTTATTATCACTCGGCAGGTGGGGTGCTAATAAATGTGGTGTTATAAAGAATAGATCATAAAATTTTCTGAGTGGGGCCTAGTACTGAGTCAGTCACCTACAACATCATTCTCTAGTCAGTAATGATTCCGATTCACTTAAAAAGGTTAAGTATAGTAGCAAGTTATAGGATATGACATCGAAACTAAAGCCTAATCATCACAATGGATAAGCCCAGGAGAGCCGATACTCGTACTATAAAAATTTCCACAAGTTCGATCAGATATCAAAGCTTTGTTCACTGTTTTCTTGGATTATCATGGCGTAGAGTACTAAGAGTTCTTACCACAGCATCGTAGAACTAATAAGGTGTACTAATCTGAGGTTTCGTGAACCCATACTAGAAACGGCCGAAAATTATTCATGGCTTTTGCATCAGGATGATGCATCTACTCTCCAGTTACTTGTTCGTAATTTTTTGGCCCATAATCAAGCTTTAGCTCTCGTGTTTACCAAATTTCGTCCCATGATAATTTTTCTTTTTCCTAAAGCTCCAGAATAGACAGGAAATGCAACTCGATGCAGATAATATGGTCAGTGGTGGAATCTACTCGAAGGAGCTCCAAGGCGTTTAGCAAGTCTGTCGGTTCACTGATTTGTTTTTCAAGCAGGATATTTCCTGATTACACCTCGTACATACGTAGTTCATCAAAGCCGTACTACTAAATAACGTTTAGCCTTGGACGATAACAAAAGAAAAAGACGAAGCTCAAGCCTACCAACTAAGACCATCGACATAAAAAGATCTGACTTAATTGATTTATTATCTACGTACCTTTAAGAATTTAGACTGCTTTAAGGAAACTAAAGGCGTTTCTAATTCGTCGCATAAGACCCATGACAGATGAAGTCTTGTCGTTGTAGCGGTTGACCAACACCGCATAGAAGCAGGCGAGACTAGTCTAAATCGTCGAGATCATCTAAAGAGAGTTCGAGTCAGAGGGAGAGGACTGTTAGATGAGTAGATTTTCAGAGGCATGCAAAGCGGTAGTTAGTTTGGCGCGGGATCTCATACGTTGAGTATGTCGGGATCAAGTCTGGATAGGTAGTAATTAAGTCGACTACATTATCCATATCTTAATAGATGGTGCTTGGTTTCCAAGAACGCCATTCACTAGAAAGTTTATCAAAGCGTTGGCGAACTTTCGAACTCTCGGCTTTTAAAGCATGTCGGCGTGCCGAGGGATAGCTTAACTCCATCATAAAAGTCTATTGAGAATTGAGGACTTCGAAAAAGTAAAAAAAAATACTGTCTTTCTTTGGTGAGCTCAGCTGCAAGAGTTGGGATATCCTATTTGATATGATTGAACCAAGGCGGTGGTCCTCACATAGCTAACCATGACTGTATGTGGTCTTTAAGCCTAAAACTCTCACATGTAACCAGCGGGTTACTTATAACAAGTTACAAATTCCTCTCAGTCTTAATCTGTTAGAAGAAAAGTAGCAAAATAAGACGGACTTGATGAGACCATTGACCAACACTGATGCTAAGGAGAACATTTTGAGCTTAGTTCTATGAGCATGTAGCAGTCGGACAATGTTAAGCCAAAGCCTAATCAGAACCGAGCTTTCACTTAGTCGACGAGAGGCTCAAGTGCTCAGTGGGTTATGCTGAGTTATACTAGTGTAGAGAGTGTTACTTTGTTGGCTTTTGGCGGAAGGAGGGTGGTCGGATTTGTGAAAAACTTGCGTTCCAGGATAGCTCATCATAGAGAGGTGTTTTTTCCCATTTCCTTACATTCAGTGGAAATAAAAAAAAATCATTTCATATAAAAAAAGAATGAGACATAACAAGAAGTGGCAAAAAGGGAGTAAAAGAATCGAAAAAAAATGGTCAGTCTATTCGAGACAGATGGAATCACCACCACATACGTATAGATGTAGGCATAGACTTTGACGAGACTCCTAACCTAACTATTGACTATTGCCCGTCTGCCTACGGCTTAAATATGCCTTGAAAGTTACATCTTTCAAACACATTATTTGACTGTAATTCTTCTCTAATATTCAAGGTTTTCTTCAAAGATCTCATATCTGCTTGATCTTTGGGCGGTTGAAGGGATGTGTACTCCATTTCTGCCGAACTGGATTCGCCCCTGGTTACACGAACCAGCAGAGACTGAACTCAGACCTACTAACTTTTTAAGACTGAGGCTCAAGAAAGCGAGAGGGAGAGAGAGAGAGTAGAACTTCTTACAAACCGGTAGCTTTCTTCACATCAGATCGAACTTTCAGAGTCATAAGTGGAAGGGAAAAAATTACGAAGCGCTCAGCGCCATCTAAACATAATGGTGGTTTTTGTCAAGTCGCTTCCATAATTTTTTTTATTTATTTATTTATTTTTTTTAATTTTACTTCCTGACCGATGACGTGGGCATAACAGCAAATTAGTTGCAACCTACTTCCGCATATGAGTATAATCACAGGTAAATATATATATATAAATATGAATTTCTTCTACTAATTGCATTGGTATTTCCATCAAAAAACTGCGTTTATTGTGTTTTGTTCCCAGCGCAAATAAAAAATAATACCAAATAAATTGAAAAAAAAATAAAAGAAATTGAAATTTCCACTAAAATGAACTTAAAAACTCAATAAGCTAGAAACACATTTATGATTTTTGATTTGTTTTTTGTTTTTTGTTTTTTTTGTTTCACACATTGCATTCACATTGCATACTTTACACAAAAGACAAACATACAAACAATGTGAAAATATATACAGAAATATACTGAGCTCGTCTGCTGTCACAGGACTCATTCAACTGCAAGGATAACTGCCACATCAAGTTCAATTTTGTGGCAATGGAATGCCAACGTATATCCTGCATATGAGGCGTATGTACATACATACATATGAGTATGTGTTGTGAATAAATATATATATATGCTTGCTTGTGTGTGTGGCTATTATGTGTGGTGCGGTGGCAGCAAACAATCGCTTGCGGAAACAACACAGCAAAATTGTTGGGAAACAACCAAATGGACTCATTGATTCCAATTGACTGATTTCAATTGAAGTTAAGTGTCTGCCAAATGCCAAATGTAGTATAGGTAAGTGCGTGCATGCAGCGCAACAAACATACGTTCATAAGTTGGTACAAACATACCTTGGAAGATTTTTTGTTAAAGGAAAATATCTGAAAAAATATATGTATTTCGGGATTACTTTTAGTTCGAATTTCGATTAATTTATTTTATTAAAATTTTATTTTTTTTCATTTGATTTAAATTTGCTACATTTCTTTTCTATGTTTTATTTTATATTTTATACCACTTTGTTTTATTTTATCTTTTTATTTTATCTTATTATAAATATTTTTATATTATTATTATTTTAATTCATTTATTTTTTTATTTTATTTCATTTAATTTAATTTAATTTTATATATTTTATTATATTCATTTTATATTTAATTCAATTTAATTTTTTTTTTAATTTTTTTTATTTGTCTTTTCTTTTTTGGTTGATTTTATTTTGAATTATATTTTTTATTTTAATCACTATAGTGAGTGATTTAATTTTTTTTATTTCGCTTTTTTTGTTTTTTATTTGATTTTAATAATAATAATAATAATATTTTTTTTTTTAATTATTTAATTAATTAATTATTTAATTATTTAAAAAATTTGTATCTTAAAAATATTAATTTATTGTTTTATTTTATTTGATTTCTTTTTATTTTATACTTTTTTTCCTTATTTTAGTTTTATTTGACTTTTTTTATTTATTATTTTATTTATATATAATTAAATTACATTAATTAATTAAAATAAAATAAATTATTATTATTTTATTATATATTATTTTATTTTATTTCATTTTATCTTATTTTATTTCTATATTTATTTTTACTTTTTTATTCTATTTTATTTTATTTTGTTTTTTTTTTATTCTATTTTATTTCATTTTGTTTTTTTTATTTTATTTTATTTGACTTTATTTTATTTTATTGTATTTGATTTTATTTTATTTTATTTTGTGTTATTCATTTTGTTTTATTTTACTTTATTTTATTTTAAATTTTATGTTTTATTGTATTTTATTTTGTTTTATTTTATTTTGTTTTATTTTATTTTATTTTCCTTTATATTAAATTATTTTATTTTATTTTATTTTAGTTTATTTTATTTTAACTTATTTTCTTTTATTTTATTTTATATTATTAAATTTTTATTTTTATTTAATTTTATTTAATTTAATGTTTTTAATTTTATTTTATGTTATACATTTTGTTTTATTTTAATATATTTTATTTTGTTTTTATTTTATTGTATTTTATTTTGTTTTAATTTATTTTATTTTATTTTATATTATTAAATTTTTATTTTTATTTAATTTTATTTAATTTAATGTTTTTAATTTTATTTTATGTTATTCATTTTGTTTTATTTTAATATAATTTATTTTATTTCTATTTTATTGTATTTTATTTTATTTTATATTATTAAATTTTTATTTTTATTTTATTTTATTGTATTTTATTTTATTTTATTTTTATTTAATTTTATTATATTTTATTTAATTTTATTTTTATTTTATTGTTTTTATTTTATTTAATTTTATTTTTTTACTTTGTGTTCGAATTTTTGAAGTTTCGGGATTATTTGGGTATTTACGGGATTGATTTTACGTCATTGATTTTGATAAGACGTACTCTTTTAATTATGTTGATTATGGAAAAATATAGTCCCGAGTTTTCGGGATTCGCGCTGTAACTTGCTACATCGTTAGATAAACTTCATTCTCTCACACAGCTCGCCGTCAGTTCGCTTCTTAAAGGTGTGGTAAAGCGTATAAGTTCAGTTGGACGTGTTAAATTGCCTCATCACGCGGGCTTGGCTAACCTTAAACACAGTTTATAATCTTAAGGCTACAGAAACTTGCCTACCCTAATATCGAGGGTGATTTCTGCAGCTCGACCAATGCCAATGCTAATGCTACACACCGGTAACGCTCAGGTACTTCAGCGCGCAATCCATATGCAACCAATCCATCGATGATGCGCTCCACCACAACGCAACGCAACGGAACGGCTGGGAAACTACCAAAAACGGCGCTCCTACCCGCCACACTGCGGCCTAAAATCTTCAACTAATTTGCGCAACGTCTCGTCCTCGCCTGCCTGCTGACTCTTGGAGCTCAAGTGGGCAGCATGAAAACCTTCAAGTGCTCAACAGTTGCGTGTGGAAAACCAATACACAAGTGGCTCACACCAGCAGGAGCGGTTGTGCAGCTCGGCGTAAGTTTTGTTTTCTCAAGACAGCATCATGCCACAGAGCGGATGCAAAAGGCGAAAGTTCAAAGGCGTGCATAATGCAGCTTCCGTTCAATTGACTATTTGAACTGTCGTCAGCGGGCGAGGGAAGCACCAAAAAAAAAAGAGAGCTTTAATATAAAAAGAATATGTTGGCGAGGGTGTGGCCGGCTGACTGTCTGGTCGTTTGTCCGTCACAGCTTCAGCATCAGCTTCAGCTTCAACATCAATCAGTGAGCCCAGCACACAAGCCACAATTAATGCAAATAGTCAGCCGCTGACGTGCAGCAGTCAAAGGCGCAGTTTGCCTGTGTGCAATGGACCCACGACCCACCGCCGCCGGTTCTGCCGCTGCCGTCGAGTAAGAGCTCTCTGCTTCATATTTGCTATATTTGTATGTTTGTCTGCCTGTCTGTCTGTATGTTTGCGCATACGCAATTACGCTTAACAGTCAAGTCAGTGTCGTGAACTTAATTTCCGCGCGCCGTTCATTCAATTAAGCCAATGAATGTGTGACACAAAGCGTGTGTACATATTGTAAGTAACAACATCAGCAACAATAACAACAACAACACTAAACAACTTCGCTTTCAACATCTACTTAAGGCTCTGACGAAGAATCTGTGAGTTGACTTCGAGTTCAGCTTCAGCGTCAACATTTACGATGCATGAAAATGAATTGTTTAGTCCGCCGGCGTCCGCCCACCCGTGTACCATCCGCGAGCCATCGCTTAGACTCCACATACACAACAACAATTACTTGTCTCAGCTCCAACTGCGGCATCTCTTGTTGCTCTTACTGTTCGCTACAATATTTTAATTGTATTATGATTATTCTTAATGTGTTTATGTAGGTATGTTTGTGTGTATGTGTGCGTGTGTGCTCCGCCTCGCAGCAAGTCGCTCGCTATGAGTACTATTACTAATCAGTCGCGGGTCAAAATATTTACCACTTGACCCTATTGATTTAATTAAATAGTTGCAAGACATGCTCGGTTTGTTGCCTCACAAACAGAGATCAACAATGAGTTGACAAAGAGCAATCACTAGTGGCAGCGTCTACAGCAATTGTATGTAGTAGCTGTAACAACAACAACACGCGTATTCAGACACGATCGTTTGTAAGCGAAATTTAATAAACAAGCTGATGTGATGAGCAATAAAGAACGAACGTCTTATTGATGTTCTCAGAATATTTTGATGCAACGCAAAGAGTTTAGGGAGGAAGACAGCTCTAGTAAGGGCTTACTGCGTGTATTTTTAGGGTTCCGGATATATGATAAAACATGTAGATGAGTCCGGCAATGTTTTAGATAACTTGGCGTCAAAGAAAATCTCTGATTTTTCCACACCGAGTATGCGAATATTTGAACCCTCTCCGCCTCGCAATACCCAATGACTCTTTTCCTAAGCTTAGCCACGGAGTATGGGCTAAAAGACAATGTTCCAGAGTGATGGCGGAGATATCAGAAGCTTAAAAGAAGCAGCAGAGCTTCAGCAGTACTTCATTTCGACATTCCTTTACCTCCCCTTTTCATTTATCCTGCTCTCTCTCTACTCTTAAAATCCCGTTCTTATGATTCAACAATGGATGGATCTCTAATTTAAGTACGCACAGACTTATTATGAAAATTTTCGAAGAAAATCATCTTCAGTGATGAGGCACATTTTCACCTCAGTGGATTCGTCAATAAACAGAATTGCCGCATTTGGGCGAATGAGAATCCAAGAGTGATTGTCGAAAAACCAATGCACCCACAAAGAGTGACTGTTTGATGCGGTTTATGGGCTGGCGGCATCATCGGGCCGTATTTTTTCCAAAATGAGGCCGGTCAGGCAGTTACTGTGAATGGTGTTCGCTATCGTGAGATGATAACGAATTTTTTATGGCCACAATTGGAAGATATGGATGTGGACGATATGTGGTTTCAGCAGGACGGTTCCACTTGCCACACAGCTAACGAAACAATGGCTCTTTTGCGCAACAAATTCAATGGCCGTGTTATCTCATGTGATTTGACACCGTTGGACTTTTTTCTCTGGGGTTATTTGAAAGAAAAGGTGTACGTCGATAAGCCAGCAACAATTCAAGAGCTAAAGGATGAGATAATTCGGCACATTAACGGCATAGAAACTCCATTATGCCTCAGCGTCATCGAAAATTTGGACCATCGTATGGAGGTGTGCCGCCGAGGTCGCGGCGCTCATTTGGCCGATATTTTGTTACATACATAATTGAGTAATACCAATATATCATAATATATAATAATAGGCTAGCTTTTATTTTAAGTTATTCAGTTCCAATATAACTAGTGTTACGTCCCGCATGTCATACTATACGGCGCTGAAAACGTGTTTATTTACGCTAAAAGTTTGTCTTTGACAGTTTTTCGATTGATTGACTGAGTACGTTGTGAGCGCTCCTCAAAGATGGACACCAGCAAAGAGAAAATTCGCTATATTTTACAATTTTTCTTCGATCAAGGCGAAAAAGCAGCCAAAGCAGTCAAAGCGGCTGAAAAAATTAATTTAGTTTGTGGGCCCGATACTGTAAACGAACGTGTAGCACAAAAGTGGTTTGCTAGGTTCCGTTCCGGTAATTTCGATGTCAAAGATGTCAAAGATGCACCACGCGTCGGAAGGCCTGTTGGCGAAAATTGCGATAAAATCATGGAAATAGTGGTAGTGGTAGTCACGTAAGCACTTATCTAATTGCTGAGGAACTAAAGATAAGCCAGAAAACCGTTTGGAACCATTTGCATCACCTTGGATTTAAAGAGAAGCTCGATGTTTGGGTGCCACATGAACTAACACAGAAAAACATGATGGACCGAATTTCCATCTGCGAATCGCTGCTGAATCGCAACAAAATCTACCCATTTCTGAAGCGTTTGGTGACTGGCGATGAAAAGTAGATCACTTACGACAACGTCAAGTGAAATCGGTTGTGGTCGAAACGCGGTGAGCCGGTGGAAACCGTGGCCAAGCCAGGATTGACGGCCAGGAAGGCCCTATGGGCAATCGCTCAATTTGGCCCTCTATTGCCAACAACTGCACTGCTTGAAAGCAGCACTCATCCAGAAGAGGCCATCTTTGATCAACAGAGGCCGAATTGTGTTCCATCAGGACAATGCCAGGCCACACACGCCTTTGGTGACGCGCCAGAAGTTCCAGGAGCTCGGATGGGAAGTCCTAATGCACCCACCTTATAGTCCGGACCTGGCACCAAGTGATTACCATCTTTTCCTGTCCATGGCGAACGCGCTGAATGGTGAGAAGTTGGCCTCAAGAGAGGCCTGTGAAAATTGGCTCTCCGAGTTTTTTGCCAATAGGGACGCATCCTTCTACGAGAGGGGTATAATGAAATTGGCATCCTGCATCACGTTCGGCCACTAAAACTGCTGCAGCTTCTAAAATATGTCGAATTGGCAACTGAAATATTGAAGACATATTAATGGATAGTTTTAGAATAGTAGACTACTGTCCTTAAATTGAAAAAAGAGTATTGCATTGTCTTAGTTCATTTCCGAAATTTATTTCTCACCAATCTTACTTTCCTCAAAATAATTTTTTTTTTATTTATTTTTTTTTTTAATAAACTAAAAAACTTGCTGGCGCTTGTCTAAGCTATTATTTGGGAAGAAATCTAAAATTAAAGTTCTTCTTGTTTAGAATTCACCAGGCGCCGCTGGCTGTCAGACATTTTCAGACAATACTACTATTCATATCATTTTTTTATTTTTATTTTTTTTTATTTATTTTTTTTTTTTAATTTTTTTTTGTTTTTATTTTTTATTTATTTTTTTTTTTGTACAAATTATTTTTTGTACAATATATTGCTTGACTGCTATAGAATTTTTTACTTTGAAAATTAAAAAAAAAGAAAATGGAAATAAAGGATTAGGAGAAACAAAGCGCGAATTAAGCATGAACATCAACAGCAACAACTACTTTTTTTTTTGTTAAAAAACAAAAACAAAAATCATATTAAAAGAAATATAAAATCAAAGCCTGGAACCGAAGACCCCTAGCGCGGAAATTAAAACAGAAATCGGGAATAAATACAACAAATGTTGTCTCATTTTACTAATTATTTATTTTGCTATGGTTTGTTTTTTTTTTCTCCACTGTTGTACATACAAACACACACATACATACGACCATACAGATTTATATAATAACAGCGGTGGCGGTGTTGGCGTTGTCGGCGATTCATTGCTGCTGCTGAACACCAACCCAACCCAACCAAACCCAATCCAAGCGAGCTCAGCTGAGCTCAGCTCCGCTCGTATGGTCGTTGAATGAAAATTAATTTCGTATCAAATTACGAAAATATTTTGCTAACAGCAATTAGTTAACTCTCGTTAATTAACACGTCTTTAGCGTGTGTAGGAGAAATAAACAGCAAGCGAAGTAGAAGTGGAAGAGGAAGCAAGGAAAAAAGACACGCTGGCGTCCAATGGCGCAGGGAACGAGTAGAAGAAAAGTGTTGGTGTTGGTGGCGTTGGCGTTGGCGGTTGTGCGCACGATACGCCGTTGTTGTGCCGAGTTGTGGCATTTAGCGGCGGCGGCTTGGACATATTGTCCGTTGTTGTACAATATCAAAAAAAAAAGAAAGAAAAATCACTCCAACCGTCCGGCCATTCGACGGTTCACCATTTGCTTGTTTGTGCGTAGTCGTGTGCTCGCATGTGGCGTGGCATAAAATGAAATCAGTGTTGACAGCGACGCTTCGATTCATTTCAATTCATTCCAATGCGATTCAAATTCGTTACGACTCGTTTACTTCGGTTGCGCTCCTCCATGGCAACGAATGGTGGTTCGCTCGAGCGCTTACGTCTTATAGGGACTACAGTTCAGGGACCAACGACAACGCTAGACTGCAGCGGCGATTTCTTTTGTTCTTTACTTTTTTCTTTGGCTGAATTTTGTGCTGAGAAATCAATAGAGTAATTCGAAAAAGAATAAGACGGCATATAGGAGGTGTGGTGACTACAGGATTGGAGTTGTAAGAGAGATTCAAACTCTTCAGGGTACCATGAAAGCGTACTTGTGGTCTGAACTTTTAATACACAAAGCGATCCAGCTTAAACCAATTACAATAGAAGATTGTTCAACAAGAAGAACGGAAGGTCACAGAGACATGAAAGAGGTGGGACAGCAACACTTGACTCTTGCTTAAACCAGTGGGGTTTCTTTCGATTGTCTCTCCAGTTATCAAAACAGGTCCACGGGAAGGAGTTGCATTCTTTTATACTGTTCTACTTTTGGAGAAGGATCAGAAATATGAGGAAGTTAAAGGAGCTACCGATGTTAGTCCTCAACTGAAACGAACTTTTCGCAACCAACCAGCAGGATTAGGCTGCTCCTAGAGTCGCTCATCCACCGGGGTGAATGCCAGTACTCGACGACGGAGTCTCTCTCCCACCACGAATCCGACACCAAATTTGCGCTCCTTTATATGGTCGCTGTAGTAAGTGTCACAAGAATCTACTCGCTTTCGTCCTTGTCCCGCCGCTCGCACTTCTTGGACGGCGGTGATGTCAGCCTTTATTCTTACGAGGACATCAACCAGCTGGGCAGCGGCACCTTCCCAATTAAGGGACCGGACATGCTAGGTGCATGCCCTCAAATCATGATCCTTAATTCGTTTGCGGGGGTCGTCAACAGAATGGGGGTATCTCATCCGAGGCGTTGCAGAACTTTTCATTGGAGCTGGTTTCTACGTGGTGGGTCCCAAACCCAGACGCTGCAATTAGACTTCAGCGGACCTTTAAACCGAATAAGTTGGAGTGGCTCCACTGAAGCTGCCTGTCTCATTTGCCGTGACCCTAGGCTCCAAACGGGTTGGTTACCCCATCTTGCACCAGGGTTGCTCAAATTTCCAGAGTGCGCGACGTGGACGCAGGAGTAGGAATTGAGTATAGCCTCGCAACTGTAACAGCATACCGAGCCAAACCAACATCCAAAATAATTGGGAGAGTCTCCCTCCTGGGTAGGGAATGCCATCATTCTCGAGCCGTTCAGAGACAGCTTATAATTGTAAGAAAAGATAAGGAGGCACACGACAAATGGGAAAACAGAAATCCACCGCTCTGAATTATAAGACCTCGATTTCAATACGAACTATAAAAATCACCACATTCAGGTGACAATCTTCAATTGGAAGCTGAACCCTTACGCTTCCCTGATGGAAGGAACGAGGTTCAAAAGGAGTTCTGTTTTCAGAAGAAGTTTTCATATTATACATCAGGAGAGGATTTCAGAATTTTTTAGGGTTACATTTTTGGACCGAAGTGGCTCCTTTTAAGGAGGTGGTGAATTTTCTGATCTTAGCATCACTACTTTAAGGAATATACTAGTTTATTGTGGGTTTTCCCCTCCGGCTTCTTAGGCCCGGGCTCAAATACATATATATTATATGTCGAGTCTCAAGGCAAACTCAACAAAATGCTCATAACACCCTTCCTGCTTTATGGTGCAGAAGCATGAACGACGACGACAACTGATGAGTCAGCGCTGGGAGTTTTCTAGGGAAACGATGGTAGGATGACCTGCATGAGATATACGACATCATTGACCGAGTCTGTACCAAATCCAGAGATAGTCCAACTTTGAAAGCTTTCTACGCCAGTATAAGCGGATGAAGAGGATACCTCCACTCCATTCGGGGGAACGGCTATGTGAAGAACGGACTGTTGAAAAATATTAATGAAGAATCTCCTATTCATCTGCGATCTGCGCCGAATTAATTGGTCAGCTCGGTGGATATTTGGTCAATATTGATAGGTGAAGAGTTTCAAGATCCTTACGGGGGCTAGTGTAGATCGTTTTGCGCAAGAGAATTCTGAGCTTTGTCGAACGCTAGTTGAGTGAGCTCCGAAATCGAATAGGTAGACGCTAGTTTTTCGAACTTTGAAATGAATATATGGAGTTGGATATGAAGATTTTTGTCCAAGTTCTTGAATACATTGTCTGTTAAGCGGATGTTATGTTGGTATTCTTAAGTGTCCAGTTCCAAGCTGCTCACAGCTAGTACAGAGCACCCTTCATCGAAGGACTTTCCGTTTTTTCGTACACTAAGTCAACATAGCTGGGTTTGGAGGAAGAATAACTAAGCTTGATCCAGTTTTTGCCGCGGCAAGACTATTCTTAATATTTTTTTTTAAATTTTTATTATGATAAATGATGTCTTCCTTGCATTTTCATTAATTATAAAATTAACGCCGAATTAAATTTTATTACTTCCAAACATTTACATGCGTTTATAGACCGAGAAAGAGTTAATATTTTTTTCTTTAATTTTTTTCTCTGACCTCAAGTGTTCTAAATGCGCAGTGAAAGTACAAATTTAACTGTAAAAAAAATTATTCGCATTTAAAATGATTGGAACGCATTTGAGTAGCGTTTTATTGCCGACACGTTTAACACGCTCGTTAAAAGAAGCAGCAGAAAAAAGAACAATCAAAAATCATTTATATGACATATGTAGCAATAAATATAAATATGTACGTACATATGTATATGTGAAAATGTCTCAGTAATAATGTAAAGTCAACTGGAGCTTTTGTTGGCTCACATTGACAAGCCTGAGAACATTTACGCTACGTTTCGGTTGCTCTGATTTCTTGGGACAGAAATTCATAAATCAAAATGGTAAATATTTAAATATTTATAACATTT
Organism: Ceratitis rosa; assembly: GCA_037013455.1. Lineage (NCBI taxonomy): Eukaryota > Metazoa > Arthropoda > Insecta > Diptera > Tephritidae > Ceratitis > Ceratitis rosa. Next base: position 34,237,440 of record JAWMAG010000004.1, read on the forward strand.
TGTTGTTGCAATTTTTTCGGATTTTAGTTTTCCTTGCAATGGCATGCACGTGAAACTGGTGACATTTCTTTATGTATGTATGTATGTGTGTGCGCATGTGTGTTTGTATTGTTGTACTTTAAAGGATATCAATTTCATTACACGCTGCTTGTTTGCTATTAATTTTTTTCCACATACATATATACATATACAAACATACAAACGTATGACCATATATGAGTGCATGTAATCACTTTCTCATGTCAAACACACACGCACACACACATAAACACACTGAATTTTATTTTATTTTTATATTCCTTTTTTTTTGCATGAAATGACAAGGACACTCCCATATTTAGCACATTAACGCTTGGTGACGGCGTGCACAGCAACAAACAAGCGACAATAATGGCAGCCAGCCGTCCGATAATTCGAATGGGAGCGCACCCAGTCGACAAAGAAGAGAAGAAACATAAAGAAAAATGAAAAAAATAAATAATAATAAAAGCAAACTAACAAATGGGTTGTGAAAATGTACCAGCAACACCCCTTCCAGAGCGAACAACAACAACAACAAACACAATAAAGCAAAACAACAACAAAACAACAGTGAAGCAACACAGCAAAGGGCGCCGCCGCACTGCGCTCGTTTCATCATGTCAGTGGCCCCTCTCTCTCTCTCTCGCTCTCTCTCAGGCTGACTGGCTGGCAATCAAGGTACGTGCGCCTGCGTTCAACGCCCAGTGCCCAGCGCACATACGGGTTAAATCAAACGAAGTGAAAAGAATAGCACCGGTATGTGAGTTGGCTTGACAGGGCTCAGCTGGCTTGCGGGCTGGCGGACTGGCGGGTAGTGCTGCGCGTATGTAATGGAGAATGCCATTTTCAATTATGCCACAAAGCACATAGGTACACACACACACACACATTTACCTGTGACGTTAGCAACCAGTAAAGCTACCGCACCCCTCTCTTACTCTCTCTCTAACTCACTCAGTCGACGCAAGCAAGTAACATCAGCAGCACCTTCCCTTCCCGTTTATCAGCAATTCTTTGTTATTCAAGGCGCGGTTGCAGCCATTATTTTTGTTACTTACACGTGTACATACATATGTTTTACACTTTCATTGTTGCTGTTGTTGGCTTCGCTATTGTTGCTATTACCGCTGTCATTGCTGCCGCTGGTTTATTTATTTGTGTTTGCAATACAAAATCAGTTACGCTTTCACCCTGTTTGCAGGATTTTATATGCTTTCGCGTCGCTGGGTTACACCTACCCGGGCACAGCTCAACTCAGCTCAGCTCAGCGCAGCGTTCGTCGCTTGGGTGAAGTTCACCACCCAAAAGGGAATTTTCGATGCTAATGTGGAAGCTGTGCATCCGCGCCCAACACCAGCCGCCGTTAATGATAGTTACTACTGTATTTATTTGTTATAGTAATTTCTCGTTGTTGTTGTTTTGATTTTGTTATTCCATGCATTTTGTTGCTTGTTGACATGTTGTTTACATTCAACGCTTATTTGTTGCCGCCGTATGCTTCAATGCTGTGCTGCGCCATCAACGCTTGTTTGTATCGCCTCTTTAACGCGATGTCAACTTCCTGCTACGTCATCGCCACACTTTCGTTCGCACTTTGGGAAATAGAAATGCTGTTAACTTGTTTCAAGTTGAGTAAGTTTCATCCCTTCCGGGCAGTAGTAATTTCAGGGTATCGCAGTGGTTTGAATTTCTAATGAAGCTGCGTGAAATGTGGTTGGTCAGTCAGCTGGAAGTCAAATTTAAAACAAAATATTTACAAACATATGTAATAAAATAAAATAAAACATTAAAAAATTAAATTAATTAATTAAATTAAAAAAATTAAATCGAGCAAATTAATAAAAAACAAATAAAATAAAATATAAAAAAGTTAATTAAAAGAAATACTATGAAATGAAAAGAAAACAAAATAAAATAAAAAACTAAACCAAACAGAATTAAATTAAAATAAACTGAAATAAAATCAAATAAAATTATATTAACGAAAATAAAATAAAATAAAATATCTCTACCATAAGAAGTCTGATGAGGAGATGTGGTGATCTCCGAAACAGCTGTCACTTCTACCATTTTTCTTTGTTGTATAACAAAATATTCAATGCCTGTTAGCTCACTATAAAATAACAAACATTAATAGTATATATGGCCGCAAAAAACAATTTTAAAAATAAAAGAAAATTAAATTAAATTAAATTAAATATATAAAATAAAAAAGGAACAAATAAAATAGAATAAAACTAAACAAAATAAAAACAATTAAAGTAAAATAAAAATAATATACTCGTAATATAAAATACAACAAAATAAAATAAAATAAAATAAAATAAAATAAACTAAAATAAAATAAAATAAAATAAAATAAAATAAAATAAAATAAATAAGATAAAATAAAATAAAATAAAATAAAATAAAATAAAATAAAATAAAATAACATAAAATAAAATAAAATAAAATAAAATAAAATAAAATAAAATAAAATAAAATAAAATAAAATAAAATAAAATAAAATAAAATAAAATAAAATAAAATAAAATAAAATAAAATAAAATAAAATAAAATAAAATAAAATAAAATAAAATAAAATAAAATAAAATAAAATAAAATAAAATAAAATAAAATAAAATAAAATAAAATAAAATAAAATAAAATAAAACAAAATAAAACAAAATGAAATAAAATTAAATAAAATAAGATATAAAAAATAAAATGAAATAATATAAACTAAAATAAAATAAAATAAAATAAAATAAAATAAAATAAAATAAAATAAAATAAAATAAAATAAAATAAATAAAATAAAATTAAATTAAATAAAATAAAATAAAATAAAATAAAATAAAATAAAATAAAATAAAATAAAACAAAATAAAATAAAATAAAATAAAATAAAACAAAATAAAATAAAATAAAATAAAATAAAATAAAATAAAATAAAATAAAATAAAATAAAATAAAATAAAATAAAATAAAATAAAATAAAATAAAATAAAATAAAATAAAATAAAATAAAATAAAATAAAATAAAATAAAATAAAATAAAAAAAAATAAAATAAAATAAAATAAAATAAAATAAAATAAAATAAAATAAAATAAAATAAAATAAATTACATAATATGAAATAAATTAAAATAAAATAATTTACTTATTTACTATATATAATTGGGGCTTTGTAACCGCTTAAGCGATTTTCAGCCGAGCTTCTCCTCCAATTTATGGTTTTGCGTCTTGATGTTTTTCCAAAAAATGGAGGTACCCACAGTTTATACTGGTGATGGTTTTTCTTTTTTGCTGTGTAGCGCCAATTGGAAATACCAAGTACAGCCAGGTCCTTCTCTATCTGGTCCTTCCAACAGAGTGGATGTCTTCCTCTTCCTCTGCTTCCACCGGCAGGTACTGCATCGAAAATTTTCAAAGCTGGAGTATTCGTATCCATCCGAGCCACATGGCCTAGCGAGCGTAGCCGCTGCTTCCTGATTCGCTGAACTATGCCAATGTCGTCGTATAACTCGTACAGCTCATCGTTCCATCGTCTGCGATTTTCGCCGTTGCCAACTCGAAGAGGACCATAAATCTTACGCAAAACTTTTCTCTCGAAAATTCCTTACGCCGACTCATCAGATATTGTCATCGCCCATGCTTCCGCTCCATATAGTAGAACCGGTATGATGAGCGATTTGTAGAGTTTGGTTTTCGTTCGCCGAGAGAGTACTTTACTTTTCAATTGTCTACTTAGACCAAAGTAGCACCTGTTGGCAAGAGTGATTCTGCGGTGGATTTCCCAGGCTGACATTGTTGTTGGTGGTAATGCTGGTCCCTAGATAGACGAAATTATCTACGACCTCGAAGTTATGGCTGTCAACAGTGACATGGGAGCCAAGTCGCGAATGCGATGACTGTTTGTGTGATGACAGGATATATTTCGCCTTGCTCTCGTTCATTACCAGACCCATATCCTTCGCTTCCTTCTCCAGTCTGGAGAAAGCAAAACTCACGGCGCGGTTGTTAAGGTCAATAATGTCGATATCATCGGCGTACGCTAGCAACTGTACACTCTTATAGAAGATTATACCTTCTCTATTCAGCTCTGCTGCTCATATTATTTTCTCCAGCATAAAATTAGAAAAGTCACACGAAAAGAGTCACCTTGTCTGAAATCTCGTTTGGTATCGAACGGCTCGGAGAGGTTCTTCCCGATTCTGACGGAGCTTTTAGGGTTGCTTAACGTCAGTTTACATAGCCGTATAAGTTTTCGTGTCGAAGGCGGCTTTAAAATCGACGAAGAGGTGGTGGGTGTCGATTCTCTTTTCACGGATCTTTTCCAAGATTTGACGCATGGTGATTATCTGGTCAAGGGTTGACTTAGCAGGTCTAAAACCACACTGATAAGATCCAATCATTTTGTTGACGGTGGGCTTTAGTCTTTCACACAATACGCTCGACAGGACCTTATAGGCGATATCCCTAGAAAATTGGCGCAGACTGCGGGGTCCCCTTTTTTATGGATTGGGCAGAGCACACTTAAATTCCAATCGTCCTTGTCAGCTCTTCACCGCCATGTTTGAATAGTTCTGCCGGTAGGCCGTCAGCTCCAGCCGCTTTGTTGTTTTTTAAGCGAGCTATTTCTATTCTAACTTCTTCATGGTTAGGTAGTGGAACGTCTTTTCTATCGTCGTCGGTTGGGGTTTCGGGTTCACTATCTCCGGTTACTCCGTTTTCACTGCTATTCAGCAGGCTGGAGAAGTGTTCCCTCCATACTCATGCATCTCGGCCTCTTTCTTTTTTGTCTGCAGATGCGTCTTGCTGCCCTCTTCAGCTCTCGGCTTGACTACACCCCATAAATTAACTTAAATTAAATTGAATTAAATTAAATTAAACTATATAAAATAAAATAAATTTAAGAAAATAAAATGATATCAAAAAAATTAAAAGGAAATAAAATAAAATGAAATGAAATGAAATTAAATAAAATAACATAAAATAACTAAAATGAAGCAAAATAGAATAAATTGGGGGGAAAATCAAAACAATAAAATAATTAAATACAGGAAAAGAAATAATAATACAAATTAAATTAAATAAGATAAAATAAAATAAGATTAAATAAATTAAAATATAATAAATTAAAATAGATTAAATTAAAAAAAAAAAATAAATAGGAAAGAAAAAAAAATAATGAAAATAAAATAAAATAAAATGAATGAATAAATCAAATAATATTGTCGACACTTTAACGCTTTTTACTAGCTTTGTCGTGCATCTACGCTTATACCTTTTAACTTTTATTTCTGCCTATAACTCGGCTCCAATTAATTTCAAAAATTACTTAATTTTTTTTTTTCATTGAAATCCATATAAGGGAAATTCTGCAATCTTTCTGCTCTCACGATATTTAAATTACAAGAAAATCTGATAATAAATAGTATTTCATTTTCTTGACTCAATTAAGATGTTATCCATGCTACAATTTTAAGATTTCTATGTACGAGTACATATGTAAGTATGTATGTAGGTATGTACATAAATTAACACTATACAAATGTGTAATTACAAGAGTAATTTTTCTTGTAAGACATCCAATGTAATGTGTGGCGCAACACTTTCGAGATTTTTTTTTTATATACGTGTACATACATACAATACATAAATATGTGTAAAAATATCCCAGTAAGCACAACCGTTTGGGCTCGACACGATGGGAAAAATGTTTGCAAAAAACCTTAGAAGTCCACGTCATTCACTTAGTAGTAGTCAGAGACGTTTTGTTTACATATGTACATATGGTACAAGCAGCGCACGGATTCTGGTCTTAAATCAAGTATGCCTGGGTATCCAACTAACATCCTTTTGGGGGAGAGTTAAAGTGAGAAGGTGAGTCTTTCTGGTTGGGGTTAGGGTTTGGAGACCATCACATCAAACATCTACTCCAATTAAAGTTAGAAATAACTTGCCTCGAATGATAGATCCTCCCATTGATGATAAACCTTGAAAACGGTTTAAAGGTCGCGATTTGAGGCCATGTACCTGAAATATCCGGTCCTTACTTAGAAAGATACCACTGCATTGCTGATTAATGTTCACACATGTCAAAAAGGTTGACACCACCGTCGCCCAGAACTACTAAGTAAGAGACAAGTTCGGCAGAAGGTGCGTTCATGTGAAATCTACTACAGCGTCATATAAAGAAGCTCAAAATTTTATGTTGAGTGTGGGGTTTGGGGAGAGGGACTCTCGCGTGAGGTTCGGGCAGTCACTCCACTGCATGAGTACTCGCCACCATCCGAATCAAAGCGAACTGCTTCAACGTATAAATAATTTGTGGCAACGGGCGAAGAGGAGCGATGTGTATCAAAATCATTTTTGGATATTTTAGGGCCAGCTTGCCTCCCCTCGAAGGTTTCTGTGGCAGTTGAACAGTTGTAAAATTCATCTTCCTTGACGAAACATCCAGGAATGTCTTGAAACTGCTTCGCTTCGCCGTTGTTCGAAATATTATTGACAGCAGCACCAGATTCCTGAAAGTTCCTGAAAGTTCATCAATCTATTATACCTGGCACGGTCGCAATGGCCGGGTGGTTGGTGGTTAGCGGTGCGTACTGCTATTCTAAAGGCCAGCGTGATTCGATTCCCAGTTCGACAAACATCCAAAAGTATAGAATTCGACTTGCTCTTCGGCTCTCTGAGAGCTTAACTACTCGTTACAAGAGAGTTACAAATAATCAATTAAAAGATCTGTTCGCCTCGCTTTGTGTTCACTGGGATATACCAAAAGGCTATGCGCACAAAGACTCTACCACACTTTTACCATTTGTTACCCTCACCGCAAAGCGCATTTTATTGTAACACTTACCCACCCCACCAAAATACCAAAATGCTGAGAATGGATTGTGTTTGTCCTTGCCCAGCGCAACAAAACTAAAATTTTCTTGGCCTACACTAATGCGCCAACGAATTACCGCTATAAATTTATGCAGACCCTTATTGTGTGTTGTTGTATTGTACAAATGTGAATGTGTGCACTACAGTTATTGAAATTCAAATAAATAAAATAATATTTGGGATTTCGCACCCTAATGCCGGGGCTTACTACACGATGTGTATTGTAGAATTAGCAGGATATGAAGGGTGGATTGCATATATGTACGAGTATGTATGTATGTATGTATTTACTTATATGAAATTGAGACATTTATATGCTGCTGTTGTGATTTCTCAATTTCCCGCTGCATAAACATACATACATACATACATACATACATATGTATGTACGAGCCAGCAGAAGCTACTTTCAGTTGGTCATAACGAAATTTTGTGGCTGCTGTCGGGCTTTTTTTCCAACTTGTATATATGTATGTGTGTGTGTATTGTCTTTAACCGCGTTGCTGCATTTGTTATTATTTATTAACATATTGTTGTTGCAATTCACTATTCTTGTTGTTTTTATTGATGTCGTTGTTAATGTCATTGTTTGCCTACAATTCGCACACACACACACACATACACACACACTCATACTCGCACAGAAACACCGGGTGAAATTCGCTATGCTTCTTCTTCTATCTACCCCTCGCTATTGTTGTTATTTAATATTTCGATATGGCAGTAACATCATTATCAACAGAGGAAAACAACGACGACGACGACGACGACAACAACAACAACAACAAGAACAGCAACAACAACAACAACAACAACAACAATATCACCAACAACAAAAACAACAACAATATCACCAACAACAACAACAACAACAACAACAACAACAACAACAACAACAACAACAACAACAGCATCAACAACAAAACAACAACAACAACATGTAGCGTAGAGAGAGAGTACGCACTATCCAACAACAATAATATAAACAAGATTTGACAGTTCAAACGGCAGAATGACTAAGCGAAAAAAAAGTAGTGAAAATAACAGTTTTAATGCTCGCGGCGGCAGCAGCGCAGCAGCACAGCGCCACGTTGAGGTCTTAATCTAACCAAAAAACTATAAACCAAAAATTTCCCTGGAGGGTTGAAGAAGCGTTGACAGCACGCACAATGGCAGAACATACTTTTATACATAGACACATACATGTATGCATACATATATACATACATATGTACGATTAAAGGATATGGTGAGCATCAGAGGCTTGCCAGGCAGGCATTGTAGCCAAATCAACGCGCATTCAAAGTAAAGCAAATAATAAATTTTGGAAAAATAATATTTTTATATAAGTATTTGGGTCTTTATATAAAGGGTGAACAATTTCGAGGTTCCCAACTTATTTAAAGAATAAAAAAAAACACAGAAAATTTAAATTGAATGGAGAATGTTTATTATCAACCGAAAGAACATTTCTTTATTTTTTAAAATTATCTCTACGCGGCTACGTCCCAGTTGGTCCATACGTTAAGTCCACTTTTCACTGACTCGTTCGAGCATTTCAACTGGTAGCTGGCGAATGATACGCTTGATGTTTTGCTCCAAGACCTATATTGAAGCGATATGGTCCGCAAAGACTTTAGACTTTACATATCCCCACTGGAAAAAGTCTAACGGTGAGATATCATACGATCTTGGTGACCAATCGACCAGCCCAAAACGTGAAATTATCCACTCACCGAAGTGTTCTCTCAATAAATCCATGGATTGATGTGATGTGTGGGAAGAGGCGCCGTCTTGTTGAAGCCAAATGTCGCCGAGATCACGAGCTTCAATTTTAGGCATCAACTAGTCTGAATGAAATCGCAACTCTTGAAACATTACAGTTTTCAAATGCAGCATTTTACCCATTGAGTCAGAAGTGGGCCTCATCGCTGAACAAAATTTTCACTCAAAAAATTCGGATTTTCTTGGAACTTTTCCAGTGTCCATAGAGCGAAGTGATGTCGCATGGGAATGGCTTCAGTTCTTGCTCGAGCTGTATTTTGTACGCTTTTAATTTAAGTTTTCGTTAAAAGAAATACGCCAAGTCTTCCATACGTCAGTCCGAGTTGCCGAATCGGCTCCCAACGGTCTTCGTGTAATCTCTCAGCTACGGCCGCTATATTTTCTTTACTGCGACGGGGTCTATTCGGTCGAATGTTGTCCAAGCGGAACTATCAATGAAGTATTACTTCACGAGGCTGATAAGCACTATGGCTCTCATGCCTTACTGGATTTTAGAATCATACATTCAGAACACTATAAATTCATTAATTACTTAAATAGGTCAAGTCTTCAGTCTATCATCTTTCTCCGCGGACGGAAAGTCCTAGTTTCCGCTCCTTGCTTTCTTAGTGAGATTAGGGACACGGTCGAGGGTTCGGATCTATATTCCCCGGAGAGGTTTTATCTGCGCTCCGGTCTGGTAGTATGCTGTTAAGCTATCCGACGAGTCCGACCGAAGCTAGCATGGCATCTTCAACATTGCTCGGTGCCCTCTATGCTCATCTAGCAGAAGACGCTTCATAAATTGTAAAATAATCACGGCACATCTGGTCCATATACATATATACATATGTATACTTTTTAAGAATCATTGCTATCAGTAGGCTTTCCGGCGTTAATGTGTCTCCGATACACCGCTTGAGTTGCTTGCGCTTATTTTCAAATCAGCCAAAGTTTAAAAGAATGTGCTCTGCGTCTTCCATCTCCCCATGGCAATGCAAAGGATTGTCCGCATGCGTGTACTTATGCAAGTATTGACGAAGGCAGCTATAGCCTATGAGGAACTGCGTGAGGTAATAGTCAGTTTCAGCGTGCTGCCTTTCGATCCATTGGCTTACACTAGGGATCAGCTCCCTTGTCCATCTTCCCTTCGGGGAGGAATCCACCTTTGCCCCTTATTTATGCTTTGTTGCATGATTTCTTTTCGTTTAGTTGGATTGTGCTTACTTCTTAGGGGTTGCTGTGTGCTATATCTACTGGACATCTTCCGGGCAGTAGGTTTGCGGCTTCGTCTGACACTGTCACGAATACACGAATATTCTTGGCGACACCAATCTATGTACCGAAGTTGGTGCTCTCAGGTACGGCGTTATCAGTGTGTCATTGGCCGAGATTGGTGCCGCATATATTAGAATGGACGAGCTGACGTTCGCAAGTAATTTTCTTCTTTGTTGTCTTGGTTTTCCTTTACTTTGCATGAGTCTACCGAACTTGCTCGCTTTCTAGCCAGAGTATTTCAACTGGTCCTTGAAGCTACATACGTGTAAGTCTGCGATCAACAATAACTTCGAGATATTTAATGGGTTGTCTAGAGTCCATCGCGCAGCTGCCTACTCTCACTTGTGCACCCTCTACCTTTTACCGGCTGGCCATTACCAAAGCCTCTGTTTTGTGATCCCGCTGTTAAAAGCCACGCTTTCGCGCAAGCTATGGTTTCATCTGCATTGCCCCTGGACATCCGGTTTCATTATTTTAAATACCTCATTTCATTTGAAAAATCGGTCGTATATATGTTATAGTAATCGGATCTGGTTCCGACAAAAGATCATTTCCATGTGCACCAGTGCATTTTGGTACCAATTTTTGTTAAAATATCTCAAAAGCTAAGGGACTAGTTTGCTTACAAACATACAGACAGACAGATGGACATATTTAAATCAACTCAGCTCGTCATTACGACCGGATCGGTATAAATTTTAGTGGGTCTATCGCCTCTCCTTCTGGTACTTACATACTTCGAGACAAAGTCAATATACCATTTAATGTACATGAAAGGTATAAAAAATATATAGATATGTATGCTTGAATGGATTTGGTACCAGCAGCCTCTGCCAGGTGCATTACGGTATTATACATTACGCGCTATTGACTTTTGCATGCTCAGCGACAGAGCTCGAGCCTTCGAGCATTCAATGCGCACACACACTTACCCATGTCATCTTTATATATATAGGTATAAGTGTAATTGTGCATACTGCAAGGATCATCCTTATTACTCTCACATGTGTATACATATACATGTACACGTATGTATAAGTACATATGTACTTACATTAATCCTCTTCTCATACCGAAAAAACTCACACATCTTCGTGTTTTTCGTTGTTGTTGTTGTTTTATTTGAATGTATTTTTGTTCGCTAAATTACTGTTATTCCTTGAGATTTGTGCTATTAATTTAATTGTTGCAATTTAACGAGGTGTCAACGTAATGCACATTTATGTATTTTGTAGCTCATCTTAAGCGACTCAGCAGCAGCAGTTGATGGTACGATTGAAGGGTGAGGACATTTATTTTGGTACTTTTGAGTTTGTTTTGTGCGATTTGCTGACTGAAGGATGAGTAATGCGGACGAAAATCTTTGAATTTGTAGCTATGAATGGTGGATGCAGCTTTTTTGCAGTACTGAGACGGTGGAGGAGCTTGAAAGCTGACTACTCAATGCATCGTACATTAAGACTAATTTTACCAAATATCCTATACGGGGTTAGGTCGCTGAAAGGTGACAGCACTTGCACGGATAAAAACCGAGTCGACACCGGTGCGTAGAATCGGGTATCGTAGAGAACTAGAGCTGCTTCGAGAGTCCGACGTAATACGGACACAACTTAAGTTTGCCTATTGTACAAGATTACACTCCTACTTATCCAGACTCGACTGGGGCATACCTAACGTATGTCCTGCTTACAATGAGTCCATCCACGACACTAACCAACTCTTTGCATGCCCTCGAAAACTAACCCATATAACTCCCCTTTCCCACTGGTCTGAACCCGTCGAAACAGCTCGTTTCCTGGCTGGACCTCGATGACATAGACTGAGCTCAACTGCTCCGAAACGGGGTTGGTAAACCGCCACAACAACAACAACAACATACATCGTACACCGATCGGTACACCTTTCCTGGCAGACAGAAAAACCTTTTTTGCTTCGGGTTTCCTACTTATAGTAGGACTTAGTATCTCTACCATTTTAAACAGGAACATCGCTAAGAGAGCTTACACTCACTGTCTTAGGAGGCGCTCAGGAGGTTTTTGAGATACTTCTTTACCGTGTGAACTATAGTATTTGCAAGAAATTTTTCTCCTGAAATCACAGAAAAGCTTGAGATTTTGTTTCGGTAAAAGCGATTTAATCAAGACTATCAAAGTTTCAAAATAAAGTTATGAGTCGATTAAATACTGTTGCCAAAGAAAGGCACCGTTGTTTCATCGACTGGCGGGACTAGTATTAAGAACAGAGAACTAATTCCTCGCTTAAGTATTTGAAAAAAGGAGATATGGTGAAACAAACAATTATCTCACTCAATATATTTATGGACATTATCTTCACAGATTTGGATTAGAAGACATCGCCCTGACTAACACTACAAAGATCTATGCTGCGCACATAGAATATTAACTCGGGCTACCCGATTGCGCATAAGGGTGTGTACACAACACGGAACAGAACCATTTGTTCGTCTGCTTCATATCGAAGTAGTGACTTTGTTTTTAAAGAATGACGGAAAAGTAAAGCACTAGGGTATTCAAAACTTGGGATTTCCAAAAACGACCTGAAGCCATTAAGCAGGGCAGTGGAAATTAAGTCTACACAGCACAAAGAGTAAGCCTGAAGATCGGGTCTCGCCATCTACCCATCCCAAAATACACAGTTGTGATAATTAGTTTGTTATTGAGGTTGCACGGAACTCGGAACCCTGATCAAGCTCGGTTCGGCCTACTAGCTGGGTGATCCAAGTAGAGATACTTTCTCAATAGGACTTTTTTGATAGATCGCTTCGCTCTATGTGCTATTGAAAAGTTCCAAGAATATCCGAAGGTTTCATACTAAATTTTGTTCAGCGATGAGGCCTATTTCGGGCTCAATGGGTGTGTAAACAAGCAAAACTGCCGCATTTGGGACGAAGAACAACCAGAGAACATCGGTGACAAGATAATTTCACATTTTGGGCCGGTCGATTGGACACCGTTAGACTTTTTCCTGTGAGGATATGTAAAGTCTAAAGTCCATGAGGGCAAACTCGCTTCGATTCAGGCCTTGGAACAAAATATCTCGCGTTTCATTCGCCACTTAAAAATTGGACTCAACGAATGGACCATCTGAGGCGTAGCAGAAGAATGTTCTTTCGAATGATAATAAACATTCTCCATTAATTTTAATTTTTTTGTATTTTTTCCTTTAGAAAAATAGGCAACTTCGAACTGGATTACCCTTTTTCGATTATTATCGAGGAGATGAAATCGGCCTGGGGTATGTCGCTGCAATTGCGAAAGAAGTCATTAGAAAAGTGAAATATCCTTCTATCATCAGTTCTCATCAGACAGTGCCCTGTTCATGGAGGTCCTGTTTAGAGGGAGTAGAGATTTTGTTCACTTCTTTTCGATCAATGGCCTGATCAATTTGGTTACATTGCATGTGGTTTCACTCCACATTTGGTTTTGGCCGCATTGGTGAAGCCGTCCAACAGGTAGTTTGATCAGAAGAGGGTCATGCGGAATTTTCAGTGACACTTTCGTTTTCACCAAGTTCTGGCTATGTAACTTCTGATTAGTTTAATCATTGTGAATATCTAGAGGTAAGTTCACAAAAATTTTGCACTGTGAATACATAAAACTGCAAGAAATCTGGTGTTTGCTTACATTTTTCCATACAATCTTACTCTTTTCTATTTCATTACTTTTTTTTAATTCTCATTTGGTTAATAAATGTATATAAATAAAATTTTAATTTTTTGAAGTTCATTTGATATATTTTTATTGGGAAAAATAATATGATGGTTTTGAATTATTAATTCGTGCGGTTTTCTAAGAGAAGGCTCTACTAGTATTATTTCGCGTCGTGTTCATCTGTGGCTATATTCATTTCAAAGGTACTGTTATTTCGCGTCGTTTTCAGGAAACAACAATTTGTTTCATTCATTTAAAAATGTCTAAATTTGTACCAGATAAAGTGTTTTTGCGGGGAGTTATTCTTCATTACTTTAACATGAAGAAAAGTGCAACCGAATGCCATCGTATTTTACTGGACGTTTATGGTGACCCCGCTTTAGCCGAACGAACGTACCAAAAGTGGTTTGCACGGTTTAAAAGTGGCAATTCGGACTTCAACGACGGAGAACGACCCGGACAGCCAAAAAAATTTCAAGACGAAGAATTGGAGACATTGCTCGACGCAGATGCATGCCAGACGCAAGAAGAACTTGCAAAAGTATTAGGAGTTGATCAAGCAACCGTTTTCAGATGATTAAAATCATTAGGATTCATCCAGAAGCTTGGAAATTGGATGCCTTATGAATTTAAGCCAAGAGACGTCGAACGTCGATTCTGCATGTCGGAAATGTTGCTTCAACGCCACCAAAAGAAGTCATTTTTGCATCGGATTGTCACTGGTAATGAAAAATGGATTTTCATTATGATAATCCAAAGCGAAAGAGATCGTATGTGAAGCCCGGCCAACCATCGACATCCCAGCAAAGCCGAATATCCATGGTGCCAAGGTTGTGCTATGTATTTGGTGTGACCACAAGGGTGTACTCTATTATGAGTTATTGAAATCGGATCAGACGATCAATGGGGATCTCTACCGAAAACAATTGATTCGTTTGCAAAGGCCATCGCGGAAAACCGACCAGAATATGCGACTAGACACCAATCTATAATTTTTCATCATGACAACGCTCGGCCACATGTTGCAAGGCCAGTTAAAAAACTATTTGGAAAACTGTGGGTGGGAAGTTCTACCTCACCCGCCTTATAGCCCAGACATAGCACCTTCCGATTACCTTTTGTTCAGATCAATGCAGAATGCCCTCACTGGAGTACGCTTCACTTCAGAACAGGGTATCAGAAATTGGCTCGATTCTTTTTTGACCTCCAAGCCGGAGAAGTTATTTTGGGATGGGATCCACAAACTGCCAGAAAGATTGGCAAACATCGTAGTTTCCGATGGGCAATACTTTGAACATTAAATATTTAACAATTTTTCATAATAATGGAATTTAAGTTAATACTGAAATAAAATTACATTAATAATTTTGCTACTTCCAAACTGTCAAATTTTTTAAGATCTAATCACCACTCAATGTTGGCGCTAAGTTAACCACAACTTAATCGACAGATGCACGTTAACCGGATGAGTTTTATGCTACCTTTCGTTCAAGTAGTGATTAAGTGCTTAACCAGAGATGGTGAAAACGGTCCTTAGGCTCGTCAATTCATTGTCAACTCAAAGTAAACACATGCGAATAATATTCTTCAGTTTTTGATGAACAAACAAGAAAAAAAATTTGCAAAAAATAGATAATAAAAAAAATAGAATAAAATAAAAACCGGCGCTCCAAAACTAATCTAAAATTGTGCGGTGGAATATTTATTGAATTTTTTCTTTACTGAGTAAACTAATTTTCGGTCACATCCTACGTTTTTACTCTCCTCGAAAGAAGAAAAAGAAAAAAAGAAAAAGAAAACCAAATTTTTTTTATAGCTTTTCTTGTTTACGGTGCAATCGGAAAACGATTCAGTAAATTCCCATTAAAAGCATTCACGCGAAATTAGAAAATTATCACATATGCAAATGAGCAATTTCATAACTTTGTGGTAGCAACAACAACAACAACAACAATAACACACAATGACTGCAGCTGAAGCAGCAGCCGGTTTGTTTGACAAGCTAATTTCAAACACACATCGCGCTAAAGTGCAACCGTTGTATCGGTGGCGAGCGAGCGAGCGATGGATGGATGGTAATTGCGAAGACTAGGAAACAGAGACAGACACCAACTGCTGCGGCAGCGGCAGCAACAACTGATTTGTGCAACACTTTGTAATGGCATGCAACACACCTTAATTTTCAGTTGTAAATACACACTTACATACATATGCATGCCTATATATATGTATATATAGATTTGTAAGCAAGCAATCACAAGTCAATATGCCGCGGAAAGCAATTGGTTTGCTTGAAAGCCGTCGGTGAGCCGCTGAGCATGTGATTATTATGCGGACTTCTGAAATTTATGTTTATATCTCTTAGAATACTATATGTACACGTATGTATGTATGTACGAGTGTGTTTGCCATTTGTTGCATTCAGCAATTTTCGCCCAACAAATGAGAGTGTAAATTCGCGTGTAAACACTTGGATCACCTGCTGGGGCGCATGCGCATGCGCAACGGAGGGCGACCGACGTCCAGTTAGCTTTCGGCGACGGCTGGTGGTGTCTAGCCGCTGTTGGCTGCCGACTCTTGGCTGTTGGCTGTTGGTTCTGCGTTCTTCGTTCTTTACTGTCACTGCGCTTGGACTTTGCGGCTTTTAGTGTGGCTTTAGTTAGTTAGCCACTGGCAGTGCTTCCGTTGTGTGCCTTTTGGAAATTACATTTTCGCAAATAAGGATATTTTCAACAGCCGCAACGAAAATTACAACAACAACAGCAACAACAACAACACACAAGCGCATAACGACAACAATTGTAGTGAGCACAGAATTTTCGCCATTCGCCATAGCAATAATAATAATAATAATAATAACAGCAATAACAAACAACAAAGACGTCAACGACCCAATCGACTGATGTGAGTGTGTGGGTACGTGTGCGAATACACGTTACACGTTGCTCGTTGCTCCGCATAATGACAGTTGGTATGATAGCAGTTGTGCCGTTGTTTGTCGTTGTAGTTGTTGTACCATTGCATTGTGTCAGTCGCTTTGGGACAATAGGCAATCATCGTAGCGCTACTACGCTTTTTTTGTGCCACGGCGAGTAGAAGAAGAAGAAGAAGAAGACAAGGAAGAAGAAAGAGAGAGCTGAGCACAGCTCGGGCGAGTTGGAATTCTACAGGTATATACCATAATCCTTGGCGACCACATTAGCCGAGTGATTAGCATTGGGTACTAACATTCTTATGACCAGGGTTCGAGTTCTGGTTCGACCAACATCCAAAATTATTATTTTTTGAATGTGGTCATTCCTCGGCAGGGAACGTCAAGCCCACCGAGTGTATTTTTGACATGAAAACAAGGTTCCTCATAAAAATCCATCAGCCGTTTGGGGTCGACTTAGAATAAGCTGTAAGTTCCTCCAGTTATTGGAAAAACCACAATTCGAAGAAGGAGCTCGACCGAAAAGCCCCAAATATACATATATATGTATAATCCCTCATCATTCCTTCCACCAACTGAGCGAAAGAACGGATGTTGTCATCGTCGGTGCCTCTCCACCACATACATACATAAACTGATGGGGATAATGAGCGAACGACTCGAGCTCTACACCCACTGCCATTGCCAATGAAAAAAACAGCAATAAATTAAAAGCCTCAAATGGGTTCCTCCACTTTTGATGACGACCACTGCTGATATACTAAATATTACGATTTGAGGTCCGTAAAAATGAGAGCTGCCAACACTACCCTCCAAAAAGTTCAATGGACAGTACAAGGACGGAAGAAGGTGGGTGTTTATGCAGCTCCTCCACTCCACCATATAAAGGTACAAAAATTTGATGTGGAAAAGAGACTCAGCTACCGAGTTCTGGCTTTAGTAAATGCATGCAACTTTTGCTCTCAATGACTTAAAATATTGAGCTTGGAGTGTCTTTGTTGCCATTAAATTCGGCTCAGACGTGGAGTTGCATGGGCTTCATAAGGTACGACTTAATTAATGGTTACATTCTCGACAACTGCGACGAGACCCTTTGCTTCTTTATATATACTCTCCACCTCTCCGTCAAGAAAGAAACAAGCTCGAGATGAGCACTTCTGCCAGATGACGGAGTACGCCCTTTTAACTATACCAGTCTTGAATGAAATCAAATTCCGCGTTATTCCTCTTCCTGGTGGTACTACTCAATGTAATACACTCCAGAGCGCCGTCAGGAAATTCTTACAACTGTTTCTCAAGCCGTTTGTCGGTTGGATTTCATAGATTGATAGATATATCAATCAATTATCGCTGAGAGGAATTCGGTCTTCTCAAATATGGGAACTATGGCCAACTTCTCACTATTAAGTGGCCTGGCATTGTCCTGATGGAACACAATTCGGCCTCTGTTGATCAAAGATGCCTTTTTCTGGATGAGTGCTGCCTTCAAGCGGTCCAGTTGTTGGCAGTAGTGGGCCGAATTGAGCGTTTGGTCATAGGGGAGCAGCTCATAGTAGATGATTCCTTGTCAATCCCACCAAACACACAGCAAAACCTTCCTGGCCGGCAATTCTGGCTTAGCCACCGTTTCCGCCGGTTCACCACGTTTCGACCACGACCGATTTCGCTTGACGTTGTCGTAAGTGATCCACTTTTCATCGCCAGTCACCAAACGGTTCAGAAATGGGTCGATTTAGTTGCGATTCAGCAGCGATTCGCAGTTGGAAATTCGGCCCATCATGTTTCTTTGCGTTAGTTCGTGTGGCACCCAAACAGCGAGCTTCTTTTTGAATCTAATACTTGGATGGTATTAGGTTTTGGGCAGATTTCTGGACTTCGCCTTAAACTGAGGCTGCCTTTAGACTGAAATACTCGCTCCGTGTCTACCAGCATGGATAACTAAGTAGTTAATTTTGAGAAACTTCTCCGAATTTCCGTCCACCGCACTACTGGGAGCAATGTTTTATGCCCCAGCGAAGCTTCGGAGTCGCCTTTGGAATTTTCCTCCTAATCATCTCAGCAGGGTTGACTTTTCTTCTTACCTTCTGCCGCTGATGAAGTTCCCGGGTGTCAGTATCCTGGACACCACTTGCAGATATAATTAAAATAACCGTTAGGTGCACAAAGTCAAGAAACCGCCGGGCATAGTACAGTCGGATGTAAACCAAAATAATTTCACGTCAGTAGAAGGAAATATAAGAAATGGTAATGCAAACGAGGATGTACAATAACAAAGAGTGTGCATTCACATACATACAAAGGTGTGTGTTCGCGCGCATGTGTGTGTGTCTGTTCGTAATGAAATATAACCCAATATCGCAACTGCAACAACAAATACGAAAAACGCTTATTAATCGCATTGCACATTGCAAAACTGCGCGCCTCCGCCCCACCAAACGATCAAATCCAACAGAAAAGCCAACGAAACCCTCGAGTGTTGCATAAGTATGGATGTATGTGTGCGTGAGTGTGTTTGTGTGTTTGTGCGCGTGCGACCTGCTCGCTGAATGTGAACAACAAGCGCAACGAAACGCAAAATGCACTGGAACGCACAACAACAACAACAACAACGCCACTATTGGTTTGTTGGTGATAAAAAGGATCACAGCATGTCGCCACGGATGCGTTGATCATTCATTATTTGAGGATTGAAAAGTTAATTAACATTTTTTACCAACGACTCAAGCAGTGGCGGCGGCGACGGCGACGGCGACGGTGACGGCGACGGTGACGGCTGTGGCAGTTCGCTAGTGCAGTGGACTCCAAGCTACATTCATGCTTAGTGGGCAATGGACGCATTATTCGTAAGGCGACAATGATGAGGTCGGTTCGTCGTTCGTACCGTTCGACGGTCGGTCCGCAGTTTCGTTGGTTCTTCGCATTCGCAACGCGACTTATTTATTGAAATTTCAGTAATGCAAAAGCAAATTATTATTATTGATAATATTTAAGCCGGAGACGTGGGACCTTGCGTTCCGAAAAAGTTGTGTGGTTGCGACTCATAAAAGGGATGCAAAAGGAAAAATGAAATTATGGACAAAAATAAATATTCAATGATTGAGATACAAACGAATTTGGTTCACATGGCGCAAGGACAGTCGCTTTTTATGTGTATAAATAAGTGACAAAGTTGTTGTCGGCAAGCCAATTAAATACATATACATACATACACACTTTAAACTTCGATGTGATGGGTCTACTTTGAGTATTTCATTCTTTAGCGGAGAAGGAGGATCTCCACGAAAGACCTCTATTGAAAATATCAGATGGAGAGGATCTTGACTTCAGCACATTCACTTCTTCGCTTACGGGAACAGCAACAATCAAGAAAATCTATAAAAATTCAACACAGACCATTGTGTTTCTACTTTGGGTACCCACAATATCTATGCGATCCAGATTCCCGGCAAGGAAGAGAGGGCAAGCAGCCATGACACTTCTGGGAACATTGAAATGTTTACAAATAAACTTGATAGTGGTGTGGGTGGAAATTTCGTCTCACGTAACCAAGATTATGCAATGTGCTCTAAGCCGAAATATTCCCCATCATTGAAGCTGTTTAACTTAGAAAGTGCCATCTCCATCCTCGGAGGCCGACAGATGATAGTAAAAGTTCTTGGTACGATCTCTTTAGAAGTTGGCTGAACAACACAGATCATCCTCTGTGAGCATTCCTGGTATCAGAGACGTAAAAGGGAACAATAGAGTTTATGTACTAAGATATTGGTTGTTATTTGCGACATCAAAGATCTGCCCATGAATACCGAAGTTTTGATGAGCATGAGATGAGGAGGAGACGATTTCACGCCAGTTGCTTTTATGGATAGCCTTTGCGGGGTGGCAGAAGGCAAAACGACCTATTATTTCGGAACCTAAGTGGATGGCCGCAATAGCTGAGTGATCAGCAGTGCGTACTAACATTCAGAATGCAAAGATTGCGGTCGTCCCTCGCCAGGGAATATCAAGTCCTACGAGTGGTTTTTTGATATGAAATAAAGTCTCCTCAAAAAATCCATCGGCCGTTTGGAGGTTATTAGGATAAGCTATATGTATATATATATAATTGGCGCTTTGTAACCGCTGAAGCGATTTCTCCTCCTTCAATTTGTGGTTTTGCGGCTTGAGGTTTTTCCAACAAATGGAGAGACCTACAGTTCATTCTAAGCCGCCTCCGAACGGCTGATGGTTTTTTTACGAGGAGCCTTTATTTCATGTCCGAAACACACTCGGAGAAGTGGAGGACATTACATTCCCTGCCGAGGGGCGACCTCAATTAGAAAATTTAAGTTAATTTTTTATTTAAATTAATTTTCCATAATTTTTGGATGCTGGTGGCACCGGGATTTGAACCCGAGCCTACCGAATGTCAGTACGACAAGCTAATCACTCGGCTACCGCGGCCGCAAGGATACCATAAACTATAAGTTCCTTAATTTGTTGGAAAAAATCAAGACGTAATTGGGGGAGGAGCTCGACCGAAAATTACCTCAGCGGTAAGTATATAGATATATTATATAAGGGAATAGAAATGGACCAAGAAGTTTCCAAGGTACCATAAATCGTCCGTCAGGACGGGAATGATAAGGGACTAATAGAGTTTGGCCTACTTTGTCCTAAATGTGTCCTTGTTCCCAAATCAGCCATCCCTTTTGCCCAAACCTAACCTGATCAGACTTGTTGACGTCCTGACTGAAGTACATTAGATTGGGAATTGAATGTTTAAGTATGTAATATCCTCATCACTGAAATTAGTTGGCATCTACTTTTAAGAAAGATAGACTTCCATGGATCCATAGCGAGTTCTGAGGATAAAGGAATAGCTAGTGGTATTATGAAAAGGTATGTGCTTCCTGCCGAATATCGACTGCAAGCAAAGACCATATGAGAGCAACTTAATTTTGCTAAAGTTCTATTGAATGCAGAACTCAAAATTATTATATCGAAGCCTGGTAAAGAATCATCATCAGCCAATCAGCATACGGACCTGAAAAGTGTGGAAAGCAACTGTAACGACTGGATGAAATAGCTTTTACCCACTAAGAGCCATCGTGCCAATATGAGAGATGGTACAATGTTTTTATACAAGAGTCCTTATAGATTTACATACTCTAGTATGATGAGCCACAGAAGAGAAGGAGAGCAACATTAAACCTTTGGAACCAGCACGACACTGTTTACAGGTTAGAGCTGGCGCAATAAGAAATACCTTAAAATAGGCCGTGCAAATCAGCCTCGGTAAGTGTGGTATTGAGCAATATTAACATCTAGCTGCCTTTAAGTCATCGTCATGAGTATGCTAGACGAGGTAAACGTACAATTCTACCGGGAAAAGCGATCGTTCTGGTCGGAAGAATGAGCAGAAGGAAAGTACGTAGACAATAGAAGAGATTCTTATGTTACTATACTTTATTAGGGCAGTCATGAAGGCTTTGGTGGAGAATTTCAGCCCATCGAGCGTATTTCTGGCATAAAAATAACTTCCTAAAAAACCAATCAGCCGATCAGAGGCAGCTTAGAATAAACTGTAGGCCCCTCCATTTAGTGGAAAAACATCCAGACACCCACCACAATTTAGAGGAATAGTTTGGCCGAAAATCGCGCTAAGGGTTACAAGACGCTAATTATAGGTATTATATATAATGTATATGGTTTCTGGTAGGCAGCCAAACAGCATTTAAGCCAGTTAAAGGTGTCAACACAAGTCAACAGACTGTCGCAGGACAGTACAGAGAACCTCACTCAGAATTCCGGTCATACGGATGTAGAAGGCAATAGGAGGATTAACGAGCTGACTCTTGCAGGCGCCGCTGTTGAGACTGTCACTGCCAACTGTTGCAGACCTATCAGCCACTTCGAATGTTCTCTGAAGTTGTACACTATAGAAGAACACTTGAGGTCTTCGAGCGGTTTCAACTTAAGACTAAATTACTGTGGTACTGCGTAGTTTGTGGAGAAAACTAATGGTGGCCAGCATTATGTGCTTAACATTCTTGTAGATGCATTGGCGGGACACTTTCCCCGTAAGTAATCTTCTTAGCGAGTGCCCAGGATACAGCCGATTGACAAAGCATATCAGTTTTAACTAAGCAATCTTGTATGAAGAATCAGAGATAAAGTTTTTCGGCAACATTTACATCATTAAAATTATAATTCATAATTCAATCCACATAATTGCCACAGCTTTTGTTGCACCACTGAGTTTATGTTTACTATGTTTATGTGTACATATGTATGTATGTGTGTGTGTGTTATGCAACACTTCATTAAGTCACAAATAAGCATAAGTGCAAACACATACTCAAGACTTTTCCTTGCAAGGGCAACAGCGGCATCGGCAGCCTCATTTCAATTTTCAACACAATGGAATGCCCCACGCGGCTCGTAAAGTACGGAGACAGAACGTAAAGGACTTGAAAGCGTAAGTAAACCGAATTATATGCTCTACAAATATCTACTTACGAGTAAGTTAAATAAGCTTTGTTGTTGGCGGGCTCATATGTCAAATTGAGTGTCAACTGGCAATTTGATGTTACACGCTGGGGTTACAAGCGGTTACTATGTACCATATATGTATATGTACGAGTATGTGAGGATGTAAACTTGCAGATGATGTAAATAGAGAAATACACTGAGCAAGTTTTTTGTTTTCAGAAAAACATTAAAAGACATTTGCTCCTCGACCTTAATCTTGATCTGTTCTTCATTGTCATCTAGGCTGCCCTCCCTGTGAATGGCGTCCTCGCAGTCAAATCACTATCCATAGCAATATGGCGCAACTTAGGTCTGTAGCAGGCTAAACACCCACCCAACCAGAATCGATGCCGACATACCCACCTCTTTACATACCCCTTGAAACCGACACATCTAACGCCCTTATCCCTCTGGTCTGAGCCCATCGAAACAGCTCTTTTCCTCGACATACCGGAACTAGCCGGGTTTGTAAAAACCCCCACAGCAATAACAACATGCTGATAGTAACTTTTCAAATTTTGTCCAACCCAGTTCATTTTCTTTAGGATTCTGTCCACAGAGATCGAAGTTGATCTCATTGTGAGGCCGGCCTATGAAGGAATCACCACTAGACTCTTGGCGATCTCTGAACTTGTCCGGAAATGTTTAAGATACTAGTTTTATATAGAGCCCAGAGATCTTGCTACCTTCAGCTTGATATCCGATGTTCCGTCGAGTCGCAGATCTATCTTTGTATTTTTGTTTATTGCTGATTAATATGTTCCCAGATCCATAATTTCTAATTCGTCTCTACGACGGACAAGGTTACGCGCTTCTTGTGTACGCATTTTCCTTCTCGATTTTGGAGCCCAGAAGGCAATCTTTTTCCATACAAGGACGATTGAAGATCCTATCGATCCGTTCGCCAGCGATACCATAATTTTTTCGAGAACGAAATTCTTATCGGTCCCAGTCGACCCAGTCGATCTAGGTAATTCTCCCCAGTTCTGTGCACATGATTGGTGTTTTGCACCTCACTCGGGCAGGGCTTTCCACCAGCTTGCTTATATTATGATGTTTTACTCTGGAAGAGCGTATTCAGAGGGACCTTCCGTGTATCGGATGGTGTTTTAGATTTTCCCTCATGAGGAGGGTTGCTTTAACTTCAGTGGCATGACTTCGGCTTTCTGTGGGGAGAAGTAATTTTCTATGTATCAGAAGCATTTTTGTTTCTATCAGTAACCGAGGGACAAGACCAGTTTGTACAGCATTATCCATCGTGCAGGTTTCGGAGTCTACCTACTGAGTTAAGATCTTTCGGTGACAGATGGAAGTCAAAGGGTAACAAGAGCGATAGACTACGGCGGAGTTCTATACCGCGGGAATTCATCGCAACTCATGGTTGCGAATGGGTATACGGGAAGCTCAGTTCAAATGCAGTCGAACCATTAGATGGGAATATAGCCCTGGATTAGAAAGGGTATGCTCGATACCTTCTACCGCTAGCTCTACAAAGCGATCTCTTGATGGATATGGCTATGCCTCGCGTGTTAAAGATTCTAATTTGAGAAAGGGTTGTGACTCTGGTACGCCCACTCCGTTTGAGGGCTTCATCACATTCTGTGATCGGTTCCGCGAGATCTCGAAACTCTTATTGTATCTTTTAGTATCATCTTTAATGTACCTAGGACTTTTGAGCCTGCCGACGTTTTCAGCTTAGTCACATCTCGTCAACTATCAGAACCAGCCGTCGGTAGGAGTTTATCTTCTCCAAAACTCTAACGATGTAGAATCCAATATGGTTTTCCGGTAATAATTTTTCTTTCTCACTTTCTAAGATCTCCAAACCAACCGAGCTTTTCTCCCAGTGCACACATTCAAGCATATGCTCGCATATGGAATTGTTTGCCATAAGCAGGCCACTTACTTTACCCCGCAAGTGGCAGTAGTGAAGTGTAATAGTTGGTTGCTTGGCGGTTCAGTTGTTTGGTTGTTTGGTTGTTTGGCAGTTCGGTTGCTTGAAGTGTCATATTTAGTTTAAGCCTATTAGTCAAGAGTCAGAGGTCGTACGGTCCTCCGGTGGATGTGAATGCCGCAAGGAATTGTGGGTGTGCAACAATAACAATACGGAGTCAAATGCATAACTTGGCAGCGCGTAATGAGGTGGAATTGGAGTGCCGTGGTGGTGATGGTGGTGGTGGTGGTTGGACTGGGTGGGGTGGGTTTGAAAGGTAAAGGCTTAATGTGACATTGTTGTGCGTATTTAAAACGAGTGAAACTCTACAATGAGTTCCTTCCTTCGCTGCGTCGCCGGAACAACTTAGGCGCTCGTTTGCCGTAAAACTGTCTTCAATTACCGTTGGAAAAATGTAGCAGAAATAAGACGATATCCTTGACGTTGGCCAACGAACAGCTGCTACGTGCGACAACTTCTTGGCCCTCGTCGTTGCGGCAACGGCTGCAAGTCATCATCATGGCAGCGGCAGCGTCGACGTATGTAGCTCAGCTGAGACCTTCGAAATCAAAGTCGGTCAATCACAATCACAGTGAAAGAAATTCGTGTGACAGCATTACATACATACATACATACACACATATGCATGTATATGCGAACATTTGTTTATTTAAACATTTTTGTATTTATATTCGAATATTTCTTCACGTGTGTGTGTGTGAGTGTGTCGATTGGTGTGCATTTGCTTGTACCCGGAGATTTATGCATTCGCATTGTGGTTGGGCATATCACATTTCAAAGCCTTCTAATTTAACAATATTCTCATTAATGTGTACACACAACCCGCTTGCCGTTTCGACGGCGTTTGACATACATACATACATGCATACATACACACACACACCGTGCTCATGAACTGAACGGTCGACCGCCCGACCATCTGATCGCTTTTCAGCTTACAGCTCTCTACGGTTGGTTTACAATGCTCATTGCCGTCTATAAGCGGACTAACGTGTACTTTGCTTGTTTTTGTAGTTGTTGTTGTTGTTGTTGTACGATTCTTATTTTTGCTCCGAGCAGGGAATTATACGCGCCATCAGGCTGCACAGCGAGTCATCTTCGTCAGCGCTGTGTGGTAGAAGAGTACATACAAATGCACATACATATATATGTATACATATATACTAACGGAGTTGATTGAGATGACTGATTGGTAATCGAGTACGCGCAAATTTTGCACAGTGGGTTGAGGAGGGTTTGAAAGAGACAACCCGGGACAGAGCTCTCAATGGAAAATATCCTTTTAACTAGATTTTCACCAATATCGAAGTGGGTAAGCAAACAGTCTCTCTTCCTGGCCGCATGGGCTTAGTGGGTTTCGAATGTGTTGATTAGATTGAAGAGACTGTTCCTAAGGAGTACCCAGATGTGCATAAACCGCACAACGATCAGTAACGATTTTTGTATCCGTATGCTAACCCTCGGTTTCAGAGTCAAAAAAATTGATGGTCTTCATTACATATCCATCAGCTCCATCGTGCCGACGCAGCTCGACACCGGAAGTGTGTGGCTTGTCGGACTTGTTGCCGGATAGGGTCAGTTGACACGCGAAAAACATCTTTCGCTCTTCTTTATTCTGCAACTCATCCTCCATTGTCCATTGTTTCATTGGCTCAAGTAAAAGACGTAGCAACTGATAAGTCATAAAAGAGACGCTGCTTCAACTCGGTTTTTAAGGTAAGCCCATTCGTAGAGGATTTGTTTTCCCGTTGCCTCTTCCTGATATTCGCCTTACTCTAGCAGCAAGAATCTCCCTTCCACACTTTAGATTGGGTTTTGGATTGTTCGCCATCCTATGAGGTGGGAATGCTCCTCAGCTCAGTTCCGTATTTCTTTTCATGAAAATTCATCCGGGTCTGTGAGAGCTTTGATTTACAGTGGTTCACCTTAAGCAGAAACAATTATTGCAACCGTACTTGGGGAAGTGTTCATGCAACTAATCACAAAAATGTTCAGAGTCCGCAAAGACATAGGTATATCATCTATAAGTCTCACTCACACACTCCTCGTGCAGAATATATAATCCGTCATGCTGACTTGACAGCCTTTGATGGATATGCTCGTACAATATAACACCAACTTTTCCATCTGGTTACGGTCTTCTAACAAAGAACTCCGCTGTGCCTCTTCAAAACTGTCCAGTTCTAGTTCTTAAGATTGTGTTTCTTCCGACATCCATCGCTTCTGAATGGAATGGACTCAATAACCCGGCTTCCTCGAAACCTACATGTGTGGGTATGAAGAGTTGATCAAGGGAGGAAGTGTTGTAAAATTATATTAGAAGGTGTTGCGAATTAAAGAAGGGTGCAGAACTGGCGCATACTTTGTAGAATCCAAAGTGCTAATCTGGCGACCGTTGTATAGAGTATACTGAGTTTATGGAGGGAAGCTTAAGGGTGCTTAACTGCAGAAAAAATGTGATACCGAAACCGCATTCAATGACGATAGTATAAATCAGATTAGAATGATATCCGAGCTATTCAAGAAGAAATGACAAGGGTCCGGATCAGTGCATGCTCAATAACCCATCTGTACACACCAATTATCGTTGGACAAATCTCCTCAGTAGTTCCTGCCAAGTCCTATCGGTATGTTGTGCGAAAGACTAAGGCCGACAGTTAGCCAGTGAATTGCGAGGTCAACGTGCTATCTGGAAGAGGAACAGTCCTAGTCATGGACTCCTTTTCTGGCAAAGAGCATGCTAACGTCGGTCTTCACCACTGCGGCCAAAAGGAGATGCAGGGTGAAATCACATTCTGTGTAGCCAGATAGATAATGACCAGATCTATCGAAGAGAAGATAACTACTACTACTAATCCTTCAAAACCGAACCTTCACGAGTATAATCGCACACTGCCTGTTGGAGAATCAAAATAGAATGTTAAAAAACTCATCGGTTCTCCTCAGTGTGGTCTTAAGCCCGGCATATCTATCAAGAAAAGAAATAATTCGCAATAGCAATGTCGTCCAACGCGAAAGAACTCATGCCAAAAGCTGCCACTTTATACAGAGTAGGTAATTAAAAAATTAGGTTCTCCACTCGATAAAAACAGACCAAACTCTGCAAGACGCTCATTATTCCCGTTCTTCTAGAATGCGTATTGATGTTTTTTTAACAAATTAAGGGAAGCGCAGGTTGTACTAAGCTTCACTTGGTGCCGTAAAGAACAAAAGGCCGGCGTTACCCACCGGGAATTGCATAGGTGTAGTTGTTGTTGTTGTAATTGCAAAGATATTCCCCAAAGTAGTTTTTGGGCAATGTTGCGGGAGTAACAGTCCTTGGCCGGATAAAAATATTCGGGTCGTTCCGGTATAAAGACCCGTCTGTCACGGGATTTTAGTTGCCTCTTACGACAGGCAAGCCTTACTGCGGGTAAATTCTTGAACCCCTAAGCAGCAGGGGTAGCCCTCTCAGCATTCTAACTTGAATGATTTGTGTTCTGCATTCTGTGATTGCATTACATTGGGGAATTGCATAGTTATGGTCCTGATGTCTGCTTAAACTTCGTGTATTCGTGGCCGTTCGAATAAAGAGAGAGCTTAGGGAAGATCTTTAGACTCCTCGTTGTAAGAACTTGAGACATTTTATAATTTCAGCTATACAATATATATGCACGTACATTCGAATGCCCAAGTCTCCAGTATCTCTGGTTAAACCATAGCTTAATATGTACCTAATGAGAGCACGAGGGGGAGAGAGATAGTGGTTAGAAAGAGTTGCGAATGTAAAATATAGACAAAAGTAAGAAGATGGCAACGCCTTGAATTGAATGAGAGACAGACTCAACACCCCGGTGTTGTGCACATACTGGCTGAAAGATTTTCACTGGAAGAGAGTGCTCTCAGATCAGTGATTTCTGTGTTCGCTAAGAAGGAGACTTTAAATTAAAAACTTCCACAACCTAACCCACTGTGCAGTAACTGTAACAATGCATAATCTACATGGCTATTCACACATACATATGTACATACATATATATTTGTACTCAAAATACGCAAATTCACATTCTGCTACAATTTCATGCTGGTTTTGTTATTGTTGTTTTTATATTTGATCGGTTTTCTCTTTTTGTTTGTGCAGATTTCAACAGATAAAATTTATACAAAAATATTACCATTGTACAATATATACGAGTACATACATACATACATATATACATATCTGTATCAGATGTCCGAGGTATGAGTTATTATAATAAGAAAGATATCCGATACAACCTAATCAGCTAACCGAACCAAATAGTCAAACAAGCAAACGCCCGACTGAACAGGCGGTTAAATATAACAAATTGTTGTTAAACAAATATGTGTAGATGAAACAACAACAACAACAACATGAAAATAACAATTGAATTGGGAAAAAGAGGGTTGAGAGTGGTGGCGGTGAGGTAGAAGTGTTGTTGTTGCCTCGTACATACATATATATGTACATATGGTATATTGTGTGTAAATAGAAATGTAAATAAATATGCGAATTTATCTCAGTACGCGTATATGTGTGTGTGTGTGTGTGCGCAACAATAGAGTCGATTTGAAAATTAGAAAATCGTTACAAATTTATTGGAGGGCAACAGACGAGTGACAGTACTGTTGTTGTTGTTGTTTTTGTTGTTGTATTTTTTTCAAATTTTATTTTTGCACAATATTTGGCTTTTTGTTTTTGTTTGTTGGTAGTACACACACATGGGTACATATGTATATATGTATGTATGGCTGCGTGAGTATTTTGTACATTTGTTTGTCGGATTTACGTAAATCACACAATCGCTCACGGTAATCAAAGATTGCTACTTACTTATATATGTACGTACATACATACAAGTGACATATATACGTATATATCTCGACTACATATGTACGTGTGTGACTCTATTTCTAACGCCTCTCTCACATTTCGCATCTTATACTCAGAGATAGGAGCCCGAAGTGTGGGTAATGAATAAGTAAGCTTATTATTAAGGAATTAGTATCGTTTAAGCACTTGAGTTGAATAAAAGGTCATACATTGGAGTAAACCTAAACCTCGTGTATTTATTTCTTTTAGTGGCGCAGTCGGTAGGATCTGTGAAAAAGATCCTTAAAACGAACCTATGTTCAAATGTTCTAACTACAAAGATTAAATATTAAAACATACAAAAACTAATTTCATACGTGAATTTAACAAAGAAAAATAAAAAAAAATTTTATCAGAGATATAAAACAAACATAATAATGAAAAAAGTGTTTTCTAACCTAATCTGTTAAACAAGTTTGAATTGACTTTCAAATGACCCTGATTTGAGTGCAACTTAGAGAGTAAGAGAAGAACTCATAGTTTAAACTTTAAAGAAAAATTTAAGAGTGACATTTCATTTAAGAGTAGCACTAAGTGAAACAAATACAAATAGTGCAAGCCAAAACTGAAAACTAAATAAAAGCAACAAATGATTGTATAAACAACAACAACATTATTGCGCGCTAAACTTTTGAACACTACAACACTAAGCAGTCGGCATATCTGCATTGTTGTTTGTGTGCTGTATGTTACAAACGTGAGAAACAAAACCCATTGAGTTTTGTCTGCATTTTGTTGTTACATATAACAAATATATATTCGATGTGATGAGAGATTTAAATACTCCACACTTTCCAATATAAAAAGAGAAATAGATGGACTTAAATAAAGAGTTAGAAAATTTAAATAAGTACTTAAAAAAATTAGACATTAACGTTGAAACAAAAACAACAAACATGGCCGAAGCGCAGCAAATAAGAGAGCTTGTGATGCAAAATATTAAATTAATTCAGCCTTTTGACGGTGATGCTAATTACTTAGCACTGTATATCGATAGCATTGATTCCATAATGCCTGTGGTTGCTCCAACGCAACCGGCTGAGCGAGCATTTTATTTCAACTGCATACTACGAACTTTACGAGGGGCAGCGTTGGACGTCATAAGAAGGGAGCAGCCGTCAGATTGGTCCACACTAAGAGAACTTTTAGTTGATGAGTTTGGAGAACACACTCCAATCCCGACTCTTATTTTACAAGTTAGTAATATAAAATTTAAAGGTAGCGTACGTATTCTTTGTGAAGAAATAAATAACGCAATTTGTAGAATTAAGGATTGTATTATATTAAAAAATGAAAATAGTGCAACTAAAACATTTTTGACAAATGAATTAGAACAAATAAGTATTAAAACTCTTAAAAAAGAATTGCCAAACCATTTAACTGCGTTGATAAATGCAAACTTAGCCACTAACGTAAAGTCTGCAGTTAAAATTTTAAAAGAAAATGATGCTTTTGATTATGAATATAAAAGAGATGTTAAAACTAACCCACGCGCTCCCCATTACCCTAATAATAACAAACTTAATAAAAGTGGATTTGATAAATATCATCTTTGTCTACCTGTAAATAACAACAACTTTCATACACAGGGAGTCCCATCTAGAAATACTAATTTAGGTCAAAATCAGACCAGACAGGCTAATGTTAGCCAACCCAGTCAACAAAATCATTGTACCAACTCATTCAATGGTCCGATTACATATACCCCAGGCAATGCCCTGCAAACAAGTTCATTACAAACACGAGTATCTCATCCCGTTGGCTCAAATCAATTAAGAATACGAAGATATGGTCAACCTGAGCCAATGGATCAAGATGCTTCAAATTTTCAATTAGAAGCCTCGGAGGACTACCCTCGATTAAACTGACACTAAATAATAAAGAAATTAAATTTTTAATAGATACGGGTTCATCCGTAAGTTTAATTAAACCATGTATATTAAGTAATGAAGTTACAAAGGTAAAACCAATTATTTTAAAAACGGCAACAGGTAAAGTTGTTCTAGACAAAGTACAGGAAATAATTGCATTTACTAAACATAATTTAAAATTCTATGTGCATAACTTTTCTGAAAGTTACGAAGGACTTTTGGGTTTTGATATACTTAAGAAACTGAAGTCGAAAATTAATTTGCAAAATATGAATATTCATTTAAGCGGAAAGCTTTATTCATTTTGTAATAACAGTAATTCTGTAGATCACTTTAGCAGTAATTTAAATGTTATGAATGATGACAAAGATAAAACTAAATATAGATTAAGCCACTTAAATATTGAGGAACTTAAAGGGGTCAGAGGCTTATTGGCAAAATTTAACCACATTTTTTTTAAGGAAGGAAATCTGCTAACTTTCACCCACAAAATAAAACATAAAATCAAAACCGTGCACGAAGATCCTATCTATGTAAAGTCTTACCGATATCCGGAAGTGCACAAGGCGGAAGTAGATAGACAAATTGCGGAAATGCTTGAGCAAAAGATTATTTGCCATAGCGATTCTCCGTACTCTGCCCCGCTATGGGTTGTGCCTAAGAAACCGGATCAATCAGGGAAAGAGAAATGGAGAATAGTTTTCGACTTTCGTAAGTTAAACACAGTAACGATAGACGATAGGTACCCGATCCCGAACATGGATGAAATCTTGGACAAGCTAGGTAAATGTATGTACTTTTCCACTTTGGATTTGGCGCAGGGTTTCCACCAAATCGAGATGGACCCAGTTGATAGGAAGAAAACCGCATTTTCTACACAAGGAGGGCATTACGAGTTCTTGCGTATGCCATTTGGGCTAAAAAATGCCCCAGCCACATTCCAAAGACTGATGAACACAGTATTGGAAGGGCTAATTGGTAGAAATTGCATGGTGTATCTAGACGATATTGTGGTGTTTAGCACGTCACTTCAGGAGCATATCGACTCGCTCGATAAAGTGTTCCAAAGACTGTCTGATGCTAATCTTAAAGTACAGCTTACTAAGTGTGAGTTTTTAAAACATGAAACAGAGTTTTTGGGGCACGTAGTGACCCCATCAGGCATTAAGCCAAACCCAAATAAAATTAAAGCGATTTTAGATTATCCTGTGCCTCAAACGGAAAAAGAGATTAAACAGTTTTTAGGTTTGGCGGGTTTTTATCGCAAATTTATAAAAAACTTTGCAAAAATTACCAAACCGCTAACAAACTGTTTAAAAAAAGGTAATACGGTAAATGCTCAAGACAAAGAATACTTAAATGCCGTTGATACCATTAAAATTTTGATAACTGAAGATCCTATATTAGTGTACCCCAATTACGAAAAGCCATTTACGTTAACTACAGACGCTTCTAACGTCGCCTTGGGTGCAGTGTTAAGCCAACAAAGTCACCCAATTTGCTTTGCGAGTCGCACTCTGAATGAGCATGAGCTTCACTACTCCACCACAGAAAAAGAGCTGTTAGCTATGGTTTGGGCCACTAAATACTTCAGACCATATTTGTATGGTAGGAAATTTACCATCAACAGTGATCATAGACCACTTCAATGGTTGCATAACTTGAAGGAACCAAATGCAAAACTGCAAAGATGGAAGATACGCCTCAATGAGTATGATTTCGACGTGAAATACATCCCGGGTAGGGAAAATCACGTTGCCGATGCGTTATCACGCATAAAAATAGAGGAATGCAATGCTGAGGAAGACGAAATCGCCTCAAATTGTGCAACAATCCATTCGGCACAGGAGGATAACGAAAGTTATATCCATATAACAGAAAGGCCGTTAAATTTATTTAAAAATCAGGTAAAACTAATAAGAGGAAGTGAAAATAGCTGTGAAACGCTCAAAATTTTTACTAATAATCTTATTTTGATAACTTACAAAAAACTAACGCCAGAATACACAAAAGAAATCATTAAAAAATATCTATTAAAGAAGAGAACCGGTATATACATGCCAAACGATAACGACTTTCTGCAGTTCCAAAATATTTATAAAAGCTTGATAACTAGTAGCAGAAATAAAACTTATAGGGCAAATAAAGAATTAAAAAACATTTTAGAATATTCCGAATTCAAATCCATTGTTACAGAAATACATATAAATGGACTACATCAAGGGATAGAAAAAGTAGCAAAATGTTTTAAAGACAAATATTATTATCCAAATTACCTCAAAGAAATTTCAAATATTATTAATAGTTGCGAGCTTTGTAACCACTGTAAAACTGACCATATTGCAAACAAACTACCATTCAAGGTTACGCCTCCGGTATATGAAAATAGAGAAAAATATGTTATAGACTTTTGGAAGTGGAACAATGAATTTTATTTGACTTGTATTGATTTATTTTCAAAATTTGCTATGGTAGAGAACGTAAAATCATTAAATTGGCTTGAAAGTAAGAGAGCGCTATTAAAAGTATTTAATACTATGGGACCCCCTAATATTATGAAGGTTGACCAAGATCAAGGCCTAAATAACATAAACATCAAACAATGGTGTGATCAATTAAACATAAAAGTTGAAGTAACAACAGGCAAAACAGGCATAGGCGATATTGAGCGTTTGCATAAAACCCTCAATGAGAAATTGAGAATAATAAATACATCGGAAGACAAAGAATTGAAATATTTAGAAATAGAACAAGTAATTTTTACGTACAACCACACAATTATTCACTCAACTACTGGGGAAATTCCTTATAAGATATTTTCTAATAAAGAGCCACCAAAAAATGACCCGCAAGCAGTTAAAGAAAAAAGAATTGAAAATATTAATAAATACAGACAAGAAAAAGATATCGATACTAATTTTGTAAATGCGGAAAATTCAAGAAAAAGATTAGATAAGATATGTAATCCATTTAGACAAGTAAGATTGTTAAAAACAGAAGAAGATGGGGAGCATCATATTGTAAAATTTAAAAACCAAAAAGTCAGAAAGTATAAAAACCAATTCAAAAGACAAAAGAAAAAATATTGAAGAAATGAAATTTGTTTATTAATTTGAGCTTTATCTTTTTGTTGTTTTCATATTATCTAAATAACATAAGCAATATTAACCAATCATTATCATAGTAACCTATAAAAAAATATTGTAAATCGTTTTCTAAAGTATATATTTAAAACTAAATAATATCTAATAAGAACAAATATGTATTAAATCTAGATGTAAGTACTCTAATTAAGAAATATGGTCACTTTTAAAGTTGGGAGGAGTGACATATATACGTATATATCTCGACTACATATGTACGTGTGTGACTCTATTTCTAACGCCTCTCTCACATTTCGCATCTTATACTCAGAGATAGGAGCCCGAAGTGTGGGTAATGAATAAGTAAGCTTATTATTAAGGAATTAGTATCGTTTAAGCACTTGAGTTGAATAAAAGGTCATACATTGGAGTAAACCTAAACCTCGTGTATTTATTTCTTTTAGTTACAAATGAACATATGTACATATGTATGTATATAAATATGTTTGTAACTGCGTAAAAGGACTCGCAATATTGTCTGTCATGACGCTTTTGACATATTAATGCGTAACAAGCGGCTCAATTGACACACTTTACATGCATACATATGTACATACATATAGCTGTGGACACATAAATGGCATAAAATTAGATTCTTGCTAAATGCTAAAAAATTTTCCATTGAAAGTTGTTCATAATAAAAAATTTTTTTGCGCTAAACTTGCCGCCGTAGTATCTCTCACGTCTCTGGATCCCAAATGTTTAGTTATGCTTTCTTTATTTAACGGTAAATAAACAGTTTTGTGAAGCCTATGCTCATTTTGAGTGGACACATACACTCGGCAGAAAAAGTCTGCGTACACCCTTACGGCTTATTTTTTGCTGTTAAAAAGTAACTTTTATATAAAAAAATTTCAGAGAGAAATCGCTGTGTGCTTTATTGCTAGTCTAATGCATGATATAATAGCATTTAAAACAATTAAAATTTGGCAACATTGATTTATCATTGAATTTACAAAAAATACTCATTCGGCAGCGCAGAAAAAGTCTGCGTATAAGTAATAAAAAGGGAATTCCCCTTTTATCATAAAAACAGTAATTTTAAAAGATTTCAAATTTATTCTGCTTGTTATTATATTAAATTAATTAAAGCCTTGGTCAAAACTATTAGGCACCCCACTAATTACTGATTTTTTTGTTTTAACAAGTGAAGTAATGAAGTTTTATTAGTAAAACAGTGAAAATACAATGAATTAGTGATAATAACATTAATATTTAGTAGGTCCACCCTTCGAATTAATAACGGCAGCAATTCTCTTGCACATTCGTCCGCACTTATAGCGTACCACTCGTTAATTAAGGCATTATTTAAGGCAATTTTTGATATTATACTGTGTTCCTTAATCTTGCGATTTAAAATAGCCCACATGTTCTCAATGGGATTAAGATCTAGAGACGTAGTCGCTGATGTGTGACAAGGAGCATTGTCTTGCTGAATTTGAACCCCGTCTAAAGTAGTATCGCCGAAAATGTGCGTTAACGAAGGCAGAAGAACAGCTTCTAATACATTTATGTATTTTTGACTGTCCATGCGACCCTCGCAAACGAACAATTCGCCGACACCATCGGCAGCCATGCAGCCCCAGATCATAATGCTGCATCCTCCTTGCCTAACAGTGGGTACCACGCAATCTGGATGATATTCTTCCCCAACCCGTCGCCTCACGAACGTCAAACCATGTGTTCCAAATATCTGTAGAAAAGAAAAAATAATAATTTCATAAGATTTGTATTATGTCTCCAAAATTTCTTTAGGGTAAGAAGCTATGGCTGTTAATACTTTAAGACGATCTTAACTAAGCTTACCTCGAAGTTTGATTCATCAGACCACAGAACATTAGACCAATCTTCTTCCGTGAAATATTGGTATCGGCGAGCCCATTCCAAATGATTTTTCCTATTCTTTTCTGAGAGTCACGGCTCCTTTCGGGCTTTACATCCTTTTAAACCTGCCTCCAGAAGTCTTCTTCTAGCTCTTCGAGCACTAACTGGTTTACTAAATTCATCCGAAAGGGCAGCTGCAATGGCAGAAGAAGATTTTTTGCGATTCTTGAGAGACTCGCGTATAAGTATTCGGTCTTCTCGTTTACTGGTTAGACGCTTTCTTCCACTTTTTGATTTATTATTGTGGGATTTCGTCTCCACAAATCGCCAGATAGCACATTGGACCGCGCACCGCGTACCGCGAACATCCCATCAAGTTGGCAATCTCAACCTGAGACTTACCTTCTTCACTTAGAACTTGAATTCTAACTCTATCATCGTAACTAATTTCACTTTTTTTAGGCATTTCGGTAAATATGAACTGTTTTTATGTTGAGATTGGTAACTTTTCATTAAATGTAATTTACACTTTCACTTTCAAATTTTAAATTCGAAAATATTTTATGAATTTCTTAAAAATGACAATTTTTATGTTTAGCCTACCCAGAGTGCTATGATTTATAATATTACACAATTTATTCGTTTAATCAACAGTTAAACACCCTTGTAAGGCATTTACAAAAATAAGTGGTAACTTTGATAGCCACATTTGAGAATACTTGTATTTTAGTGGGGTGCCTAATACTTTTGGCCAAGGCTATAATCCCAGGTTCGCTCAGAAGGCGGTAAACCAAAGGGCCGGAGATATTATGGTGAGGAGTGCATTTTCCTGGCATGGCATAGGTCCGCTTGTACGAATTAACGACTAAAAGGAAAATACAAGTTTCAGTATTTTGACATTTGAAACACCATATGCCTTCGATAGCATGCCAATTAAGTAGAATTTATGGCGGACAACGACTCCAAGAACTCGTACAAATTATATATTAATTAGTTGAGTGTGGAAAAGATCAATGTTTTAGTTTGACCAGCACAGGAATTTTGAATTAATACTATTGAAAACCTTTGGAATGAAGAAGTAAAGATATAAATCATAAAGAAAAATTGTAAAAAAAGATCGAAGATAATTTTTCTACCATCCTGGATGTTTGGTATGCCATACCTAAAGTTAAGTGTTCTAAAATCGTGGAAAGTATATGGTAAGTCGCAGAAGTGAAGCAATCATTGAAAATAAAGGCAATGGCACAAAATACTATAGATTAAATAGTGTGTAGAGAAATTTCACTTAATTTTTTCCACTTTTTCTGAGTTGTGTCATTTATGTGTCCAGCTCATTTCACTACCTTTTCCAAATTTCCAAAAATTTAACTTTTTTATCAATGAATTCCAACTTGAGCTTTTGTTATTACTTAATGTGTAGAGTAAACTTTAGAAAAATACCAAAAACTTGTTGGTTGATGGAGTTTATAGCGACGCAAAAGCATAAGAAAGTCGACTTAAAAAAATGTTCCATTTATATGTCCATAGCTGTATATACAATCATACATATATGTACTCGTATATGTATATGTACATGTGTACTTACCACCCTGCGCACTGCCATAATCCGTAATTTACACAGCCATTGCCTTTTCACTGTTTATCTACTCGCCGGTTATTCGCATACGCATTATTGCACACACACATACACATATATATATGAATCGTGTATATACATACATATATATTTATTCATTAGTTTATTTGAGTTCTTAGCTTATCAGCAATCGGTAGTAATTCGATACAATTTTACTATTTATTCATACATACATACATGCATATGTACATATGTAGATATGTGTGTATGTATATGCACAGGCAGTTACTTAACAAGGACGAATTATACAATAGTTTTATTTGATATTATTTCTACTTTTGCTACATTATCCTTATTATCAGTTGCAATTTTTATTTTCCTTATGTCTGCAAATATGGCATGACATATTGTATATACATAAATTTTATGCATAAAATATTATTTACAATTCAAGCTGGTCACATGAATAAACTGGGCGGGCTCTTATTTGTGTGTGCTCAAAGGGAATAGTCAAAATAGCTCAGGTTACTAGTTGACGTAAGTCCTTTTTAACGGTACATATTTGTTTGCATAAATACATATATGGTTGGCTTTCTCACTAGATTTTCTTTAATTTTTCAATTGTCTCGTTTAATTTTCTAGACTGTATTATAAGTCTAGTTAACAAAGTTTCTAACGAAATGGGGTGATAGAAAAATCCCTGGTTAGTCCCTGGTCGTCTCCAGTAGTTACGATGAGTTTAGGGAGTTGACCAAAAAAAATTTTCTTTGTATTTATTCGTAATATTTGTCCTTTTTTATCTTCTCTACATAATCGCCATTGACTTCAATGCATTTCTTAAGTCTATAGATCCACTTCTGAAAACAGTCTTCAAAATCTTGTTTTTTAAGCTCATCAAGTTCGGCATTAACCGCATTAATTATCTCTTCGTTGCTATTAAAGACCTTTCCTTTTAAATTTCTTTTTAATTTTTGAAAATAAACAGAAATCATAAGATGCTATATCCGGGGAATATGGTGCTGGACGTATTTCTTCGATCCCAGAGAACGCAAGAAAATTACCCGTTATTTCAGCAGTGCGGGATGGCGCGTTGTCTTGATGTAAAAAGTAGCGTCGCAAATCATCTTTCTTTCTGTTTTCCACCAAATTTTTGTTTGATAAGCACTCTTCGGTGTACCATTTTGCTGTTAACATCTGATCCTTTTCCTGTGGAATTTCAGGTACGATTTTAGATCGGGTGAAGTAAACTGACATCATTACTTTTGCTGCTGATTTTTGTTGCTTAAATTTTACGATTGGATGTGCTCCTCTTGGGCTCCATACCATGGATTGCTGTTTAGTTACTATATCTTGATCATAGAACCAATATTCGTCACCAGTAACGACTTTACCAAAGTTGCTTGACTGGCCATTGTCGAATTTGTTGAGGAAAAATTAAGCAAAATGCACTCGAGCCTCTTTTTGGGCCTCATTTAAAATTCGTGGTACTCATCGAGCAGTTTTCTTCGTGTATCCCAGATGATTACTTAATATTCAAGATACAGCTATGGAATTCAAGCCCATTTCATTAGCAATCATTTCTTGTGTCAATCGTGGATCTTCGTCAATTTTGGACTTTATCAGAGCTATAGTGAAGTTTTCAGTAGAAGTTTGTGTTTGATCATCTCGAGGCTCGTCCTCTACGGAAAAATGTCCGGTCTGGAATCTTCGGAACCACTTAGAAATAGTCGCTCCATATGCAATGTAGCATTCACTGATTATTTGTATTAGCTGTAAATTACGCCGAAACCCGAAGAGAATCACATGGCGACTTTCTGTTTGCGTTGATGGTGGAATTTCGTCTGACCTATCCTCAGCTATCTTGCGGTTTCTCGTCTCCATTTTAGCCGATCGTTCTAAAACTTGTTGAAAGGAAGACTAACAAAATAATTTCAAAGGATTTCGTATTATCAGATTTAACAAAAACAAATTGAAAGTCTCCAACTGACTGAACTTTTGTTAAGCCCCTCGCATACCTGTATAATATTTATAATGTAGATTTTGTGTAGGCTATAGAGTCTTAAACAAATGTACCGAAAACATATAGTTACTCCCTTCCTCAGGTGGAATGCTAGGTTCGTGCCTAGTCTCGG
Source organism: Ceratitis rosa (assembly GCA_037013455.1). Classification (NCBI taxonomy): domain Eukaryota; kingdom Metazoa; phylum Arthropoda; class Insecta; order Diptera; family Tephritidae; genus Ceratitis; species Ceratitis rosa. The sequence continues at coordinate 34,277,866 of JAWMAG010000004.1, forward strand.
TATCAAGTCGGCATATTGGCAGATTCCGGTGGAGGCACAGTCGAGTGTCTTCAAAGCTTTTAAGATACCAGGTCGGGGACTATTTCAGTTGAAGAGAATATCATATAGGTTGTACAATAGTAAGAACTTGGCAGCGGTTTATGGATGCGGTAATACGATCAAAAATTTCCAACTTAGATTAAATAGGTGTCCATTCAGTTTTTGACGGTCAGAGTTGAAGTATTTGGGTTACAGGTTTATCATGAATGCGGATGTGGGTCTCACTACTGTTAATAAGATCCCAAGACACTTTATTGATTTCAAAGCTGCTTGGCTATCTGTGGATATAAATATATGTATTTCTGGTTGTAAGCACCCTCTTGGACAGTACCAGAAGGCTTTCCTCGATTGCAGTGAGCTCCGCTTGGAAAACTCTACAGCGATTTGATAGTCGGAAGGCAATTCTAGTTTCTGCACTGCTGAGACATATGTATACTAGCTTATAGTCAACGAGTTAGGCCAGGCTTTTATCACCATTCGGGTCCCATTACTCTTTTCACATTGCTATAGTAGTCTTCTTTACCCTGTCTTATAAGTTCTGGTCCCATGAAAGCTTCCTGTTATAGTTAGTACAAACTAGCTCGATTTCTCTCCTGGTAATACAGTACGATTTATTAATAGTGATGTTAGATCTGATATTCTGGGTTTTCTAATAAACAAGACTAACTCTGCTTTTATAGCATTTAGGTTTACCCCTCATGATTCGGTCCATCTATTGTATTTATCTAGATTTCGCTCATTTGCGCCCATTCCCCGACGGAGGAGAATGACGATGTGACCAATGATGCCTTTTGCAAAGGCCTGGAGCGCCCTCGCCACGATGTCAAAATTGTGCTTGGCGACTTTCACGCCAGGATGGGCACGGCGAAACATCCTCAAATGGGAGGAAGTTGATCGACTTCGCTGGCGCCCGAAATATGGCTGTCTATAGTACTTGATTTCAACACAAGAAAATTCACCAAGCTACTTGGTTGTCTCCAGATTGAAAAACCTTCAACCAGATCGATAATGTTTTGATAGATCGAGAACATGTTCTAGATGTGCATACGTGCCTAGGCTACGGAATCAATTGGTTTTCGGCAGTGTCAGAAAAAGAAACTATACGATGATGAACGTCGAAATGCAGTGTAGAGAAAACTGACTGCTAACCTCGCTGCCTTGCAAGCGAGCTGAAGTGGGAAGCAAGACGCCTTTGCAGATCAACAATGAAAGCCGAAACGCGTGAATTGAAAAGATGCGGCGACTCACAAAAAGTTTCAAGACTTAGCCATGTTTTTGTAAGAGCCAAGGGGCAAGCTGGTGACCGATATCCAGAGCATAATTAATGTATGGAAGGTTCTCCAGTTTCTTGAACGGTAATGTAAGTGCATAGCCCGGAGTTGGTGAAACCGAATCCCACCCCAATGGATCAAAAAGACGTTCCAACATCCGACTAAGCCGAGGTGATTTCTTCAATTTGAAGCTGGAAGCGTTTGGGCTTGGTAGTGATCGAGAGCGAGTCGGAATATCTCCTGTCATAAAACAAATAGTCATCGCATTCGCGACTGGGTTCCCACGTCTATCTTGGAACCAGCATTAACACCAAAAACAATCTCAGCCTGGAAATCCAACGCAGAATCACTCTTGCCAAGAGGTGTTACTTTGGACTGAGTAGGCAATTGAAAAGTAAAGTCCTCTCTCGACGAACAAAGACCAAACTCTATAAGTCGCGTATCGTTCCCGTTCTGCTATATGGTGCGGAGTCGGCGTTGGGAGATTTCGAAATTCTTTGCAGCTTAGGAATGGCAAATACCACCGCCGATGGAACGATGAGCTATACGAGATATACGGCGACAATGACATATGTATGTTGTTCAGCAAATCAAGAAAAAGCGGCTACGTTGGATTGGTCATGTAGTCCGGATGGATAAGAATACTGCAGCTTTGAAAGTTTTCGATGCAGTACCGGTTGGTGGAAGCAGAGGAAGAGGAAGACCTCCACACTGTTGGGGACACCAGATGGAGAAGGAACTGGCTGTACTTAGTATTTCTTATTGGAGTGAAAGAGCGATAAGAAGAAATGAATGGAAGAATCGGGGTATCCACTAGTAACCAAGAAGATGAATAATAATAATAATAGATCTGGTATTCTGTGTTTTCTAGTAAGCACTACCAGTTTTGTTTAAGTTTAACCCTTCTGATTCGACCTTTCATTTTATGTCATTTAATATTGAGGTGCTTAAATATGGAAAAGATTTTTTTTTAGAAAATTTGAGCTTTCCAGTGTTTTCGTTGCCATTTCATTTGGGGTTTACCTTCCAAACTCTGCACACAATATTATGACCTCGCTTCGGCGCTCAAAACTTTCCCACATTCTTCGACTTCTCAGCCAATGGAGACGGCATGCACTTCAAATTTCTTTTAATTTCTTCATTCTGTATCTTAGGAAGATATCTTCGGGAAGTCCTCCTTGAAACTTTTTCATTAATTACCTTCTAATAAAGATCTGAAGCTCGCGAATCGCACTTGGTTGAACATAACTATTGCTATACCTAAGTACCATTTATCCATTGTCCTCTTTAGTAAACATCAGAAAATACACAACAACAAAAGCAACAAAAAATAATAATTGCTTTGTGTTTATGTTGTGCTTTGACGCATCCTGGAGCTGACAAATAAGGAGCCATTTAACACAAGCCAAGTACAATAAAATAAAGCACACAAATATACATATACAGCCTTGGCCAAAAGTATTAGGCACCCCACTAATTACTGAATTTTTTGTTTTAACAAGTAAAGTAATGAAGTTTTATTAGTAAAACAGTGAAAATACAATTAATTAGTGATAATAACATTAATATTTAGTAGGTCCACCCTTCGATTTAATAACGGCAGCAATTCTCTTAGGCATGCTGCGTACAAGCTTTGCACATTCGTCCGCACTTATAGCGTACCACTCGTTAATTAAGGCATTCTTTAAGGCAGTTTTTGATGTCAAACTGTGTTCCTTAATCTTGCGTTTTAAAATAGTCCACATGTGCTCAATGGGATTAAGATCTGGAGACTGTGCAGGCCATTCTAACAAAACTATGTTGTTATCTCTAAACCAACGCATCGTAGTCGCTGATTTGTGACAAGGAGCATTGTCTTGCCGAATTTGAACCCCGTCTAAATTAGTATCGCCGAAAATGTGAGTTAACGAAGGCAGAAGAACGGCTTCTAATAAATTTATGTGTGTACTTTTGACTGTCCATGCGACTCTCGCAAACGAACATTTCGCCGACACCATCAGCAGCCAGATCACAAGGCTGCCTCCTCCATGCTTAACAGTGCCACGTACCAGTACCACGCAATCTGGATGATATTCTTCCCCAACCCGTCGCCTCACGAACGTCACACCAGGTGTTCCAATTATCTGTAGAAAAGAAAAAATAATGTTTTCATAAGATTTGTATTATGTCTTCAAAATTGCTCTAGGGTCAGAAGCTATGGTTGTTAATACTTAAGGACGATCTTAACTAAACTTACCTCGAAGTTTGATTCATCAGACCACAGAACATTCGACCAATCTTCTTCAGTGAAATTTTGGAAGCGGCGAGCCCATTCCAAACGATTTTTCCTATTCTTTTCTGAGAGCCACGGCTTCTTTCGAGCTTTACCTCCTTTTAAACTTGCTTCCAGAAGTCTTCTTCTAGCTGTTCGAGCACTAACTGATTTACTAAATTCATCCAAAAGGGCAGCTGCAAGGACAGAAGAAGATTTTTTGCGATCCTTGAGAGACTCGCGTATAAGTCTTCGGTCTTCTCGTTTACTGGTTAGACGCTTTCTTTCACTTTTGGATTTATTATTGTGGGATTTCGTCTCCACAAATCGCCTGATAGTACATTGGACCGCGCACCGTGAACATCCCACCAAATTGGCAATCTCAACCTGAGACTTACCTTCTTTACTTAGAACTTGAATTCTAACTCTATCATCGTAACTAATTTCACTTGTTTTTAGGCATTTCGGTAAATATGAAATGTTTTTATATTTACAATCAGATTGGTAACTTTTCACTAAATGTAATTTTCACTTTCACTTACAAATTTTAAATGCGAAAATATTTTATGAATTTCTTAAAAATGACAATTTTTAGGTTTAGCTTACCCAGAGTATTATGACTTTTAATATTACACAATTTATTCCTTTAATCAACAGTTAAACACCCATGTAAGACATTGACAAAAAGAAGTGGTAACTTTGATAGCCACATTTGAGAATACTTGTATATTTTAGTGGGGTGCCTAATACTTTTGGCCAAGGCTGTATATGTACGAGTATGTATGTATTTTTGTATGATATTCTTTATGGTCGTATGTACCACATTTTCTACCGATTTAGGTAATTCGCACTGATTTGCACAAATTTATTTTAATTTTTTTTAATTTTTTTTCCCCAATTTACATACATACACGTACATACATACGTTTCCCCATTTAGTAGTGCCGGAAAAAAAGAAAAAAAACTGTATGTCTTGTTTCCCTGCTCACTCACTCGTGTGTGTGTTCGAAATAAACATATGTATGCATGTAGCTGCTGCTCGAAATAAATGCGAATTCGAACTCGCGTAGAAGGACACGCTTTTTTGCACTTCTGCTTCGTTGCTTCGTTGCTTCCTTGCCATCAGCTGCCATTTGACTGCTTTTGCCTTTGATGCTTGTTGTTGTTGTTGTTGCTGTTTATGTTTGCTCGTGTTATGCTCAGAACGATCTTCAGCTGAACTCAAAGTGGTGCGCTTCTGTTGTTAAATAAATTAAGCGACTGGATTAAGAAAAAGATATCGAATTACACACCTGATTGCCACTTTTCAAGGAGGACAAAGGAAACTGAAAAATAAAAAACATATATATATATATACCATATATATATATATACGTATAAATATATAAATATAAATATATACATAAATATACATAAATCGAAGCGCTTTTGGTGTACAGATATATGTATGTACGAGCTCATATGGATGAATAGGCATGATCTTCGGCTTGTGGTTTCTAGAGGACTTTTTCAGCGATGGTCTATGAAAGAGTAATGAAAAAGTCTTACTCCCAGCATTGTAATGGATTTCTGGAGTCCCGTAGATATTCCAAAGTTATAGTTCGCTTCCTTCACGAACCTCTCGAGGCGGTTCCCAACCCCAGATCACAGCCGGGCTCAGTTCAGGGCGAGTATTAATTGGAACACAATCATATAGCGAGCCGCTTACTTAAAGACCGACCTAGCTGCACTTTTGATGAACAGTCGATGCAGCAAGGCTTCAGCGAGTCCTTAAGTCGTATATGTGCAAGTGACGCCACAGAAGCTTTCTCTCCCTTAGTTGTGAATCAAGTCGCCATACGAAACTGCTCATGGATTTCTATGAGAATCTTTTTATTCTATGTCGGGAATACATTTTTAGGGATAGGTATTCCCTGCCGAGAGGAGACCACAATTAGAAAAATTATTTTTCTATAATTTTGGATGTTAGTCGGATCAGAACTGGAACCCTGTCCTTCTCGATGGTAGTACGCACTTCTAACAACTATGCTAAAGCGGTAGAGTTCAGCGAATAGAGAGAGAGGGTTACGCTGGCTAGGTAAGGATCGTCCGAATGAACGTAAACACTCCAGCTTTGAAAGTATACAATACAGTCTACCTGCTGGGGGAATCAGAGGAAAAGAAAGCTCGCTACACTGTTGTATCGATCGGATGGCGAAAGATCTGGATTCACTGGATGTCTCTTGATGGGGCCAAACGACTAAAAGAAAGAGAAGAAGAAGTCTGCTCAAGGCAGATAAACTTATGGGATTCTACGAGAGTACTGGAGCAAGGTTAGTTTTTAAACCGTCTAGGGTTCCCGAATTCTAGCTCTCTCAAATACATAGCTGAACATTCTTTTGAGATGCGTTGCTTCAACTCTCAGTACTTAAATTATTCCAGTTGCCATCTTACTTCCGGGTCCATATCAGCTATTAATGGCGTGGTACGAAAAAGGACTCGCATCAGCGTCTCAACTAATCACTGATAATCATGGGCGATTATACCTCTGCGCCGAACCCGTCGAAACGAGCTCGTCTCCTTGACCTCCCGTTAGATTAACTCGATGACTTAGACTGTTCTTGCCTGCTTCTAAGCGGGGCTAGTGAACCGCTACAACAACAACAACAACAATACGGCGGATTAGGTAAGCCCGTCGCTAGATGCTGAGTCCAGCTCTCTCATAGAGAAAAAAAACTTTTAAGTTTTCCAATATTTGGCTTGAGTTCCAGCTCCACCTGTCTTTGGCACTCGTTCTCTGCACCCCCTAAGGGTAAGTTTATACTTTTCGACCCGTGAAGTCGGGTAGGTAATGTCATCGGGTATCTGACGCATCGTCACCTTTGTTTCATCGGAGTTTGAGCTCCAAGTACGTTACTTCCAGCGGAATCACTGAGGGTGGACTAGTTCTTTCCTAGGTTACATGAGAATGAGTTTAGAGGCACTTCAAAAGTAAGGTTAATTTTTCCACTAGTCCCCACACATCACCTTATAGATCGCTAATTGTGAAGTAGTTAAGGGATCTGTGTTCGAACTCGGAGTCTCTTCCCTCAACAATATATTTACAAAATTATTCACTTCCGCGTTCAGTGAAGGGATTCTGTCTTAGCACACATCTCACACGCCGCCCCTCGGTTACTTTTCAGCAAATAATTTCGTGAACTCAACACCTCTCACCAAGAAACACATACAAATTAACAACCGCACAACTTTTGCGTGGGTACTCTGCCACCGCTACCGCACTCAGCCTATTGAGCTGCACCTCCGCCGACTTGTAGCTGAAAAAAGGTAGTTTGTTTGCTGTAACAACGTTAAAATGTTGTCAACCAACTGTTGCAACTTACAACTACTGCTGCTGCTGTTGTTGTCCACCGTCGCCGTCATTAATGCCACTGCGCTCCTGCCGACACTCCGCGCTTAATGTGCAAAGTGACCGGTTCCTTACTCATACACAACTTGCGACCGCTTACTTTAGTAGTCCTAATGTTGCCACCATTTTTAACGGCTAATAACCGTCGGCAGTCGACAATCAGAAATACTTTATGGGTATTAAAGCTGCAACTGGCAGCGATTTTTCGTACCGACTTCAAAAGCGCTATGCCGCAACGCAGCCAAGCCAACACTGCACGAGCTATGGGCTCCGGCAAGAGCGGCAAATGACAAAATCGGCCGGCGAGCACAAATCTGCGCCGCCAATTTAATGTGTCGGCATGTTTATCGAGCTAATGAAGTTGACAACACGCGGATTAGCGCACTTAAGAGCCGCTCCGCTGTCGCTGCCGCTGCCGCTGCTGTTGCTGACAAACGCAACCAAAATGATCAAAAGGATGTTGTTGGGTTGTTTGATTGTTGCTGGGAATGAGGTTATCGTGAAGTGAAGAGAGCGCGCAGAGGCGAAGGCGGTCTTGTGCGATTCGCTACAGAGCAGCACGACATCAACTAACCATGCAACAAATCGGCTAACCGATCAAGCTACTCTGTACCCTTATTGCCTCCGCTGCGGGTAGCTAAGGCAGAAAATATTTTGTAGGAGCCAATTATATATGTATGTATGTGTGTACTATGCTGGTTGGTTGTGTGCTTAAGTTGAGCTTTGTCCATTCAGATTGGACGGTGAATGGCGTTGGGTTGGTAGCGCGTTCAGTGTGTGTGCACGGGAGTGCAGAGGGCGGTACTTGCGGCTGACGATGACGGTGATTATTATAATTAATATTGGAATGTTTGTCGCAATGCCGCTGCAATAGCTGGCTTTGTGTTCCAAAGTGTATACGGTAATATGGTCTAGGAACAGTGGGGTATTTAACAAGAAACAGTTAAAAGGGTTAAAACGGACACGCTATCAACTCCAAAGTTGCAGTTACAAAGGGCACTGAATGGGCTACTGGAGTTAGTTCGTGTATGAAAAGTTAAAAGTGAAAGGTGGGGGTTTAAACCGAATTGTGGCTCTTAAGGGAGACACATTTTGCGCTTCTTAGATCGGCCCTGATCGGCCGAAGGATTTTTATTTCATCAATACTCGAAAGAGCTAACGACCATCCTTTCTTTTCGCTGTTTGGCGCCAGTTGGAAATACCAAGTGAACCAGTTCACTCTCCACCTGATCCCTCCAACGGAATGGAGGTCTTCCACTTCCTCTGCTTCCACCAGCGGATAACTGCATCTAATACTTTCAAAGCTGGAGTGCTTTTATCCATCGGTATAGGATCATGTGTGGAAGTTCACGCCATTCACCTGGGAGGGACCAGAACATATTCGTTTGCATATGGTTCAAGCAGCTCACGACTTCCAGGCTTAGACCAAGTATCCCCTAGGTAGCCAACAAACATCCGGAAGGGAGCTAAAGTGAGAAGGCTTATCGTATGCGATTGTGAGTAGGATTTGGGACCTACCACATGAAAAGTAAACCCCGGTCTGTGGGATCCCTCTTTTTGTGGATTGGGCAGTGAGGTTCCAATCCTCGGACATGCCTTCACCCGATCATCTAATGCAAAGAATACATATACATGCAACTAGGCAGTTCTTTGCTGAAATATTTGAATAACTTGGTAGGCAATCCATCGGCCCCCCTGCTTTGCCGTTTTTCAAACAGTCCATTGCTATTCGAACCTTTGCATAGTCGGGCAATGAATCACCTCTTCCATTCTCATCGATTGTGGAATTGGGTTCGCCATCTTCAACAGTCTGGATAAGAATTACCCCATAAATGCCCATTCTGGGCATCAGCCTCTAGATCTCCGCTCTTGATCCGGTCTTGAAAACTTTGTCACCAAAGTCTACAAAGCCTCTTTTAAACCCTCATATCCACCAAATGTTGGAACAACGAAATATCTGAGCCAAGGAAAAGTAGTCGAAAACTCTTTTACAAAGACAAATAAACAGACCACTGGCAATCTTACAAAGCTTACCTAAAATCATTCAAAGCCACTATTAGAAAGGCTAAACGAGCATCATGGGAGGCCTTCTACAGCGACATTGATAGAAGCGAATAAGGTAAGAGACTTAAGAAAGTTCTCTCCAAGAGCTCCGTTATTCCAAAGTAGTACATTCCGAAGTCAGATGGCGAATGAACAAGATCTTGTGATAAAATGCTGGATATCCTTATGAACACCCGAGTTGTTCTATAGACTACGACTAACTCCCACGAAGAGAAAGCGAGTATATCTCTGATCTTACCTCTTTCAAGACGTTTACTCTAATCAAGACTGCCGATACCGCACGCGTGCATCGGAAAAGGGCTTGTCTTGAAGGAGTATACGCCTGGTATCCTCCTCGACATTGAAGAGGCGTTTAACAATACTATTCTTGAATTCGTAATAGAGACATCCCATAGTGAATCTAGAGAGAAGAGCTAAAACTCCATTAGCATAGCGACAAGCAGACATACTCTTTTATGGGGCTTCATGGGTTAAGAATGGCCTACCACTCTAATGATTTCTGTCGCAGCTGTAGGGACGAAGAAGAAGAAGTATATTGAACATTATCTCTGTCACTGTCCAAATTCACACTGGTAAAATTTACAATTTTGGAAAACACTGTTTCGACTATCTCGCTGAGCTC